>PVLA01001181.1:0-101679 GCA_004027455.1 Hydrochoerus hydrochaeris
GCTCCCATGCTGGAGTCTCATGCTCCCATGCTGGACTCTCATTCTCACATGCTGGAGTCTCATGCTCCCATGCTGGAGTCTCATGCTCCCATGCTGGACTCTCATTCTCACATGCTGGAGTCTCATGCTCCCATACTGGACTCTCCTGCTCCCATGCTGGACTCTCATGCTCTCATGCTGGACTCTCATGCTCCCATGCTGGATGCTCATGCTCCCATGCAGGACTCTCCCAGTCCCATGCTGGACTCTCATGCTCCCATGCTGGACTCTCATGCTCTCATGCTGGAGGCGACTCTCCGCTATTTTTAAAGAATTATTTCAGTTTAATTTTCCTGTGATTTTATTGTAATTATGATTTCATCACATGAACTTTCACATACTTTTTCTCATTCTGCCCTAGATTAATCTTGTTTAAGAAAAATCATTCTGACATGGCTAGTCTTGTTTGTATATTTATGTCATTTACACAAGAAAGGAGGAAATTAGAGGAAGCAAGATTTAAAATGTGCCCTGTGATTGAGCAATGGTTTCATTTCCTAGGTCTGGATTGGATTTAAGCTTTGCAACATTAGATACTGCAACCCAAATTGTATTACAAGAAAAATACAATTTAGTCTGTTGTAAAGAGCGATGTATTTTTTTAATTACTTTTCCTAACTCTGTTCCTTCTCCTTTTTTTCTTGTATGGTTCATTTTAGTTATCAACTTGAATTAGCTTCAGAGGTGCCTAGGAGATTGGGAATCCATATTTCTGGGTGGGCAGACGGTATGGAGAGGACATCTGCTCCCAGATCCCTCTTCACCTGTTCATTTCCAAGTCTCTGCTTCTTGAATGCTATGTGGTAAATACCTTTCATCTGGCCAGCTCTTCTGTCTGCCGTGATGTTTCTGCCTTGGAACCAACTATGAACTGAATCCTTTAAAGCTGAGAGAGAAAATAAACCATTCTTCCCTCCTTTAAATTGCAAGTGTCATGTGTTTTGTCCAAACAATGGAAAGCTGACCAATACCTTACTCCCCTTCTCTCCCTTCCCTTCTTCCCTTCCCCTCTTTCTCCTTGCCTTCCATTACTTTTTCTTCCTCCCTCTTAATTTCTCTTTTCACATTTTTCTTTATTATATTTTTTCTTTCTTCTTTCTTTCAAGAAATATTTGGTGAGTAAACATTTATCCTCAATGTGTTAATGTGTCATAGAGCAATGTGTCATCATCACTCTCAGTGCTGGAAAAAAGAATCTCAGAGAAAAAAATCTGAGCCTGTGTGTAATCAAATGAAAGGAAAAAATATTTCACTTCTTTAATCCAAGTCTCTAAGAAGGGAAATTAAAACTTTAAAACAACAGTATCACATGTGCATAAATTCTGTATTTATAACATATCATAAACAGATTTTCTCCTTAATAACTGAGCTCATTTTTTTATCAATTTTTTTGATTTTTTGAACATCTAGGCAAGAAAAGCAAAAGATCAAATCTTATATTAAAAACATTTCCATATGGAGATATTTAACTTATCACTCTGAATCTCGCAACATATATGATAGAATTTTTTGTTGTTGTTTTCACTTGACTCTTTCCATTCACTTTCCACAATAAAGCCTAGAAAGCAAATTTTTTAACAGCATGAAATCTTGATAAGTAACCAATCAAATGCATGTTCAATGCTCAATTTATGATGCATTATTTCTGAAAAATCCTGCCAACTGTGGATAATGTACCTTTTCTCACATTAATACCCCTGATTGCAGACTCACTACTATTTTGTAGTTATTTATAAGCTCTTAGCTGCTGCCTTTTCTTCCTCTAGTTTTCTTTCTGTTACTTTCTAGCAGAAAGAATTATTTTTAAAATTGTTCTTTCAAAATTTCATCCTGCCTTTGACAGATCACCTCTGATTTTCAAATTTCTTCTTAATGGTGATGAGATGTCTTCCATTGTATTCCCAGGGATATTCAGTTTAGTGTCTTTTTACAGTTTAAAAATAACTGGTCCACTATACACCTCAAATTTCTTCATCCAGAAAATGATTCAGTGCTGTTTGTTCATTTATTCATTTCAGTTCTCTTCAACATTCACATTATTTTCATAACCTGACTTTCTTAGTCCACTGAGTATGGAATAATTAAGACAGGGTGAAGTATTTATTTGTATCTCTATATACTAGATTTATTTGTTTTCTGTGAGCCCTTGTAGTAATTCTCTTTCTGTAGCATTACTTTTTTCCTTTTCCCCTCCTTTCTTTATTTCTTTCATTCCTCCTTTATCTCAGTGGCTTTTTTTAAAATTGAATACTGAGTAAGAAACATACATACCACCATTATAAAATTCTTATTGAATTCGTAGAACTTACAAAGTTTTAGTTTATACATTTAACTTTTATATCTAGCCTGTGACATAGGTAATGTTTTATATACATTTTATTTGGTGTAATTTAAGTTGGAACTGTAATGAGAATAAGGTAAAGTAACTGGAAAGTGGAGGGAAGGCATTCTGGTTCTAGGAGGACTCACCTTTGTTGGTAAACTGCATCAAATTCTGAAGTCATGAACACTAAAGTGCAATACCATTTGCTGTAAATGCATTATCTAACATCATGACAGACACCTAACTGTGAGGTTAGCATTGCTATCAATCCAGTCTTGCAGATATGTCTATTGAGTCTCAGTGAGATGAAGGTCTCATATCCATGTTAAATGGAACTGGGATTCAGGCAGAAGCTGTCTGACTTTGTAACATATGCTACTCTCTCACATTGGGCTGCCACCATCATCCAGTATATTAGATTAATATTTTGAAAATGCTGTGCTGCACATTAGTTAGAAAAACAAAATAACTTCACTGTACTCGACACAGAAATGTTTGTGTATTCCATTTCTGGTACTGCTATAAAGCAGAGGCATAGGGTGATATGTAAACATAGCTGTAAAGAGAATACCTTATTACTTGGATACTTTCTTGTAACTTTAAATTGCTTCCATTGAATTCTCTTTTTTAAGATGTTGATCATTTTTACTTGGAGAAAATCTTGACAAGATTAAAATAGATATATGGCTCCATGGAGGGAGTTTCTATAGTAACGGAAAACATATAAAAGAGAGAGGTACAAAAACGCAATGTTCCTTTCAAACAAAAAGATACATTTATTCTATTTATAAACCTAATCTCACGACACGCTCAGTGTGGATCCTGATGTTCAGTGTTTTCTGGTCGCTATGTGTTAAAAGTCTATACATTGATGGCCTTAAAAGATAATCGACATTTGCATTTTCTGTAATGAATGAAAAACTAAGAGCAAATGAAAGAAATGATGCATAGACCTGTGGTTAAATTTCATATGCTTTCCCTCTGCTATTCATTCCTTCTTCCATCAGTTATACACCACATTCCTAAAGAGACTGTGTTCACACTCCTGGTTCCTGGATAATCAAACACTAGGACATTTATAACCACTAATTCTCGTCCTGACTGATCAGATTCTCAAGATTCTTTTTTGCAGAGATTTCATGGGGTTTCATTTTGCCCAAATGAAATTACCTCCATTTCCTTCTAAGTGTTCCTTTGGCTTGTGGAGCTTTAAGTCCTGATAATCAAAATTATTGAAGTGAACCCTATTTTCTAACTACTTCTCTAATTTATGCTTTCATTGAAACATAGTTATTTCTCAAGAAGATTTATTCAAAAATCTTAGCTCCACGTAACTGAGAGCATGCATTTTCATTCTTTATTTTCTGACAATGATCCAAGTAAGTTCCTTACAAGTCATTCCCATTTGGAAGTAACTAATATGGACTCACAACACGTTAGACTCAAATCATTGAGAGTTTAGCAGTGATGTTGTAAGTTAATGATGTTTATATTGATTATTTCTGGCACTTTGAGGCCAAAAAGGTAAAATCTGTAATGGCCAACTATCTTTCTATAATTAGTTCTTTAATGATAGTCACCTTTCTCAGAATGGCTATTATCTAAAACTATGACAGGAATGAATAACATGATTTGAAGGATGTTTATTTTACATTTTAATAACAATAAAATGTTTCTGTATATGATAATATTTGCTTTTAAATTAAATAATTCTGTCAAGATATTAATAAAATCAACACATCTTATTTTGTTTAAATTTTATGCTATGGATTTCTCTCATTGCATTAATTTATACTGTATTCCTGTTGTAAGGATCTGAATTTGTTGAATTCTATTTCATTAAAAAATTACCTAAAATTTTGCTTTGACAAACTTTCCTAGTAATTTTAAGAAGTAAGTTACATTAATCCAATATTTTTTCCTAACAACAAGTGCCCTCTGTGTAATCTATTTAGGATGCTTATTTTAGCCTCTGCAGTATAGAGATCTTCTCACTAGTTAAACCTTAATGTCCCCCTAAAGTTTCATGCAAGCACAGGTGAGGCTTCTCCAAAAGTGGCTGACTCTAGAGTATGTGATGGATTCATGGTTGAATGCTAGTTTTAAAGGTGGGTGAATGCTGAACCTGTCTATTGATTGGTTGAAACCACCCTAATCCTTGAAGCCTGGATACAATATAAGGGACAGAAAGAAGCTTGTCTTTCCCTTTTTCTGCTTTGCAACCTTCTGCCCATTATGAACCATTCTGCTTAGAGTCTCTTGATGATGGGTTGAAACCTCTACAAACTGTACTAAATAAATGTCAGCAGCAAGAAAAGTAACAAAGACACCACACAAATCCAACTGTCAGAAAGTAAGCATTTCATTGTGTGTGGGAGTGTTGTCTGACAGCTTAATGGATAAATGACATATTTAAACAATTTTACTATATTAAAGAATTCGGTCTAAATACTTTAACTTTCTTCCCTAGAGTAAATGACATATGTTAGAAACTTATAGTTGATATTTGTTGTTTAATCTGTCAATTTTAGCTTCTAAAACTAAACATTGTTCAGAAATGAATGTTGTAAGAGAGCATAACTTTTACATATTTTAAACATTCATTCTGGTGTACTGAATAATTCTGGGATTGTATCACATCTTTATACCCAATATCAAAATAAAAATTAATTATCGATTTTATATTTCTCATTTAAAAGATTATTGCAGGAAACTCCCAAGTAAAATTACCGTATGATTGACATTCCTCTTTAGACACTCTCACTTAAAGAGTTTTTCTCCTGCTACGAAACTTTGCTTTGTTCAATATTGAAAACAATTTTTCTCCTGATTGAAAAGAGTTCAACTTGCTCTACCTTAAATGTTGCGATGAATGGAAGGTTTAGCATTCTCTTCTCTGCCACTTATTATTTGTACTCCTCCCACTGCTTGAAATGATGTTTATGTTGAAATTTTTAATAACCAGATCTACATAGGTAGAAAATCTTCCATAAATTACAGAAACCCTAGGTTTTCCATTCTATTGTAGAATATTTACCAATGTTCATATGTGAATAATTTATTTTTAGAAAGCCAATGTCCAGTTTTTAATGGAATACATTTCACTGGCTAAGAACTGGAAAAACAACTACTCTAATGCCAAAGTTTGTATCCTGGTTATTTTTAATTACTTTCAGAGTAGCAATGACAGCAAATTCAGAAAGCAAATTATGATATTAGCAGTTGCCTGCATGTGCCAATTTCTTGAGTAGAGTTCACTTTGCAGGGCCATATGCATATGTATATGTAGATACGTAAATACTGAGGCACATATTCATTGTCTTAATCACTTTCCCATTGCTGAAACATAATAGATGACACCCACAATTTAAGGAAGAGAATGATTCTTTTGGCTCATTGTTTGTAGAGGTTTCAGTCCATAGTCTGCTCATGGGTCAGTGGCAGGAAGCAGAGAGAGATCAAAGAGAAGCTGGAAAAACAGCTTCCTGTAATCATTTACCTACTTGGAACATTGAGGTGACTAAAAAACTAGGCTTTTTGTTTGTTTTGTGTATAAAGCTAATCCATAAATCTGGGAAGAGTGTTGCTTTATCTGATATGCAGACAGAAAAAGAAAAAAAAAGAATGGAGAAAAAAGAAGATGGAAATGAGTTTCTAATGAAGGTGTGACATAAACCTCTATAATGTAACCTTAATGAAATTGAGATGACGGTTTACCTGACATGAAAATAAATAAATAAATAACTCAGATATTCAAGACAGTTAGGAGAACAACATGTGCACAAAGTGTGAATTTCTTTTTTCTTCCCAGAATTCCTTTTTTTTATTTAAAGAGAAAAAAAGAACAGGAAAAGGGTATAAATGATACAGAATTTTCAAAAAAAGATAAACAGTAAGAAATCACTAGTTGATAAATTACATATTGTCCTCTTAGAAATAGTCACTCAAGCTACAAAATTAAAGCATACAAAGTAGATATTCAAACAGTGAGACTGTAAACAGCTACACATGCATGAGTCTCTACCTGTATTTCTATCCTTTTTGTATTAGAGGGAAAAACAAAACATAGCAAGACAAAATGAAACAAATTCCTATAAAAAACATGGAACCAAAAAGTCATATAAAACCACAGTACAAGGTGATCTACAGTGGTTACTGTGTTGTTTCTTATTATTTTCAATAGAATTGTCTATATCATCAAGCATATTTGGATATAGCAGTAAATATAGTACTAGATAACAATATTAGTAATAACAAAACATTGTAAAAAATGTAAAACTTCAAAGGCAGGTATAATCGAGCCAGAGTGGGTATCCTAGTGAATCTTGTTATCTTCAGTGTAGTTGCCAATACTCTCAAACTTGATACTATCAATCATAACAGCTTTGAATAAAATCTAAGTGGTTCCAAACCTTCTCACTCCTGGACTTGATCTCAAGTTGTATTCCTTTACCTACAACAGCCTCAAGGTTTTCCTTCATTATAGCTGAGCAGTTCGCTACTGCACATAAGTATCCTGTCTTTCTGTCCTATCTGCAGGTGGTGGTCTAGTTGCCGTTATTTCTCTCTGGCTTCATGTCACATAGAGCATTGTTTTCTCATATTTGATTTTTGGTCCATAAACCCCTCTCAGGTTGATGATATTTCCTACACAGAGCATCTTGATGGACCCTACCTCCTGATCTACTCTGCCTATATATATATATATATATATATATATATATATATATATATTTTTTTTTTTTTTTTTTTTTTTTACTGTGTCAAGGCCACCTATGTTAGCGATTATAGCCAACCTTCTCTGCTTAGTTTCTGCTGTGCTATTTTTCTGCCATTGTTTGTATAGTTTTCTCCTTCATTCTATTGCCTGCTCCATTCATTGAGGACTTTCTGCTACTGTTTCTGAAATCCTGGTATTTTTTTTCTGTCTCTCTAGAATGTCCTTCAGCATTCCCTGTAGGGTTGGATTGGTGGTCACAAATTCCCTCAGTTCCTCTTTGTCATGGAAGCATCTTGTTTCTCCATTTATTTCTAGTGACAGTTTTGCAGGGTACATCAACCTGGGCTGGAGATTATTTTCTTTCAGGGCTTGGATTACTTTGCTCCAAGCTCTTCTTGATCTGATGGTCTGTGTTGAGAAGTCAGCCATGATCCTGATGGGCTTACCTTTATAGGTAATCTGTTTCTTTTCTCTGATGGCTTTTAATATTCTGTTTTAATATTGAATTTCTGGTATCTTGATTATTATATGTCTGGGTGTAGCTCTGTTTTGGTTGTAGGTGGCTGGAGTTCTGTATGCCTCATATGTCCAAATATCATTTTCTTTTGTCATGCTTGGGAAGTTTTCCTTAATTATTTCTGTAAATAGCCTTTGTAATTCACCTATCTGTAGACCTGCTTCTTCGCTCATGTTTCTTATTCTTAAGTTATAGATTCTCTTGTGATCTTCTAGCCTTTGTATTGTTACTGCCTGTTTCCTTGTTATTTTTAAGAGCTCTTTCCTTTCATGATCAGCATTGTAAACTTGTCTTCAAGTTTTGATAGTCTATGCTTAGTTTCTTTTAGGCAGTTTTGCCAGATTTCAATGGAGTTTTTAATTTCTGGGTAATCTCTTTGGATCTGCTTCATGTATTCTAAATTTCCTTTATATTCTTTATCAAAGATTTCTCTCCTTTTTTTGTGTTCTTCCCTTCTTCCATCTGTGTCTTCATGAGAGGTTTTTAGGATTTCTTTGATTAATCTACTTATATCTTGCTTTACTTGATTGAATATTTCAGTTTTGAGCTTATCTACAAGGTCCCAAAGATATCTCTTGATGTCTATTGAAACCGTGTCTGATGTTGAATGTTTGCTGCCCTCAGTCTCTTTTGTTTTCCCCTCTCCTAGATCACTGTTCTCAGAGTTTTAGGCTGGGGACTTCTTTTTGTTTCTTTCTCTCATCATATTTTTGGTTACTTCCATACAGGTGTATGGAGGTCCCAGCCCCTTTCCTTGTTGGTTATGGTTCTTCTGAAGCATTCTGGGGAGGGATTTCTGCTCTCTGCTGTTTTCTTTTGGTCACTGAGATGTAGGCGGGGGCTGCATATGCTGCCCCTCCCCACCAGGCCAGTCCACCTTTGGAGGCCTTCACTGGAATAGTGTGTGCTATGTGGCAGAAATCAGTTTGGGATGGCCTATTGGGTCCCAGCTAGGGGCGTGACCTAGGCCAAGCGGATCCCACCAATCTGCTCTGGGAAGGGAGCAACCAAGTGAAGTTACTGTCCTTGCTAGTTCAGTCTCCTCCTGCCTGATTCCAACATGTTGTCCAGTCGGTTGCCCTCTTCCTGTGTGTGTGTGTGGGGGGTCTTATTTCCAGCATTCACTGTGAAGTTCCTCGCTGATTCCGTTCTCCATTGGCCTTGCGTAGTTCCATCTCTAGCACAACTGGCTAGTCACAGTGGCATGATTTTGCGTGCTCCAGGGGGTCCCAGCTGCACGAGTTGCAAGCTTGGGCCACTTCAGCCAGTCATGCTCAAGCAGGCAGCAGCTCCGGTGGGTCGCGGCTGCAGTGGGTGGCGGCTGTCTGAGTCAAGGGCTCAGGCTGCTCCGGCCGGTTGTGGGTCTAGTGGGTCGCAGCTCCAGTGGGTCTCGGCCCACCCCCCCGGGGGAGGGGCGGGTCACAGCTCTGTGAATTGTGAGTTCCACCTGCTCTGGCCAGTCATGGAGGTGGCACAAATTTTGGTGGCTGGTGAGCGCTGTGGCCACAAATCTCAGCTTCTGCAATTGTAGCCTTGGGACTGCATGCTTGACCAGCTCTTTTGCCTTTAGTTTCTTCCTGAGTCGAGAGGATCCATCTCCCTCTATCTGAGTCTCTCCATGACGTTTCATTCAGGCATGAGTTGTCTCTTTCAGAGAGGCTGACAATCTTGCTGCTTAACAATCCACCATCTTGTGTCCCATCCTGCAAAGTGTGAATTTCAATGAAAAGGAAATACATAAAAGTATCAAGTGAAAATTTTGCTGTTGAAAAAATACAACTCCTAAAGCTGGCAATTTACCACCATTGTCCAATAACAGAGTAGATAAAGCACAAGAAAGGATTAGGAAGCTCAAAGATAGGTTGTCAGAAATCACACACACACACACACACACACACACAGTGAGCTGTGGAGTTTTACAGGGCCTTATTTAAAACTGTATGTATGTTGAAGTGTGTAATACTGATAACCATATTACTAAGTTTTTGTTGGATTGTTGAACAGAACTGTTCACACTCTCAGTTTGAATGTCCACTTTTAATGCTCTAATTTTGTAGCTTGAACAACTATTTCTAGATGACAATATGTAATTTGTCAACTAGTAATTTCTTAGTGTTTATTTTTTTGAAATTCTGTACTATTTCTACCCTGTTTTCTGTTTGCTTTTTTTTCTCTTTAAATAAAAAAAAGAACAAGGGGATAGTTAGAAAAAAAAAGAAGACACTCCTTGTGAAAGCCTCAGAATGACAAGAAAGACAGTTGCAAAAGCTGATTCAAAGAATGATGAAAGTTTCCCTAATATTGAGAAAAACAGCACATCTAATTCCACAATGTTGATTGCCCTCATGTATGTTGACTCCAAAGTCTTACACACAAACACATGATACAGTCAGATTTTTAACAGTAAAGAGAAGATGGAATTTAAAAAGCAGTGAAAGTAGTTTATCATGTACTCAGGAACTTCCTCAGACTACTAGTAGATTGTTTCTAGCAGGAACTCGTTAGGTCAGTAAGGAATGGTATAATATAGTCAAATGATTAAAATGAGAGGGGGGTGACAGAGGGAGGGAGAGAGAGACAGAGAGAGAGAGAGAGAGAGGAGAGCAAGAGGGAAAGCAGGAGGAAGAGAGACAGAGAGACAGAGATAGAGAATTGCCAAATCAAAATACCAGCAATACTCTTCTATGAGAATAAAGGAGGGATTAGAGAATTTCCCAGGCAACAAAACCTGAAGTTCATCACCACTAGACTTTCCTTACCAGAATCTTTTTACAGGACTCTACACTGTACATTTAGAAATTGTTACTGCATACTCATTTGTGTAAATAGCCTTATACAGGAGACATTTTCCACTTTACATATATTTGTGCAATTTGTATTTGCTCTTTACTTCAGATGAGAAATGAACAAAATGTGTAAAGATGTCCCTCTTCTTCCTAAGTTAAGTTTTAACCTTTCTGGGCTTGGTTATTTAAGTGTGAAATAAGGAAAATATTACTAAATTAAAGCAACTGTGAATGATAAAAAATACTAAGAAGGCTACATATTATTAATGTGCCAGACCTTGGCATATAGATAGAATTCCACTGAGCACTCAGCATAAAACCATGAGGAAAGTATCATCTTGCAGTCTCAAAGTTAGAGATGAAGACATGTATGCTTATTAGAAATGAAGTATCTGTTCTAAAATTCTTGCAGTTAGTAAATCACAAAGAAATAGTTCTTTTTATCACACTGTACATTATAATTTCAAATATAGTATAAGGTAACGTGATATACTAATATAAGGTTCAGAAATCCTTTGAGTCGCATTTAGTAGATTAAGGGTTGCAACTGACATAGACAAATGGTAGAGATTTTATATTATGGAAAGAAATGATCTAAGAAAGGTAAGTAAGGGCATACTGAGGAACTAACAATGTCTTGGATGAAATAATGGTTTGATAACACATGCCTGGCTGTTATAGTTAACTCCTAAGGAATTCTCTGCTAACTCTTTGGATCCTTGACCTGTCTTTCTGGCTAAAGTGCCATAATATTATGTCTTGCAGTCCTGCAAAAAACAACCTGACTTGACAGAAGAGAAAAACATATATATATATATATATATATATATATATATATATATATGTTTTACTGTTACTTACATTTTACTTGTATAAAAAAATGATGCTTTTGAAGAGACAAAGAAAAAATGTATCACAGGAATTTATCAGGATAGCATTCAAGCAAAGTTGCAGTAACCATTTGCATTGAGCTTAGAAGACATCCTCCTTCAGTACTTACAAATTCTCATTTTTTTCACTCCTATAATTTTTTTAGTCATTTCTCAGTGAATACTGTGGATATTGTTTCTATTTCCACATTTCCCACAATTTGCGTTTTTCCTTACAGATGTATCTTTATTTAAAGAATGCACAGTAAATAAAGAGCTTAAACTATAGTATATCTCTGCTTACAGAATGGCGTTATGGTTTCTCTCTCTCTCTTTATTCTTTCTTTTTGTTTGTTTGTTTGTTATTTCGAGACAGGGTTTTTTCATGTAGTTTTAAGATGGCCTCAAACTCATGCTAATCCTTCCACCTCAGCTTCCTGAGTGCTGAGGTTACAGGTGTGCTCCACCACACCAGGCTGTAGTTGTGATTTTTCTTCCACAGATTTCATGTTTCTTGCAAGGAGAAGGAGCATGGCATACAAGGCTCCTTCTCATACCACTGTTACCAATCACCTGTGTATGACTTCCTCGTTTTGTTTTCAGCCCAAGTGTCTTTCAAAGCCACGGCAGCAGAGTTGTTAAGTCAGGAGTGGAAGACAGAATTATCCTATGATCGTTTTTCCACTGGTGCCCTAGAGCATGTCCCCATCTGAATATGAATTTCAAATTCTAAATCCTAAGACAAATAAATCCTTTACTTATTCATTATCAGAGATTAGGCATGTGGGTTTAGATAATCTACAGCTGACTCCAATGCCTGAGTGGCCTGAAGAAATTAATGACCTCCAAAATTAAGTCAGAGCAGTGGGGTGTATGAGAACCATGATTTAAACATTTTGTTACACATGAGAAATATATTGGAAGTTCCTAAAAATACAGTGGCAGTCTCAATAACAGACCACTTTAAAAATAATCTCTGAAGGCATACTCTAAGAATCGTGCTTTCTAAGACACTTCTGAGGTGATTCAGTATTTTCCCCGGATAACTTAAATCTTGAGAGAAATAAGGTGTTTTCTTCCAAACCACTGCATTCATGTAGGAAACATTTAGCTCTACGGGGAGTACTCTCTATTTAACACACTTGGGAAACATTTCTTTTTGCTATCATTTGAATTTTGAAATAGAAAATGGAGGAGAAAAGATCTAGGTTGTTCCCCTCATCAGTTTTCTAATCAATCTGAGCACAAATTCTGTGTCAAACCTCTGCTTTTTTTGTTTTGTTTTGTTTTTTCATTTGTCACAGCTGAGTAGAGATACAATGTACAACATTTGGGGAAGAAAATAATACTCAATGCTGAACTTGCTTTTACTATAAGTAGAACCAATGACTTCTCTGGCTATTCTGCACATATAAAAGGTACCTGATACCAAGAATACAGGCATGAGTTCATTTTACTTCTAAGAATTAAGCACTTGTGGAAGTGTCATTTCTAAGTCATAGCCATGCTTTGTCTGCTGATAGTTTTTCCAAACATCCTTGAGACTCACATTTGCAATAATCCTTTATAGTTTTCATCAAACTCATAAAGCTTTAATAATAATGTAACAGAAATATGTATGTGCTCATACATTCCCAAATCCATTTCCTTTTTTTACTCTTACAGTGACTTTATTTCAAATAGAGGCTTATTTTTAACATTGAATTGGTTCTCATTACCATTACATCTTTTCTTTGCAAGAACTTTGTTTTTCCTTAATATGTTTTCCTAACATAGGAACAATTTCCTTCTTAAAGTACAAGTACAAATGTTTCAACAGTAAACTCACTTTTACTCATTTAGATGGCCTTCCAACAAGAATCATTTCAAAAAATGAATGATGAATATAGGTAATAAGACTATACTTTCATAGCTGGAATTGTAAACAAAGTTTCAATTATAATATGAAAATCTAAATGTGATTATTTACTATACACATACATAATGAAATTAAATATGTATGTATTACTTTCTTAGTAAATGATTACTTAATAATTGAGTGATGTAGTAAATATACAGATATTGTCAAGTTAATAAATCAATACTTTTGAATTTTCGAAGGCACAGAGAACTATGCATCTTTCAAAATAAATGATTTTACTTATCCCCATAACATAAAAATTTTTTGGTAACAATAGTATGGTGCACTTATGTTTATTATTTATGACTATCTATCATATAAATAGCAAAAGATTTCCATGAATTTGGCATAGCTAATATTTAATTAAAACATTAAAATTACAACTTTGGTGAAATAGTTTTCTTGTTACACCATTTTACTTGTTAAGATGCAGGACAGACTTTTTTTTTCTTGGTGCCGGGACACTTACGCCGCTGATCTAAACCCCGACCCTAAGACAGACTTTAAGATCTCTACTAGAAAAAAGTTATAATACCTTTTCAGACATAATGATTTTAGACATAATAATTAAAGTTGAGTGATGAAACTAATTAAAATACTTTGCAAAAATGTAAGATACCAACTACATTCAAGTCAATTCTGAAATAAAAACCTAAAAGTTGTGTAGTAGTTAACTTTCCCATGGGTAACACACACTCCTGACAACCATGACTTAAAGTAGGCAAGTTTGCTTACAGTTTCCAGAGGTTCAGTCCATGGTCATCTGATTCTGAGGAAGAAAACCCATAGTAGAGTAACGTGGTAAAGGAAGGACGGAAAGCAGAACAACAGAATAGTGCCAGAGTGGAAGGGATAAGGGACCATATATAACACCTGTGGTGGATTTAACAACTGGTGTTAACATCCAGCTGAACTGAATTAGTGTGGTGTTGGGTGTGGGTGGCCCACCTGAGGATTGTTGCCCACAACCTAAAAAGGAGAGGTAGAGAGGAAAAAGTAATATGTTATTGGTTCTCCTGTTGCTGTTGGTTCTCCTGGAGGAGCTTGTTGAGCTTCTTTCCTGATGTAAGCTTGGCTATTTATATAGTCAGCAGAGCTTGGGCCCTTGTTGTTGCTGAGGATGCTGTGGTACATTTTGGAGGAGCTCTGGTCCTTACTGTGAGCATTGCTTCCTCACTCCAGTGCACATCCCTCAGCCTATTGGCACAGATCCTTCATCCTACTGGTATACACTGTCTAGCTTCCACCACTGACCTTTGGGTCTGCCTGGCAAAGATCTGTAAAATATACTTGCATGAGACATTGTCATGGGCTCTAGGCCTCCAGGTGGATTCATCAAGGGCACTGTCATGGGTCTCAGGTCTTCAGCAGTATGCATGCAGGACAGTGCTGTGGGATCCAGGCCCTCAGCTGGATTCTTGGGTCTTTAGTGTGTGGACGATTTCCTGCATTTTTTGTGTTTGACTCTTTGGGAGACTATTACAGTTCTATAAATTATGTGTCCTGTATTAAATTGTTTTCCTTGCAAATGCTGACTACAGCAATGCCCAAGACCATGACCTTCACGGATACACCCAGGAGTGTGCTCTACCAATCTGCTAGGCTTTTCTGAATCCAATGAAATTGACTTATCAGGATTGAGGGTCCAAGGGAAAAGCTACTGCTCTTGATATCATGGTATATTATGCAGCAATACTAGCACTGACATGGAATGGCTGACTTGGAATTAATCAGTGATGTAAATTAGAGATACTATAAACAGATGACTTTAACAGGTGACAGCGGTTGCTAGTCAGGTCAGAGGGGAAAGAAGAGGAAGCTGAAAAGAAACGGTACTGTAAAAAATAGTAATCTTGAAAAAAGATAGTATCAGCTCACAACTGCATTCTTTATATTCAGACCAATTTCAGAAGAGAGGAAGGATTGAAGGTTATAAAACATCTAGAATAACAACTAATGAGCCAGCTGTGGAAACAGTGACTAGAAGCTATCAAACTCTTAGATGCTTTGGAAACTAGAAAAATTGCTCACACAATAACAAAGTGATTTTGAAAGAAATATTGACATCTGTGGGTGTACTTTTTTGAGAAAACAGAAGAGACCAGAATAGGGAGACTTACTGTTTACTCTTGGGATATAAATTTTAATATTTTAGGTGTTTGTTTTCTCTACCACAAAATCATTCACAAAAGGAGCATTGTCTTTTTGTAACATTTGCACCCTCAATATCTAGTCCTGCACTGCATGCAAAAATAGTGCTTAAAATGTGGCTTTGAAGGACACTTCCAGATGTTGTGACTTTATTATTCAAAAAGACTAACATAACACCAACCATAAAAATAATTTATTTTTATGGTTGGTGTTATGTTAATTTTTGAATTTGGTTATGAGACTGATTCATCTTCAAAAGGGTGTTCCATAAACTACATAAATAATTAGATTAAATAATAGAAGAAAAATAATAGTTACAGAAGATTATGAAAATAATAAATGAAGAGAATAAATTTAGCCAATGGGCAGAAACATTAATTAAAAATTCAATTAAAGGATATCAAAATAAATATGTACCACGGAAGACTATAGCTTAATAGGGTATCTCAAAGGTATTTCAAAATAATATACAACTGAAAATTCAGATACTCAAAATGTGATATACATCTTTGTATTTTATTTAGAAATTTACACATTTACTTTGTGAGACTGTACAGAGAAGGGATGAATGTGAAGCTTACATTTTATTATCTTTCAGGACAACTAAATCTATTTTCTTCATTCATGATTAATAAAATATTCTTTAATATTTTACACAGCAATTTTATTACTTTATAAATTATTTAATTAATTTTATACAAAAATAAATTAATATATAGTACTAATAAGTTAAACATAACTTTTGTAAATATGTAATTAAATAAAGATATCAAAAAATAGAATGTTATTTTCAGTCATAAATACTTCATATTTAGATAATTTCCACTTAACTTTAATGCCTCCTCACATAAATTTAATCATGGAGAACTGGATACTATCTCTATTTAACAAAGCAAATTAAAGTTAACTTGAGATTAAAAACAAATAATAATAATGCTCAGATATTGTGTGACATATTTTGAGTTCAGATGCAGAATAGCATCTTTCTGGTGACAGGCCCTTCTGAGTTCTTAACTGGCCTTGAATTATCTTTCACAGATGGTCCAGTTGTTAAGCAGATGGGTGTTTTCTTGACCTTTAAAATCTTTATTTTTCTTTTTTTAATTACCTGTGACTTAAAAAGAACCAAATGCTGTATTTTGCATAATACACTTTTATATTTCTATCACGTGCTTACTATGAAACACAGAAATGAGTATGGGGTGCATCTAATCATAAATAGAAAATTTTTAAAGATCTATTTTTTTTTTATTTGAGAAAGAAATTTAGAGTGGAGAAAGTGTTTGGAATTACAAGAAATGTGCACGTCCTCGTTCAGTGTGAGGAAGGGATGGACACTTTTCCTTATTTACTTGAACTAAAATTTGTACTTTTGCATAGCTGAGAAGGAGGCATAACATAGGGCCTAGAGAAAGGAATCTGCAATCTATCCCAGTTCAGAAGGAGAGGTCATTTTACCAGAGGTCCCTAATTTGATCTCAGTACCAAGGATTACTGCAAAGATTGATATAGTGTGTGACCCAGAGTTTGTGCTTCGCGGAACACCTTGAAATTAGTGAGAATCATATTTGCTTGGAAACAACATTGCATTTGCAGACTACGTTAACTGAAGGCCTCCAAGTATGTATTGCATTAGCAGATCATGTTCAGGTGGTGCCCTTTGTCAACTTGCTACCGCTTGAAATTTCTCTCCAAGCAGTATGCGACAGTGTGTCAGTCTGTTTAGTTTGCGGTAACAGCATCATAACTGAGTGGGTTATGAATAACAGGTTTCCTTCTTATGGTTCTGGAGACTGAGAAGTCCAAGATCACGGTGGTGGGGGTTGTGTCTGGGAAGAACCTTCTGGCTCTGTCACATAGAGCAGTGGCCCTGTGTCCTCTCAAGATGGAAGGGGACAGTTTTGGTGTCTTAAGAGGTCACTACTCCTGCTTATGAAGGGTTCCCCTTCATGACACAATCAATTGTCAAAGGACCTGTTCCCTAATATCATCATATTGAAGACTAAATTCTATTTATGTAGGATTTTTAGGTAAACATACCTAAAATATCTAACCCATAAAAGGCAATACATGTAATGATTGAGAGTTTAGGGGAGTTTTTAAATCTTTGTAAGTGTAAGTAATAAAAGTCTTAGTAAAACACTTTTAATCACTGTATCATCATTTCACATGGATGGCCAAAGATGTGGCTGTGTTTTATAGCAATCCAATTTACTTCCTAAGAAAACACACTACATATTTCACTTGAGTAACCATGTGGAGTCCAAGTGCCTTGAAGATAGAATCGATCACACTAAATAAAATGAGGAACATAGGGAAATCCTGCAATAGAAATGCATTAGAACATTAAAGGCATGGCAAAATTAGGTTAGAATTAAATTCCACATCATTTGACTTTACTTGTGTAATCTCAGGTTTGACTTATGCTTCACTCATCAATTAGTTCTTCTTCTTCCACAGTAATTATTTTTTCCCCCACAATGAAGATTCTTTCCTTGCCTGTCTGCTTATTCCAATATGGAACTAAACAAGCAAATGCTTCAAAAGGGGGAATGTTCCAGACAGAACTATAAGAAGTAAGTACTAAACCATGTAAGAGTGCGGCAAAGACTGTTAATAACCCACCAGTATAATTTTCCTTTTTTACATGGTAAAATGATCACTGGTTTTTTATCCAGCAACATGACTGTTTGAAAACAAAAACTACTTTTTCCCATCCTTCCTCGCCTCTAAATGTGGTTATGTAGTAAATTTCTGGCCAATGAGATATACTTGATGCATCTTATGAAAGCACCTAACTGGGACCTTTCTTAAAAGGAACAGGCAAGGAGTTCTCACCCTTCCGTCTTTACTGTTTTCTGACTAGATAACTGGTAGCTGGACCTTGTGAAGTCAAGAAAAAGGCTTAGCTATATCATATGCTCCTCATTTTGTCTGAGTGGACAAAGGTTAGTTCCTTCTAGCACTTTCCAAATCATATACTCAGCTTTTCCACCTCCTAGCCAGGAACCCATCAGTGTGAGGACTGACAAATCTTTCCTCTGGCCAATCACAGACATTACATAGGTTGGTCTATATCTAAATGGGGTTTAATCTTTATCTACTAACTAGTTATCTGTCACTTAACTATGTGTCTTCAAGCTTACACTTACATTCTTATAGGCTGACTGATTTTTTTTAAAGATATATCTTATCTTTATCTTACATGCCTTAAAATTAGTCAGCAGTAAGTTAGTAAATTTTACTCCCTCAAAGGTTTTCTCATTCTTTCTTTATTTTTTGTTAGTATATGTTTACAATACATAATAATCACATTCATCATGGGGAATTTGAAACTGCAAATAATACATCTTCATTATTTTTTCTCATTCATCTCTTCTCCATTCAACCCTTCTTCTGTTCCCCATTTACAAAACTTGTTTCCATTTTCCCCCAATTCTCTTTTTTCAAAATCCATTTTCCCTTTTTTTCCTTTTCTCTCTATCTTATTCCCCTTCCCACTTGCACAAGTTCTTCTTACTTCCCCCTGTCTGTCTTCCATTTTGATCTTTATTTACAATTTAAGTTTCTTACACAACATTACACTAGTTAAACTTGCATGTCTGATTTGTTTTACTTAATCTCCTAGTCTTGAAAACTATCATATCTATTCAGTGAAATGAAATAAATGCTTGAAGTTGCAGTGGTTAAGATGACTTTCATTATAGTTATATTCAATTTATGCTTTCTAAGTCATTATACATTTGTTTATTCATTGTTTATCACTGAGTTATAATTACCATGTCCATAATAGAATACTATACTGTAAAGCTTATTTGGATTTGGAGATTTGATCTTTAGTTGTATTGCTTTAAAAATATACATTTGGCTATGACTCCTAAATTAAAAGAAAAATATACGCATGTTTATTACATGCATAGTTCCTTATCTGTAATATCCTCCCTCCTGGTCTGAATTTCCAAATGCCAATGTTTGCATTGCTCAGAGACTCCAAATTTTATAGTAGAAATCTAGATTCCACTCCACAATCTTCTCATATTAGTTATTATATTAAGGAAAAAAAAAAGCACATCTCTAGCTCAGGTTAAACTCACAGATAGGAGATTTCTTCTCTCTTCCCATACACACATGATCAGAAATCTCTTTTCTCAAAGCCTTTGACCCATCTCTCTACTGTACCCTTTTCATTATGATTTAAGCCACTATCCTTCACAGGGGTCAAATCAATTGTACCTTACTTGAGCTTTACACATATTTCTTTGCCTGTTGATTGTGCCCAGTTTTTATAAAACATCCAAAGTGATTTATTCCTGAATTTCTGAATTTCCCTGTATTAAATTAGCCAGAATTTCTTCCTTTGAAATTAGAAAGCAGTCGAGATATTTTTTATTGCCTGCCTGCAGTCGCAGGGATAGAGTTTCATCATTCCTCGACGACCTTGCTTCACCACTTACTCTCGTTCTTAACTTCCTTACCCACACTTGTCATCTTTTCCTGCTCAACATGACAAAAGAGATCGGTACTCTAGGTACCATGAAATTCACTGACTTTAAAACTTTTCGTGATTGACAGTCTCCAGATATCACATTCCCGTTTAAGCCACTGTCTCCCGTGTTCAGTCCTGGCATTTGTCACTATGCAAAATTCAGTGTAAGTCCTTGTTTAATTGATGATTATCTGAGAGAACGTGAGTACTCTGGGGTCAGGCCTATCTTCATCTGATTTGTATCACTTTACCCTCAATATCTATATTAGCGTTATACAGAGTAAATGCACACGAAAATGTTTATTTTTAATGAGTGAAAACTATTTTTGATTATTCATATGTCATTTTTTCTTCTCTTTTCCTAGATGATTATTTTAACTCAAAGTTTTTAGAATGTCTGGCTGATTTTGGCTATTTTCTAACTTACTATAGTCACGTTTCAAAATTTTCTCATTATACTTCAGTGGTTACACTAATATTGTCAAATACATATTTATGAGAATCAAGTTTAATTTGTATCTCATCATTCAAAACACTTTAAATAATGGCATTATAAAAACAATTTTAGGAGTTAATTCACTCCTAATTATCTTCCTTCCATGAAGAAAAATGTCCCAGACACCTAATATGCACTAACTTACTGTTTGCAGTGCAGACATTTTCTGCTGTTATAGGTGAAGTTTAATATATAGAGTAAAATGAAACAATAGGAAAACCTGGATCATATATTTGTTTAAATAATATTTATTTATCTTATAATGATTGCAATAAGTAAAATCCTTCCCTATATTTATAGTAAAATATTTTTCATTAACTTATTTTTAAATGTAAATATAATCAAATAAACATATTGTATTTCTTTACAAGTAATAGTTCTTATTCATTGTGTTTAGGACACTGTTCCATTTGGTTTATTTTCATTTTTAGAGTCTCCTCAAAAGTGAGGAATAAGATTACAGCGCTAATGACTGGTCACTAATTATTGGCAATTAAATTCCGTAGATAATGCTGTTTTCAAATATACAGATACATGCACACAGCAAGGCAGTGCTTTCTTTGAGAAGACTTCTTTTAAAAAACTAGGAACAGTTCTAAGATGTTCTAGACTCCAGCTGGGTAAGTTTGCAAAACTTTAGATATTGCTTCACTTGGTTAAGTTGCAGACACACAGTTTCTAGGTGGAGTTTTAAAGACGATCATGGATGTCATCTATGTGACCTTGTGCTTTTACTAGATGTTCAGTAAGCATGCCATTTATTTTATGTCACAATTAGCTATGTTGATTATTATATGTGTATATTTTATATGCTCCACAAAGCAGTGATATAAATTTTCACTTATTGGGTTATCTATAAACCCACATACTAAATAGATATGTAATAAATTTCTTTAAAAAGCTGCTTTAAATTTTAAGAAGTCTATTCACTGCATGCCATAATGAAGGTGTATACTTGACTGACTGTCAGTGAAACTAAATAAAGTAGAATTATAAAATACACTTCAATGATGACCTTGGCTAGAACACAAGATACAAAATTTTGCTAACTTTCTTGTTTAATTCTATTTCTTCCTCATATATTTGTCACAGTTTGTTTAGTAAGTTTATAGTATAGCTTTTTTGGGGGGAGGGTTACCCTTTGGATTTGAGGGAAATCTCAAAGCATGTGGAGGACAAACCAGCCACCTGTTAAGGAAGCTGAAGAAGGCTAGACAACCCCTTCGCTTTCTGTGATTTTACCAGCCACAACTTCCCTCCCTCTGACCATGCAGGACTTTGAATCTTAAGTAAATCAAAAGCATCATGACAGAGACTTTTTGATAACAGAATCAACAAAGTTTGCAGCTTGATGACCTAGTTCCCAGTGTCCCAGTGAAATGGACTCAGCATGATGGGACACCTGTCCCTACACAGTGTCTAGTAGAAGAAGCACTGAAATCCACTGAATTGCCAGGGTAATCCTGAAAATTCTGTACTTTTCTTGAATTTTATTTAATATTCCCAAAGCATAATTTTTAGCAATATTTTTCATGTGTTGAGTAAATGAATTCTCATACAATAATTTTTATTTATGACCAAGGTAGCTAGAACATGTTATAAACACATTCAAGCAAGAGCTCTTACATCTTTAGAATTTTACCAGGAGAAGCAAGACTGATGCAAGAGAATAATAAAAATCTTGCTGATTTTAACTGAAAAATTGGCAGTCAAATGTGGGCAGGTTTCCAACATTTAATATACAGTATGTCACCTTAAACATGAATCAATAAGAAGTACGAATTGAGAAAAGAGACATTAGCAACATTGGAAGATGTGATGGCAATTGTCTTTGTCCATTTTCTGTTGCTAGTCACACAATATCACAAGCTGGACAGAAAAAGGCTATAAAAAAAGCAATTTCCTTTGGTATGTGCTTCTGGTCGACCTTGAATGGGAGACGTTTGGTGATGGCATTTCTGCTAGCAGAGTTCTGAGGTGGTACAGGTCATCACATAGACACAGGGAGCAGAATACCTAGAGAAACAAATATTTATAACAAACAAAATTTCTCCTGCTTATCTACCACCCCTTTTGTCCCTTTAGACCTATTATTGAATGAAAGCATTAATCACTGTAGATAACTAATCACCTTTTAAAACTCATGCATTATTTTACTTCTGTCGATTTTTTTCTTCTTTAAGTGTGGTCTCACTATTTTGAATACCCTGGTCTCAAATCAGGCTTCGGATGATCCTCCTGTCTCCACCTCCAAATTGACCTGGATTATGTAGGTCTGGGCTACTGCACCTGGCCTTATCTCTTCACATCTCATATAATGGGAATTCAATTTAGCCTGAATTTTGGAGAGGAAAATCCACACTCACACATTAGCAATAATGAATAGCTAAAGTGAAGGAAATTATAATCTGAATTACTTCATGTCTCTGGGGAAGAAATGATCTGAAACTTGGAAAGTCTTGCATTAGATTTCTGGTTATCTCTTTACTGAGACAAATTAATGTGGGTTATAGCACCGGGAACACAACCTGACTTGACAAATGGGCTTCCTATATACTAAACAAAGAACACAGGAACTAATTAAACACAGGGTCACGGTGCTCCTTTGCTATCTAAAGTACATTTATGTAACTCAACGATTTAAGTAAGGAGAGATACTGAGTTTTTCTTACAAGGACAACACAAAAACCAATTTATAAGTGACATCTTGCATGTAGTACTTGACAAAAAAATATGAGACACTCGAGTTGTTTGGCACATGCATGGAAAAGATGTACACTAAAAAATTAATGAGGATGCTATAATTTGGAGAATTTTTTGCATTGTCTGAGCAACTTAAAACATAGTTCTACACTTTATATACTTCAACTCTCCTACCGCAAAGAAAAAGAAAGGATTATTTTTGATTATCCTTAACTTTTAAGAATTATTTGCAATATTGGTTTGTACAATTTGAAATGGTTTTAGACTTCAATTTGGATCCAGAGAACAAGTACGTGTAAATGGTCCAGGCTGTGATTCAACTGTGCTATCACCACCTACAACCACTTGAAGCCAGTTGATCTTATGTCGCGTTCGCAAAACACTGCTGCATGTATTGTAGAATACGTACTACATTCTGCTAAAATATTTACACCCCAAATCGCTGTTTGGAAGTAGTGTCATACCCTCTTCAGTGCAAACCGCATGCAATTCTCTTTTGAGAAATTGCTTCTGATTGGCTCTTACTTTCTAACAGATAATGCACAATTTATCATGAAACACAAAAAAACCTCAAAACGGTTGAGCTGTCCACGAGAACCACGTTTCAGCTAATATGTGAAGACAAGTAGTAAAGCATGTGAGGCAGAGCCCCGTCAATCTGCACTTGTGAATTAACCTGTATCACCAACCATCTCAGCGCTCCCTCCGGGGATTTAAGAACAGATGTCCCAACGTCAGGAACAGAGACAGCAGAAGTGAGCTTCATGTCACTGAGTCAAGCCCAGGTACTGCTGGAAGTGACTGGAGAGGTAAATATAAATTCTGCTAGTATGTTAAGCTGACTTGGGTTGTGCCGGGTGCAAAGAAAACAAAATACTCAATTTTATCTGCAGCTAGCAAAGAAGCATCTTGAGAGGTGAAAACATCTCTTTTATAAGTGCCAGTGTCATACTTATTGGGAGACATTTTTTGTGTATGTTTTTAGCTCTGTAGATTCTCAATCAAGGAGTTTGCACATGTTAGGCAAGCCCTCTACCACTGAGCTATGCCTTCCCATTAAGCGTTTTTTATGTGTAATTCAATGTTTTTGAATCCATGTTCATTGGATCTCAGAAACTACACTCAGCTGTACCAAAACTACAATGATTATACAGCGATGCTCTAAATGGATTCTACACCATGCCCCTTTTTCCATAGTTGTAGGAAAAACCGTAGTAGCCGTTGTTGTTGTGGTTTTTGTGGTTGTTGTGAAATAGTAGAAGATATTACAGAATTCTGAGGCACTTTTATAGCTCAGAGGCTAATTCAGTAAATTTGCTGACTTCTAATGTATTCTTCATAACCTGCCACCAGTTGTAAGCAGCAAAATAAAAATTAGAATATTGATTCCCATTGATCTGTTAAGGGAAGGAATTTTAGAAGTCTAAAAATGAAAACAGTAGTAATTTAACTCATGCCAAAAAACACATCAAAATTTTATTTAAAACAATATTAGTATATATGTGTAGTACATAGTGATTCCATTCATTGTGAAGAGTCTGTGCACATATACAGCATATCTTAAAACTTTTTATTTTCTTTTCTCTCACCTTCCTCTTTCTCTCTCCATGTCTAGTTTCTTCTCATGTTTGCAGAAGATCTGCCTGATTCCCATGATTTATTTTTTATTATTCTTTTTATTTATACTTTGGTTTTCTCATATAACAAAAATTATGAATATTTAAGATGGAGTGTCTAATTTATTTCACTTAACATCGTCTCAAGTTACATCCATTTTCCCACAAATAACTAAATCATTCTTTTTAATGGTAGAACATTTCATTGTCTATAAACCCATTTTATTTACAAAATCATCTGTTAGTGGACATATTGACCTCTTTCAAGATTCAACTATTGTGAAGAATACTGCTATAAATGTCATTATGTTGGTGTTACTGTAATATGATGTATCGAGCTCTTTCAGAACAATACCTAGAAGAGGAATCATTGGGCTGAATGCCATTGCTGTTTTTTAAGAATCTCCATATTGATCGCATTGGTTTATCTTCCCAGCAGTAATGTATATGAGCTCCATTTTTCTTGCAACCTTATCAGCATTTTTTATTATGTAAATTTTTGACAATAGCCATTTTTTTCTGGAATAAAGTAGCATCTCATTGTTATTTTAATTTGCATTTCTCTGTGGCCAATGAAGTTCAATATTTTTTTCACTTTCTTGCTAGCCATGTAAACCACTCCTAAGAAATATGTAATAGCTCATTTTCAATCAGGTCTTTTATTATTTTGGACCTACTTTTTGGGAGGTTCTCTCTGTATTTTAGGTATTAGTCCTCCTCCAAGGAGTAGCTGCCAAATTTTCTCCTTACTTTGTAGTTCATCTCATAAGTCTTTCCATTTTTTCTTTTGCCAAAGGGGAGCTTTTGGATTTGATTTAATCCCATTTGTTAATTGTTGAAACTATTTCTTGTGCAACTAGATTTCTGCTAAAAAAATCTTTGTCCCAGGTTAATGACCTCCAAAAGTTTACCCATTTCATCTTCCATCAGATTAGTGTTTCTGTTTGAATATGTAGGTCTCTCATCCATTTTGAATTTATTTTAGTATGAGCTAAGAAATGTGGGGCTAGATTCAATCTTCTCCATGTGTATAGCAGCTTTCCCACCAGCATTTTCAAAGAAGCTATCTTTCCATCACTGTACAAATGTTGACCCTTTCTCAAAAACCAAATGTTTAAGTGTGGCAGGAATGGCATCTGCACCCATTATTACATTCCCTTAATTCACATGTTCATTTTTGGCACGCTGTTTTACTACATCAGTTTTGTAGTATAAGTTGATATCCCTCCCCCCAAAAAACTGTTTCCTATTCTATTTCAGCATATAAATACTTTGGGTGAAGAGAGATTTTAACACAATTTCTAGGACACAGGTTCTGAAAATACGGTGCCACATTCCAATGTCAGCCTTAGCAGTAGGGCTGTAACCCTGGCCAAGGGGCGTCCCTCCCATTCCCCCTCATGTTTCCTCAGTGGCAATAGTGCAGACTCAATTGCCTGTGAGTGGACTTCTTACCTCAGTTGTGTAATGCAACAAGTCCTGCAATATTTTTCAATACAGAGTAAATTCTCAGCATGTTACTGTTCATGTTGACTTTTACCTTCAAGCATTAGCTATAAATATTTACCTTTTCAATCCATCTTCACCAGCATGTTGACTTACTTATGCCCCTCATTCACTATATTCTGGTGGAATGTGGTAATTTATAATCTTAAAGCCTATTTGCCCATGTATTTTCAGACTCATTTAACATTTGGAGGATGTCATCATGTAAAATTGCTAATAGATGAATTTATCTTAACAGTGGATACTCAATCTGGCAGTATGAATATAATATAAACAGGAGCACCATTTCCTGTAATTCTGAATTGATTTCCCTCTGTTGGTTCCCAAGTTACTGACTGACCACATGAAGACAGAGCTTCATAAGCATGCTTTACCTTTGTTCCTGTTAAGCACCATATTGTGATCTTACTTTGTACATCCATCAAGCTAACCAACAGCAATTATGTCAGCTCCATTCCCTTTTGTCACATTCATCCTGCTTCTTTTGGTTGAGAAGATCTTGAGGCACCATGATTTTGTCATAATATTTTGATACAAAATAGTGTCCCATAGAAATTACTCTGAGAGCAGGTTTACTTTCTTTTCAGATCTGTTAAGACGTATTTCTGAAATCGTAGCTCATTTTCAATATTCCAGACTATAAGATGAAAAATAGTAACTGACCAGAGTTCTGAACTCAGTTAATCTCATTTAAATGAAGCTGGTCTTCTACATGTATTTAAAATCAATATTTTGTTCCATAACTTGTACAACTACTCAGATAGTCTCTTTGTCTTTGGCAATTTCCATCAATGCTCAGGGAAGGACTTTGGAAATAGAAAACAGCAGGGAAAGAGTGGCTCCCATCATATCACTGCACTCATAGCGATTGTATTCTTGAATCTCCACACAGAGATTTCAGAGCTGTGAGTCCTTCCAAATGCTGGTGAACATCTGCATGCATTGCTTTTTCACTCTAGGTTGAACCAGTAGCTTTCTGATCTTAATATCCACGGCTAATTCTCACTGTGGTCTACTTTGACCTATCTCTAGCTCTTTAAACGATCCATCTAAAGCTCTTTGTGTTACTGCTTTGGCTTCACTCCTTTTATTCTGTCAAAATCTGCTGGGTACCGTTACAAATCTCAGCACATATTTATGTATGTACACAGTAAGGTATTACACTTTAGTGTTTTGAATCGAAGCTTGTGAAAACTTTTCCAGCTAGAGGACTAGCATCTTATTGTTGTTCTACAAAAATAAAATCACTGATACAACATAAATTAGCATGGCTAGTGGCACATCCTGCTGATCCCAACACGTGAGAGGCTGAAGCAGGAGAGTCACCATGAGTTCAAGGACAGTCTAGGCTACATAGAGCATTCAAGACCAACCTGAGTCACAAAGCAACTCCATCTAAAAAAGTGTATATGAGTATATATAATATTTTACTATCTCATCTTTAGACAGTTTCATAGGAAGAAGTTTTTATTTATATTTTTCATGAGCTCTCATGCAGTGTCATTACCAAATGATTTTTTTACAATCATTTACAGTATTTTAATTACCAAATGATTTTTTTTACAATCTATTGTCAGTGTATCTCAGGGTGCATTGCAAGGAAATTTCCTACAAAAATAGTCTGCATGAATGTCAGAAATTAGGTGAAAATAACTGATGCTTCTCCAAAACTCAAAGGAAACAGAAAAATAGAAATGAACAAATAAAATAAAAGAAAAAAATAATCTTTTTCAAGACAAAAGATAGCTGAGCTTGTCTGGAGGCACACTGAAAGCATTCCAGCTGTTAATTCAGCAAGGGAATACGGAGTCTGTCAGTAAAACTCATTACTCATTCAAATTCCTATGACTGTTCAAACCAGACTCATGTTTCTAATTGGTAGGGGATCAAGTTCTCTGCAAAAATTGCTAATTTATTTTATTCTAAGATTCACTCTTGGGTTTTGTGCTCTTATACGTTTCATACAAGAAAAATGAAATCCATAGAACATACTTTATTAACCAAAAAGGATTTACTTTATTCAATAGAAATTGAAATTGTGTACTTTGGGATTGTTTGATGGGAAAGAAACTTTCTTTTCTCAATTACACCATAAATTAGGGCTAAATTTTCAGGAATATTAAATAATGATTAGACATAATTCTATAATAAAATATTATAATATAAATATACATTCATTAATATAACCATATTAATAACTTCCTTCCTTTAGTAGGTCAGTTTAATTAAGAGAATGATTTAGGATGGAGAGAAAGTGGAAATTTTCATGATTTTTTTTCATCTGTATAAACTTCAATTCATTTACATTATAGTTAAATTCAGGAATGCAATATATTACATGTAACTGTTAATCTCTTCACTGACATACTTGAATACTTTTGAAACAGGCTTATCTCAAATTTTTTGAAAAAAAATTACTGATAAAACTTTTATCTTTCATTCATTTCTTGAGTATATGTTCACAGACATACAATCCTGTGAAATCACTTCACATGAATGGAACCACTTCTACAGCAAAGAATGAAGAAGATCACTTTCAAAAAAATTAACACAATATTGGGAAATGTTCATCTCAGTTATCTGAAGACAAGGGCATGAAAAGAAATGTATAATGCCCTTATGGGAAAAATATTTTGGTTACTCCAGCAACAATAGAGCAGAGATTGGGATTTCTAAAATAATCTTGAAACACATACACACACAATTGAGATTAAAATAAAGGAACTACCTGTGGAATGGTGTTTTATTTCTAGATGTATTTAATGTGATTTATATAAGCATATAAACTTTTTTTTAAAAAACCCTCCATTTTACTTCTGTATATTATGTGCAAACAGATTTTACTTTTTAACAATATTGTATAAAATAATAAACATAATCTAAGTCATATAAAATATCTAATGTTATTGTGCAAAGAAAATATAATTTTCTATGTGATAAGAAAATCATTTAAAACTAGATTATGGAATAGAACAACAAAAAAAATCTAAACCAGACTTGGAAAGATGAATAATGCACATTTCTTGTCACATGTAGAAGCTAGGTATGATGGGGAAGACAGCATAAATGTAGAAGGAAGATATTAAAGGAAGGTTGGGAGTGGGGTATGGAAGAGTGGGAGGGTAGGAGAGAGCAACTGAGGTTAGATTGAGCAACTATTGTTATGTACATATACTAAAATAGCACAATTTATACCATTACCCTTTATGATCGATATGCACTAAAGTGGTTGGTTGATTGTGTCAACTTGAGACATTTAGAAGCTTAGCTACATGGGTTTATCAGCTCTACACACTAGGGATAGAAGACCCACTAGTGTGGCTCTTCACCTGGATGTTATAAAAGGGAAGAAGGAAGGATGAATGAATTTCCGTTCTTTGGAGAAGCTCCAGTCTTCACTTTTGGTTTGGACGTTGTAGACTTCCAGTGTAGACTCTTTAGCTTTCCAGCATAGACTGTTCAGCCTTCTGTCACAGACCTATTGCACAAGACACAGGTGAACTCCAGACCTCAGATTGAATCCTTCAGCCTCCAGTGTGTAGACACCTTCTGCACGCTTCCTCATCCGACTCTGGCTGACCATTGTAAGCCAATCTTGTCATTTTTTTATACTCTTGTATATCTCATGTTATAACTGTTTTCTCTGGTAAAATCCTGACTAATAATACATACACTAATAAAATTTTGAGTAACATTTTATTTGCATTATATTCAATTCACTTACGGCAAAGTTCTGAAGATATTATTACATTACCAATAGAGCAGGTGACAACGTCTCTTAACATTTTTCAGCAGCATGCCATGTAACTTCTTCCATGTGAGGCACTGGCTATTCTGCAGCTTACAGGTGTTTAAGACTCTAGACTGAAAAAACTAGATTCTAGAAAATTGTCTTTGATTTTAAAAGAACTATCAGCTGCACTCATTTGAGGTTTTCCATAGTTTGCAAATGGAATTAAAATAGAAACAATCCAAGTAATTAACTTGCTTGTTCTCTAGAAATTACCAGGCTGAGAGTTGATTTATTCTAAATGCAATGCTGGACTTGTTCAGCAGAAATTACTACTGTTGCAATTTCCTAGGTATAATTATTTTATTAACTTAAAAATTAGCCTTTAAAAGAAACTTTAAAATATACCAGTAAAATAAAGAAATTTCAAATTGGAACATGGAAGAGCATCTTCAGACAATATTTTTGGCCAAGATAATCAGCATGAAATATGAAAATATACTGATTATTTTAATAATTTAATGACATGAAATTTTTTAACTTTTCCCCATTTATCTGAGTTTTGAGACTTTCCAGGGTCCTGGATGCTAGGGCTTTCTTACTGCACACTCGTTTCATATTTTTATTCCTTTCATCTTCTGATTAACATTTTTCATCTTTCACCTGGATAAATATTTTTGTTAAAGCTTCAGTCTTTTCAATTACTATACTTTCTCATTCTTTTCATCTTTGTTACACGGTTTTTGTTTGCTACCATTTTAGTTTTTGAACAAGGAATTAAAATAAGTTACTAAATATTATTTTCTTTTTTCCTTTAAAGAAAAATATACTATAAAATATCTCAATTAAATTATCATTTTACAAAACAGTTTTAATTTAAATCATTGTAAAGCATCACACTAATAATGCATTACTCTCAAAACCCATTTAATTCTCCCCAGAACTAAACCTGTGTTGGTATGTATTTAGTGAACTGTACAATGTGCACATATAATGTATTTTTCTTGTAATCTTTCAAAATTGCTAAGTCTGACTTAATCAGAAAGTTGACATTTATCAGTAATAGAAACAAAAATGAAAAATTTGTTCTTCTTTGGATGTAAATAATAAGTTTACTTCAAAAAATAACCCAACATAAAAGTAATTTTGATGTTCAGCAATTTGATATTGCAACTTAGTAATATTAAAACTAAATAATTCAGATATTTTCAGCATAGTCATAAATCTAGAAAGAAGTGAACATTTTAATCTATCATCAGTGCATACTTTTCATAAAGTTTGTCAGAAATACAAAATTCAAACTTTTTTATGACATAAACAGTAAGAAAGAGAAAATTGCTTTATAATATTTCCTACTGAAAAGTAGTTTCTATTTCAATGAAATGAAAAATAATTTGAAATGAATTTTTCTTATATATTATATATAGCTGTTAAACTATAATGCCAATAGTTTAAAGGGATGAATGTCCCTTTAAATTGTTGCACTTTCGTTAGCTAAAGATAGCTGTAAAAATTAGTTGTTACTTATCTTAGTTACTTTTCTCAAAGCTGAGACAAAGTACCTGACACCCAAAGTTAAACGTGGAAAGATTTATTTGGCTTACTGTGTATAGAAGTTTCAGTCCCTAGATGGCTAGCTGCAAGCCACGCTGGCATGGCAGAGGAGAAACAGTGAGGGGGGTGAAAAAATGATCAGCAAAATGGTTTATTAAGCGCATACTCTTAATCCTACCATTGCACTATAAACCAATCACAAACTCTTCATTCAGCCACCTCTGAAAAAATCCCCACCTATAACTGCATGAGTCTTTGGGAGGGACATCTAGACACAAGCCATAACATTACTAGATCAGATAAAACCCAGAGCTTGGAATTTTAAATTTCTACCAGTTAGGAACTGTGGCACATTTTTGTTGAAATCATAAAATAAGAAAGAATGCATCTTTATTAATTTGAGGTAAATCAAAGAAATACTGGTTAAAGCATATGAACTTTGAAAACTTCCAGTGAGTTGAACTACTTCATTTTTTAATTAGACCTTCTCTCCAATCCATTCTAGTTGGTTCCTTTTCTTTGTTCTTCTAATCATACTGCTTTATTATCAAATTCAACTGTGCTCTCATGTCTCTCATTATCCACCTTAATTGTACTAACAAAGGTTTCCTTCATCCCTCTGAGTCACTCACATTACTTTGCCAAGGAAAATAATACATTTTCCTACTACCTATGACTGTGACTCTCAAATAACAGCGAATAGTAAGCATTTATATTAGTAAACTCATCTTAGTGTAGTCTGAATGTCTGAGTAATTATGAGATGAAATTAAACAGCTTACTCAAAAGATATTCATATGTCGAAAGAATATTTGCACTGAAAGTTCATTCTTTACAATGTAGCATATTTTTCTTACTGGTATCATCATCAAGACAGAAGAGAGACAAAGGAGTTAATGTTCATACAGGTCACCAACAGTAATCTGAAAGTACATTTGCCTCTTTAACCTATTTCTTACCCAGTCTCACTGCAATGTATCAGATGCTCTGCACATAGGAAAAAGATGAATGTGACTTACAGATCTGGTGGCAAAATGGGAAAACGGGGTCCTCAAAAACAAGCTATGCTTTTGGATCATCCTGACCTCTGCTGACAAATAAATAAGTTAAAAAATAGAATTAAAGTCCGAATGTGATTTTCTTATTGGAGGTTCTGGGATGATCACATAACTCATTATATCTGCTCTCTGAGTAGCAAATTACTAACCAAACCTTGGAGGTCCTTTTGCAGAGAAGATAGGGACTTCTTTCTGGTCCTGCCTCCTTTCACCAGACTCAGATACTCTCAGTATTGATACATATCACTGCAGTGGTCCTTCAGGATCATTGCTTTTCCTCTGCTCTTGACTCACACCATTTCGCCAGAGACCAACAATGCCATCAGAGTCTCTCCTAAAACTGATGAATATTGAGTACGTAGGAAATACAATAAGAATTTATTATTGGGCACAGGAGCTTTTTTGCTAACATCTCACAGCATCTTTGTGGATACTCTATTGATCTACACTTTTAACTAAGTTTTTTCACTTCTTTCCATGAAGACCTGATGGCTACCAGTGTCTCCTGATAGTCTTTCTGAACAGAAGCATGGTAACTGGTGAACCTTTTAAAGACTAAGTGCCCCCAATCCAACAAACTTACCACAAAGTGCCAGCGAGACAGTGCTATCTGAGGCTCTGCTGCTGCAGCAATGCTAGAATGACTTGGCAGAGGGTTCTGTTTGCTTGCTGTGGTGTGGGTGCCACTGGCTCACCACCATGGATTTAGAATATGCATACATTTACTCACACTATAAAAACTAAATGCAAAACTATTATTTTATGAATTATATGCCATATGATCATATGTACTTTTTAATTTATTGTGATGACCAAGGCATTAAAATCTTTGTTATGAATAATGATTTTCACAACTCTTCAGTAATATATGCATAATGACAAACTTTTTTGCATGCTTCTTTAAAAAGAGTGATTTAATTTTAGAATGGTTGAATAACCAGTGTCTTCATTTGTACTATACATACAGATGTTCCTGTGCAAAACGTCATAAGTAAACATTATGTACACATAGATGTTTTAATAAACTATTATCGATCTATATATCTTTCCACCTAGTCTCTTTGAGTATCACAAATCTTTCAAATGAGGCAGTGAACCTCAAATACTAATTAGTACTTAGCGATACTTGTGCAGCAGTTTTTGTAATGCTACGTGATCAAGTTTTCCTTAATTATATTCACATGTAAGCCAATAAAGAGGCCCATGGGCAATGATTCTTTGAATTATTTGACTTGACAGTTTCTCTTTATGCACGACTGTGAAGGCTTTGATAATTAGTTTAAGAAAGTGCTGATGACTTCACATGATCATGTCCTATTTGAAAACTACTCTGCATTCCTGTTTTCAAATATCTAAAGCAACAACACACTCTAAAATTTTAAATATTTAAGTAATATTTAAAAATAAAATAGTAGAATATATTTTAATATTTGTGTAATTGTTTTTGAGACATTATATGTACTGACTGTACTTTTGACAATTTTGTTGAGTGATTAAGATGATTATGTTTGGATGACAAATTATTGTATAAAATATACAGCATAGTTTTTTCTAAAATAATCTCTATTTTTAAATATTCTAGTAAAATTGTTAAGTCATAGAATAAAGCTATTTTAATTAGAGATGTCCACAAAACAAATCTAGCACAAGCATTAAATTATAAATCGTTTAAAGATATTTAATTGAAATATCAGTTTAAAATGCTTATTATTTTGTCCACAGTTGAATAGTGAATGAAATTTAACAATTCAGTATTGATTATGTTTATATGTAAAATAAAAGTTTTTATAATTCAGTTTCCTTGAAAATAATATGCTAATCAAATGGTTAAACATGAAATTTCCATTAAAAAAGAAAGTAAATTTGCAATGAATTTAGTCTAACTTTTTTGTCAGTATCAATGTATATGTTATTGTAATAAAAATCCTTATTTTTTCAAAAGTTTAATATTATTTTATAATTCCTTTTACTCCCAAAGCTGAATTTAATTTCTCTAAAATTCTGTATCAAATGACACAGCTTAGCAATTGCTTGGTCGATTTAGACTTGTAAATGTCAGCATGCATCCAGAGTCAGTGATGTTCTTGTTTCTTCTCAGTGAGTGTCTTTTACTGCTTCCTAACTACACAAACACGTACATTACCCGGGAACAAACAATGCCATCTGTAGAAAGCAATATTGTGTGGAAATAGAATTGGTTTATTTTAACCTGTACCGTGTACACATGCTGAAGGATCAGGAAAGCTAATTATGGGCGGATATCGTTGAGAATTGCCGTGGTCTGTTTAAAGATGGTGTGACTCCTACAAGCCTCATGTGTTTGGAGGGTGATTGACTCAGGGAGTGTGGTATGGCTGCATCTAGGTGTCCCCACTAAAAACCTGGTGAGGCCATATGTGGGGCTTCTCAGAGGTGAGTGGATCTAGAGCACAGGCTGCTAGAATCGAGCATGTGTGGGGACTAAATTCAGGCACTGATTGGTTTGAAACAGCTCAGATAGTGGAGAAGGGGAAGACCCGCCCTTTGCGTCAGTGCTGCCACACTCATGCAATGCTAGATGATACGTGGGAGTCTGACAACATCACCTGTTGCCACATTATTGTATGTTTAGATGTCCATTGATATTAATTTAATATAGAAAACTGTGTGTTCCTCATGAAACTTACAGTTTCACATTTAACGATCGCTTGATAACTTCCATTTGCAAAATAACAAATATGCCTAAATTATCTAAAACGTGGGAAGGGAAAGACATACCTCAGAGAAGCAGAAGTAACAGCTACCACTTTTAATTCATGTAGTGTCATGAAGTATTCAATTAGCATCGAGTTATTCATGTGTAGATATGTGAAGCAGACACATATGTGGAAAATGTAAGGTATTTGTGTTCTAAGTTAGTTCAGATACATCACAGAAAAACTCAAACATTTCAATAAGCAAGATTACTAATATCAATATTATAAAATTTTTATTTTTCATTTTTTTTTTTTTGTCTTTTTGAGACAGGGTTACACTATGTAGTTCAGGCTGGCCTGGAACACACTTTGTAGACCAGGCTGGCCTCGAACTAGCAGCGATCCTCCTGCCTTAGCTTCCCAAGTGCTGGGATTACAGGCACGTGCCACCATGCCCAGCCAACATACTATACATTTCCACAGGGCTGTATGGGTGAGCAAAACAGCCTGAAAAACAGTTATTCTGTGTGGTTGCCTAATACTGGTATCTAGAATTGGCTTTTATGAATTAAACAGCAAAAACTAAAAAATTAAATAGCAAAAGCTAAAAAATCTACTAACTGTGAACCAAAACAAACCTTACTCATTAAAATTGTAGGGATTTGGTTTCATGCATCAGCAATGGAAAAGTAACTGAGACAACAACTGATTAAATAAATCATTACATACCACAGGAGAAGGTAATAATGAGGAAAATCGCCAAGATTCACAGGAGAAGGTACTAATGAGGAAAATCGCCAAGATAGGTCATGACACAACAGAAGCAATGTTTACAACACTGTGTTAGCACTGTTCTGGGGAAAATGTGCGTAAGTATGAGATTTCTGTTCAGAATCTTCAAGACAAGTAAAAGAGACTGCTGGCCTTGAGTGCCTCTGAAGACAGAAGTTCAGTTTCTACACATAAGAGACTGAAAATATATTTTTCATTGTAAATTCATTATATAATTTTTGAATTTTATACACAATAAAGTCTCATGAAAGACAAATTAACCCATTAGTTTTTAGAGCAGGTTTAAATGCAGAAAAATAATGGGATAATGCATGAGAGAAGGAATAATCTCAACTTTTCTAAAGGAAAAGCTAAATATGTTTGAATCATGTTGAATTCTATCAAACATTTTAAAGAATCACTATGAGTTTTGTTTTTTTCAAAATTGGCTTTAAGATATTCTGAAAAGAGGGGAACACTCCATAATGCTATGAGGCCTCAACTACACAAATGAGACCAAGACATCACAAGAGGATTTCAAATTAAAATCCATAATGAATAAAGATTTAAACTACCAAACTGACTCAGCTAACACATAAAAAGGATTAGAGACTTCATTCCTTAGATGTATGGCTGGTTGAACCATTAAAAATCAAACTAATCCACCTCATCAATAAACTAAAATAGTAAAACCATCCATGAATGTGAACAAAAAACCCTTAACGAAATATTAACAGGATATATCTTTCAAATATCAACATAATTATATACTGTGAAAAAATGCCCCTGGTACTCTGTAGGATTGCATGGTTGCTTCAGTGTAAGAAAAGCAACCAATGTATTATAGCAAATTGATACAAAAGGAAAAATACCACATGATCATATCAACAGACATAGAAAATATTGTTAATAAAACGTTAAATCTTTCTGTGACAAGAAAATTAACTATCAGTAATAGAAGAATAGACTGAGCTCCTTAATCCTGACAAAGAACATTCACTAAAATTCTCATCTCAGATCACATTAAGTGTTGAAAGACTAAACATTTTCCCCAAACATAAGACTAGGGACATCTGTTCTCATTACTTGTATTCAACATTGTAGTAGAGGCTCTTCACAGAAAAATTAGGTAAGAAACACACACACATACATGTATACATAATTTACAAATGACATAATCATATATGTACGGTAACTTAGGCAATAGCACATGCACACATATTAGAGATAATAAATTAGTTCAATCAGGTGATAAAACATAAAATCAGGATAAAATGTTAAAATTAAATCTGTGCACCAGCAGTGCATGATAAAAAATATCAAATTTTTAGAAAAAATTTAATGGGAATAGCCTCAGAATATACACAGCTGAAGAATAAATTTAACAAAAGACATCCATGCATGGAAAACATATGTATCAAGATGGGGCTCACCACTGAAAAGGTTTAAAAATTATGTAAGTCAATGGCGAGCTAATTGACAAACTCAATGGTCAATCAAAATTCCAGATGACATTTTATCTAAATTAATAAGCTGCTTGTAAAATTTCTGCAAAATGGAAGAGTGGCAGAATGTCCAAAACAATTTCAAAATGTGGTAGGATGCATTTTCTTCCCAACTAAAGATCTTGTTGGTGATTGCAATAATTAAGACCCTGCAGATATTGTAATAAATATAGACATATAGATTAATTAACTATCCAAAAATAAACTCAAACATCTATGTATGATAGGTTCTGTCAGGAGTGTTTAAGGAATTAAATGACAAGTGAATAGTTTTTCAATAAATGGTGCTAAAAACCCATATATCCACATGCAAAAAAGTGATGCTGAGTTTACACTTCAAACCGTGTGTAAAAGTTAAACATAAATCAAACATCTAAATATAACATCTAAATGTACATAGCTCTGAAAAAATATATTTACAAATATTTGTGACAGGGTTAGAATATAAATTCTTAGGACACTGTAAGAAAGAACAAAATAAAGAGTAGGTTTTCAAGATGTAACTTTATTTTAAATTGACCTATTTTTCAATACCATATCCACACAATTTCCAGATAGTTATTTTATTGAGAAGAGCAAAATGAGTTTGAAGTTCAGATGGAATCACAAAAGACCCAGAATAGTCGAATCAGTAGTGAAAGACAACAAAGTCGGATGACTAAAACTACTTGACTTTAAATTTACTCTAAAATCACCTTAGTCCTTAGGTACTGCACATACATAATATAATAAAATTAAAAAGTAAATTAGTAGAAAGTATTATTGGGAAAAGAACAGACATATAGAGCACAAGAACAAGAGCCCATTAAACAGAGTCACCTAAATAAAGTGGACTGATTATAGGCAATGCTGTAAAGATAATATTATATTTTTTAAAAAAGCAAGTTTTTACTTTCTTTTATTTTTTGGTTCCAGGAATTGAACTCTGGACCTTGTGCTTACCAGGCAGGTGCTTTTGCTGCTGTGCTATATCCCAATCCCAGTCTTTTCAATAAATGATAGTAAAACAACTGGTAATGTACATGCAACAAATAATAGATGTAGATATGGTGCATACCCTTTTCAAACTCAAAATGTTACACAGTTACAAAAATGTAACTGTAAAACTCATGGAAGCTACAATAGAGAAAAGCCTAGAGATTGTGCTTGCAAGGACCTTTTAGATGCAACACTAAACAACTACTCTATGAAAGAGGGACTGACAATCTGGGCTTTGTTACAAGTAACATTTTAAGTTCTGCAAAAGAAACTATAAAGTAATTAAAAGAAATCTACACACTGGAAGAAAATATTTCCATAAATTTTACTTTATAGGCTGAGGATGAGACACACATCTGTATTCCCAGCACTTGGAAGGCTGGCAGGAGGATCATTACAAGTTACAACATTAAAAAAAGCAAATGACACAATGTATTTATAGGCCCATTACCTTAACGGACATCTCACTTCATTAAAGAGCAGATCTGGTCATAAATAAGTATATCAAAAAGATACTCCACAACATATATTATAAGAGAAGTGAAAATTAAATGTCAGTGACATACTGCTAACAGTGTTAGAATCCTCAAATGCAAAACATTGACATTATCACTGGTGGTAAAGAGTTAAAGCAACATGAACTCTTATATTATTCTTCAGTATTATTCAGAATTAAAATGAAATGACTTTTCAAGTCATGAGACGAAATGGAATTAAGTCAAGTCAATATGAAAAGGTTATGTATGGTACAAGGCTAACTCCATGCATTCTGGAAAAAGTAAAGTCATTGGGACAGATATATCTTGGTTGCCAGTGATTAGGATGGAGGGTGTGATAAACATTCAGAGTACAGAACTCCACACCAGTAACACTACTTTTAATGAGGCAATGCTAGTAAATATATATCATTGTACATTTTTCAGGTCACATAGACTGTTCAACTCAAAGAGCAAACCTTAATGTAAAATTATGAACCTTGGATATCTGTGATGTGTCAATGTAGATTCATCAGTCATAACATGTACCATTCCCAGAGGGGATATTGATAATGGAGGAGGCTGTGCATGTGTAAGGGCATGGAGGTGTATGGAAAATCTGAACCTTTGCAGAGGACATAAACTTTTCCAAAAACACTGTTTAATTAAACACTAAATTAAGTTATTCTGTCTACAAGAATATAAGAACATACTCAAACGAGTGAATAACCCATTTAAAAATAAACACAGAAATTAATAATTAAAATTTTCTCCTAAGAATATTCGCAAAGACACAATACATAACATGACACTCAACACGATTAATCATGTTAACATAAATGGAAGATAAAAGGAGGAATCACATGACAGCAATAGAACACATTTAATAGTTTTAAGAAGAATGCACAGCAATAGCAATGATGAGCCCCGGACTGTTCTGTTCTGCTGTATAGGATCCCCAACTAGGAAACTTTCATTGAACAGGAACTTGTCAGTCCACAGTTTTGGAGCCAAGAATTCTAAGATGAAGGTAATGACACCTGGGAAGAGCTGGGAATGACACCTGGCTCTGTCGTGACATGATGACAGTGTAAGGACAAAGAAGAAGTGTCAAAATCACTCCTTTTTAATGGTGTTATTTCTATCCAAAAGAGCAGAGGCAGGCACTGGAAAGGAGTTTGCCAGTCCATTCTAATATTCCATAGTACATACCCGGTGCATATCCAGGTGAACTAAAAACATATGTTTATATCAAAGCACATGAGAGCATTAAGAATAATGATCCAAGAAGGGAAGCAGCCCATACACTAGGATGAACGGAGTGTGCTATATCCACATAGAGAAATTAAATTCAGGCATGGTTTTGGGGTAGGTACTAGGAATTGAACTCTAGACCATTTTATAAATTAGACCAATGATTATTAATAAGTGGAAAATTAATATTAAAAATAGATTATTTTATGCCAAGGGCCAGGATGAGGAATAAGAGGTAAGTAGTAAAGCACATAAGGTTTCTTCTAGGAATGATAGCATTCCCACAACTTTGGCAAAGTACTAAACATCACTCACTGTGTACTTGAAAAGAGTATATTGTACTATTTAATCATAAAATAAAAACCATAACATTGAGAGTTAAAAAAGAAAGATTCCATGCTAAAATGTAGCTCAATTAAGAGACATATAAAATAGTAATTGAGAAATATATAAACAATAGTAGAAGATACAGCAATAAAAATTAATAGTTATTTAAGCATTCAAAGCACATAGTATAACTCAATATTTGCTAGACAGAGAAAATAAATGTGTTTTGAAACTTTTTAAAAAGAAAAGCTTAGACCCATGCAGCTTTGCTTGTGAATTCTATCTTTTTAAAAAAGAGCTAATATAAATTTTTCACAAACTTTTTCATGAAACAAAGAATCAGGAATATTTCCCAATTTGTTCTGTTACCAGTGATTTCTTAATGTCAAAACCAAAGTTATCATAGAACAGAATACCATACACTGGCTTAGTGTTCTGATTGTACAAGATAAATTCCTCAACACATTGGTTAATTAAATCTGACTCTGTATAAAAGCCTCGTAACCTGTAACAAAAAAAAATTTATTCATTGGATACAAGGGAGATTGCAAATTCCACTTAATTCATTACAACAATTAAACTAGAGTAGAAAAATCACATGCTCGTATTAATTTTCTCTGAGGAAAAACAGATAAAATGCAACATCTTTTGATAATAAAACACTTTATCCTGGTAGAACTAGAGGAGAATCATGTCTCATTAATGAAAAGCATCTTTAAGGAAAGGAAAGAAAAACAAACAAATGAACTAACAAGAAAACCTATAGCTAACATCAAACAATATTTAAAGATTGAAAGTTTCCTCACCTCACATTGGCAACAAGACAGTCATAGCTAGTGGGATAAACTTATTCACCTCACACTAGAAATTCTCGCTATACTACAGTAGGATCAGAAAAAAAGAGATAAAAGATATAACAGATTGAAAAGAAAATAAACTTTTCCTGTTTGTAGAGCATATGATTTATGTCCCTAAAATGAGGTCCAAATAATAAGTGAGTTCATCAGAAAATGTTTCCAAGTTCCCTTTAACATACTCATGCAATGGCATGCAAACCCTCATCTTCGCTTACTCGGTTACAATGATAAACATGTTTCTCCTGTCCAAAGATGACCTGTGAACACCAGATCTCATGCCCTCTGGGTTACTGAAGAACACTGCCAGAGTATTTGTTATTTTATTATAAACATATCCCTTTCTTTTTAAAACATTTAATCAGCATAAACCCATGACACTATTATCTTAAAAATAACCACTCATGTCCTTAAAACTTCTGCTGCATTTCTTGTTCCTTTTAACAATCCTACCTCTTTTTAAAATTGTTGATGTTCCATGTCTCCAATTTCTCATTTCCTACTTTCTCTAAATGTCTTCACGTTAAAGTCTGTGGCCTGTAACACCTTAATAAATCTAACAGTAATCAATGCCCATATTGCTAACTTTAATAATGGTTCAATTTACTTGAAGATGAAGTAGAATTTCCTAAAATTTACCATGCTGTTTAACTGGGAGACTATTTTTAACTTAGATTCAAGTATATTATACTTTCCTGATGTAATTTCTTTATCCTTGGATATTACTGTTTCTTTTTTCCTTTACTGTTTTCATTTAACTCAGTTCTTTAATTTTCAGACACTGCAATGTTCCTTTTTCTTATTATGGCTTAGTGATTTTACTTAGTGTATTAGCATGAAATATGATTGGTCCACTCGACATTGCTTTTATTATTATTGCCCCTTTCTGACCTGAAATACCTGAGAATAGGATTTATGTGTTTATTTGGGAAAAATTCCTATAGAGCTACATTATGCAAGTTGAAACGTTAGTGAGGAGACTGAAACAGAGATGTAAATATCTTTAAAAATGTTAAGAGTATAAGCTGGAACTCAAAACCTGCAGGGGAACCATCATAGCCAGAAAAAAAGATTTGCACAGATTGCCAGATACCGTGTGTGAAACAGGAACATTCATTCAGCCTCTTTGATCTGATCATCATTAACTGAGTGCTCCCGAGAGGATGCCATTTCTGCACCCTGACCTGCCTGGCCTTCTGCCTCTCCAGCCACCTCCAAATAAAAAACCTCAGCCAAAAAAATCATAATTCCTAACACTGAAAGTTGGTTAGGTGTGTGAGATGACCGCCAATGTAAAGGCATGAGTGATCGGGTATTAATAACATGGAATATTCTCCCAAAATTTCATTACAATCTGATCAATTACTTTAAATTGTCATGGTGCATACACTGATACCTACTTGAGATCTCCACAAACATTTCTATTACGGATTTCAGAATGTGCTCACTTGGAATCTCCCAATCAACACACACACATCCCCGCACTTCCCTTATCTCAACAAAAGGTAATCAGGGTCGTTCTGCAGTTGTTCATGGCAGAAAGGATGCAGTTGTCCTCGAGTCTTCTGGACCTCGTGCTCTCCCTGAATTCTACGTCTCATCTGTCCACACACCTGCTGCACGTCCTGGGCACGCTCATCTCCATCTCCCGTCGGAATTGCGTTTGATTCCGGCCTTCTCTGAGCTAGAATAGAGCGATCATCTCCAGACTTCACTGTCTCCTTCCGCTCCAGCTCCTTTTATAGCCTCCAGACCGATTCTGATGGAAAAGCTGCTTGCACCGTTCCTCAGCTCACACTGTGTAATAGCTTTCCACATCACTCGCAACAGAAACCACCGTCTATGAAATGCCTACACGAGCCTCCAAAGCAGCGTCCCCAGCATTTTTTCTCTACACTCATGACATACTTTCTTACCTGCTGGCTGCAGTTCAGCTGCACTGGCACCCTTTCTGTGTCGTGAATGGGAAAGTCTGTCGTCTTTCTGCTCGGTGACATCTGCTCTCCGGCAAAGTATTCCCACCCAACTGACCCGTGACACCATCTCACCCACCCAGGAATTTTATCCCAACTATTCCATTTAAAAATTCTCAAAAGTTCCCATTTCCTCTCACCCTTTCCTGTGCTTTTATTTTTTCTCTTAGAATCTATGATTGAAGGAAATAGTATAGCATGCTTAAATTTCAGTTTGTTGCTTTTCTTGAAATTTCTAATGGAGCATCACAAGCCAACACCAAAAACGAGTTTTTGTGCTAGTGGTCGCTCAGAGAAATCCTCACTGAAAGAAAGAATTTGTTGAGTTCTGTGTTAATTTGAGGACCAACCATGGGGCTCTTAAAATTTGAATACTTTTAAGAAAATGCCTTACACATAAGGGGGTTTTAGAACATGACATGATCTTAGCACTTTTATGTGAAACAAAGATGAAAACAAAGTACCACTGTGACTTCAAAGTGAAAATTTCTAACTATTTTGCCTCTGAAGAGTTTTATTAAAATATGTCTAGGCTCATTACATTTGCTAGTATGGGGTGTTTTCACAGGCAGAAAGTGTATCTAGCATGAACCAAGAGAAAAAGTAGAACAAAAATCAAACAAATCAATAGTAGGAGTTAAGAAAAACCAACTGAGAGAAATAGTTGTCAAGAACATTTAATCAAATAACCTGATTCCTTGATGTCCTTGGAAACTTACCAAAATAGCAAGTGAGATCCCAGGTTGATGGATCACACCTCCTTCAAGAAACTGAGGGAGGGGCATCCACCTGGCAATGTGGAGACCTCATGAGATCTTCCCTCAAAATCAAAAACTAAAAATGCTGAGGATGTTGCTTTGTGTGAAGGCCCTAGTTTCAAACCTGACATCTCCAATACCATAAAATAAAAAAGCAAGCAATGACAACATACAGTTGTTCACATTGCTTAATATATTTATCAACGTCTACGTCACATTGCCTCATTTTATTTTTTTATTATTTCTTTTTTTAACCTTGGCATCAAGTGGAATATTTAACAATTTGTATTCAGTATTTTTAGTAAAGTTTTGTGGAATCAAAATATTAAAAGACAGGCAAATGTGTTGAGAAGCAAGTTGTGATTAACAGATAAGGAGAATACTGTTTAGGAATAAATCAGGAATGTCACTGAAGAGAAATTTTTCAGTTATAAAAGTGTAAACTGAAGAAAAGTAACTTGAGTATGAGGAAAGATAAACTGGGAGACAAAAACAAAGATTGTCCAAAAGTCTGTAAGGAACCAAGAATAAAAAACAGATACCAAGAAGGAACTTTTGCAAGTTGACCTACAACTCAATGTCAAGAGTCATTAGGAATATTTCCAGCAACTGCCAACAATTCTACTTAAACTCTGTTCAAGCATGTGGTGTGGATAAGGTAGATTCTCAAGAAATTATTTTTATTAGTGTTACTGTAATTCTCAGGAAGTCTGTAAGGACATTGCTGTACAAATATCTGTACCATACCAGCTCTTGTATTGGGAAGATTAATATAAGCAAACTATGCTGTACATTTCCTCACATCGGTAGTAATAAATTAAAATAATTTCAGTGGAAATTAACTCTGTATAATGGAAAATCCACAAAAAGGAGTTTTCTTTGAATGTTCTTACTCAGTGCCAATCCACTTCATGAACTCAATCACTATGCTCTTGAGAAACCAGTAAATTCTTTCCTAAAACATATTTTCTTTTTTTTCATATAGTCTTATTATCATTCAAAATATATGTGTCAAGGGAGGTGTGATAGCATTGAGTTCATACAAAATATTGCCCCACAGAGCAGCTAGCTCGTTAATAGAAACATGGCTAAAAGTTACAGCAGTACAAGATTTTCCCTTAGGCTATAAATAATACATTACTTTGGTGTTTAATCCAATGTTGACAAGAAGAGAAATGAGTTGGCATCCATATGGAGAATATTAACTACATTTCCAGCTATTGTTGCTCCTAAATATTTAAGACCTTATTTATAGATTACAATAAAATGAAAAAAGAAATTAATATATTGAATCTCAAACTATAAACAAAATCATGCTTAAAAAAGACATTAAAATATTTTATCTCTGCAAAATCTGCCTTGTCTGATTAATAGATAAACTGATAAAGTATAGCTTAATTATGGAGTAGGTAATAATAATTCACTGTTGGTGAATTTATTACTTTGCTGGTAATTGAGATCCTGCTGTAAGAATTGTTTAGGTGACACTGCGTGGCCTCATGCCAAAAGTCTTAATGTCTAGAGGGTGTGTTGATATTCTCAGTTCTGCTACCATCCCTGTGATCATACATTGGGCCCATTTTACAAACCTGTAGTTTAATTCATGTATAATAAGTAGAAAAATACCTAATCTATGTTGATGGTGACTTTCAAAACATTAAATATATTTCTAAAAAATAAGAATGTATTTTTTAGAAATTTTAATAGTAAATAATTTTATTTTAAATAGTGAAATTAGTGAAATATTTTAATAGTAAATAATTTGGGATTTTTTCTGTTTGCTTATTTTCTATGGATCACAGTTGTTTAGATATTCAAGACTAACTTAGATATCAATTTTTACCTTGTATGTCTTCGTGATGTCTTATATATGAAAAAATAACACATACCATTTATTAAATGGACAAATACAAGGCTTAATGAATAAATTATTATGTAAAATTTGATCATGTTATGCTTTCCAACTTCTGAGTAGAAAAATGTCACTGTTGTCAGTAAAGTCCATTGGAAATGTTATTTTTCACCATTGAAATAATGGAATTCTTAAGCAAAAGTTAATTATTCTGGCATATTACTTTGTAGTTTAAGTAATTCAATTCTGTCATGGTTTTGCTGTCAGTGAGGTACTGTGAAAGGCCTGAGGGATCTGGAAAGCTTTATGCAGATTCTTATAGACATTTTATCTCAGTTCTCTGAGAAAGTACATTTCTACACTGTGGTCCACGAGAAATTATACTTCACTGGGATTCACATGGAGCTGGTAGGAGACATCCACCCATCACCTGCTAACTGCGGAGCTGGGGGACATCACCCTGCATTCATCCACTTAGAATCGCAGCACCCCTGCCTCAGTAACTTCACAGGGCTGTGCTCTTCCAGTGGACTAAAATTTATAAAATCACTATCCAAAATGCAAATATACACAGCAATCAAAGCAGCAATTATTATCAGACATCACCTGGGTTCTGGTTTGAACTTTTTAAACCAGCAATTAATTAGCTAATAAACTTATTTATTGGTGCTGTGGATTGAATGCAGGTTCATTCACCTACCAAGAACACAGTCCCCAAATGAGCTGTATCTCAATGCTTCTTTTAATATATAACTTTATTTCAGCTATTTTCCTCTTTATTAATGTCCACTATGAAGCTGTATATAGTGCTGTGCTCAATACTTGCTATAAAATACAGTGTAATATATAAACACAAATATATTCTTATCTTCAATGAAGATTAAATGCAAACTTTACCTTAGGGTGAGTAGATATAATTTTAAATATTACTTGCCATGGAAGATTAAAAATGAAATAAATTTAAGTTAAAAATACTGTTTAGCCCTGCAACTCATTCTATCAAAAATATCAAAGTGTATTATGTACAGAAAAAAGATGATGGATACTTTTGGTTATTTTTGCTACATTTTAGTTCTGTGACAAAAAAATCTTTTGAATGCTTTATCAATTATTGCTCTATTAAAATAAGCCAACTTTCTCCCCAAACCAATAGATCTGAGATAATTCAGCATTTTCTGCATAAAGGACTTTTATGCAAACATCATTATTATAAAATAATTTTAAAATAGCAAAGCTATTTGATATTTTCAATTTCTTCTGCACTAAAAATAAAAGGCTTTTATTATTTTGTTGCTTTACTTAAAGGAAGCAAATTGAGATATGAAAAAGCAGTTTAAAAATGTTTCCAGTTCTAGTGTACTTATAATATAATATTTCTTGATGAATTTGGTTAACTGCCAGTCTTGTGACATAACAAGTTTAGCACAAAATGAACACTAGTAACACTTAAGAATCATCATCATTTCCAGCTCTCTCACTTCATAGAGTTTTAGTTACAGTTCCTATTCAAGAAATGATCAGACTAAAAATGACTTCATCTACTTATATTTCTACTCTATGGGAAAAAATGACCAGGGCTACTACAAGGACAGCTTTTGTGAATAAAAATATCCCCGGAAGACTTTCTCATTTTCTCCAACAGTTCATCTTTCCCATCATCCTCATTTTGCTAAGCAACTTCTCTGGAGAGTTCTCTATGTGTCCTTAAACCTAAAAAAAGTCTATGCGCATGTTCGTAATTCTCAGAAATCATTCTCAAATGTGCTAGAAATGTAACAGCATGAACAGGAAGGAATTTTCTGTAATGGTTCAGACCCTGTTCTTTTCCTTCCTAAGGAATATAACACGTTTATCTCCAAGGATCTTCCCTGACACCCTGAGCTCTGTCCCCCTCTCCTCCACAGCCAAATTGTTTTTTGGAGTGTTGCCACTGTGCCCATGAACTCTGAGGCACAGGAACCAGGGCGGGTTACCGTCTGGGCTCCCTCAGCTGTGATAAAGCTGGAGTACAAATGATGAAAGCTCCATCACTTCTGAACAGCTTTCTTTAGCTTTAGGAGAGCAACTTCGGAATTGATCAGAGTTTCCTGGTTTATTAGTACCCTCTGTTAAGTAACAGGATTAGTTTATACAATTTGTTATTGTGTTCAGTATCACTGGACTCAACCAAAAAGATCAGCACTACCAGAGAACTAGTAGCCCAAGATGCATTGGCTTCAGCGTAAGGACTCTCTTTCTGGTGATTGGCATAGTGATGATCTTTGCCATTTTCATAGAGTGGATGATGTCTACTGGGATTGGAAATTACTTAACTTTGCTTGTCCAATTTGTATCTGATGCTGAAACTGATGGGGCCCATATTCATCAAGTATGTATGAGGATATTTACTATGTACATAGTGAGGCTATCTGTGAGGGCTGGAGCAGCCTCCCATACAGTCAGAAATAGCTTGAGAGAACAAGGTGCACTGATGGGTTGGGGACTTTGAGTTGGTTTTGTGTTGGGGACTTTGGGTAGGGCTGGGTTAAGGTTTCTCTTATAGGGGCCCTAACTTATTTGGTATGAACTTTCCACCAGGACAAAGAAGGAAAAATCAGGTTCTCTCTGTCTATCTGTCTGTCTGTCTCTGTCTGTCTGTCTGTCTGTCTCTCTCTTTTCCCTCTCTTTCTCTCTCTCTCTGACCTAGATTTATATTTTGAATATGTGTAAGAACAATTTTTGAAGGGGGTATTTGGGATTAAGTAATGTTATTCTCATGGGATAATCTCCAAGCATGACTGACATCAATGGCTTAATTCTGCACAGATTTGCAACTGGATTCAACCTAGCATGAAGACGTGTGCCTGAAGGTTTAAACATTGCTTCTTACCATCGATCTTAATGTTTTAGCGAAGGAAGGGATGAAGCTTAGCAGATTTTCAGCAGGCTCTACTTCATGCTACCATGGTGCCACTCTCCACTGAGTATAAATACTCCTCCTGCTGGTCTCCTTGTAGAGCCTTTAGCTGTCAGGCAGTGAATGGTCTGAGGCCCAGGAGACCTTGTGAGCCAAGAGAACATAGTAGCAGTACAGTTACCACTCTAAGGCCCATGTGTGAGGCTGGGGAAGGAGATTTTCTTTGTGAATAGCAGTCCTTTCCTTCTTTCCTCTAGAGGTCCTTGAGCAGTTACAGCCATCATGAGTGGACAAGAAGTTCCTGAAGGCGTGAGAGGAGGAAGCCTGCGTAATGAAGTTCCACGGCAGATGGATGGCAGTGCCCGCAGGATGACCACGTAATTGTACTGCAAAGCCTTTAATATAGAGTCACAGTGAAGACGGGATGGTTTTCAAGTAGTAGCATGTGACCTTTGGTAAAGTTTTAAAGACAAATTCGTTACCTGTAGAAGACACAAGAACCTAGGAGATATTGATTGCACTTCTATGCTTTAGGCGCTGAGTGGGTCGGTGTTTGTTTCTTACTGGTTGTCAGAGAATAAACTGATGAGGAAAAACTGCCTGAGAATGTTTTAAGTATCCTACTTTGTGTCTTAAAGAAACCTTGTTAATGGATGTTATTATGTAGTTTTTGGATAAGAATTTCCTTATACTGCTTTTTAGCTTTCACCAATGTTTATTTGCTCAATAATATGCAGTAAGATTCTTCCTGGGTCTGTGAATTCAGATTGTCTTACAACAGGTGAAAATACTTGCATAGATGAGAGGAATACAGTTGTCTCCATTAATATTAGGAAATTTGAATAATAAAGTTTTATATTCCTTTATATAAAGTGTCTTTACTTGGGTGGAGTTGTAGCTTCTTTAGGTTAATTTATATTCCTAAATCTTTGTGGATTTTAACCTGTAATTATTTCCCTTTCTCTCTCTCTCTCTCTCCACATTTCTCTTTCCAATTTCACCAGCAATCCGAGTGAGACATTCAGATGATGACATATGAACAAAAAACATGGAAAACAACATGACTAAAAATGAATTGAAAATTAAAAGTTATAAACTGACTTTCTTTAATTACACTACTAAAGACATTCACTCAGTGGATCACTGAGAGAATAAACCATGATATGTGAAAAAGTGAGGCTCAACATATATTAATTTAAAAGATGATATAGAATAAGTGTGAAAGTCTCCAGGGTGTCAAAGAAGTGTGCAAGCCTATGATTGATGGTTCAGGTAAGTCCCACTGCTCTAGGCCAGGGAAGGCGACTCACTCAGGTCTATTGAGGACCTGTCATATAAGCTCACCAAAGAAATTCTAATCATTATTCAGCGTAGTCTGCTAGGTTGCCCAAGTTCATGGTTAATAGCTTCAGAAACATAAAAATATTCTATTTTGTTCTTTTCTGAACAATGGTTGCTCTTGGTGGAAATTCATACTGTCACCAATCTGATCTCCTTTAAATAACTGTGTCATTTTCATTTGTAAAACACTATCCGCTCTCATCTGGATAATTATTTTAGCTAACTGGCCTCCTTACTCTACCCTTTCTTACAAAGGGATAATTATGAGACCTAAATCAGATCATGTAACCTCTTTGTTTAAAAACTCAGAGGAGAAGCTAAGCTTGTTAGATAGCTTACCATGCCAATGCTCTGTCCCATTGCCTCTCACATCTATAACTCTCCTACTAACACGGATCACTCACTTTTCCTCTATTACCATGCGCACCTTGTTTACTCCTATGCTACATCTACTTTCAGGCCCACCAGCTAGCTCTTCCTGTAGGTGGACACACATCGCCCACATATCTGCAGGGCTCACTCACTCATTCATTTAAATCCTCAGGAATCATCTCTCTACCATGCCATACTCAATTTCTACTTTATAAAATTTCATAGTAGTTATTATCTCCTGACAGTACGTCATTTACTTACTCAATGTCTACTTTTTATGTGTTGTACATTTTCTGCCTCTCCAAGAAGATACTAACTGAACAAAAAATGCTAATATACAATTTTTAATTTGCTTGTAAGTGTATCTGAAGTACAAAATGTGATCAACACATTTTTAAACAACCACTGATGTATCAGGTAAATAGCACATATTAGCCCATAATATATATCCAAAATTGTATAGTATAAATCTATTACCTGACATTAAGAAAACATATGAAAATTAATTATAAACTATCAAGTGAAACTTCCTGAGTAGCAAGTTTATTGAATAAAATAAATGTTACTTAAATAAAAAATGCATTAATTTATTTAAATTGGCCTGAATTTCTAAATGAATTTTAGTTTTCTTCTTAAAAATTTGCAAAACTATGTATTCTGGAAATAATGCTAAGAGGTAGGACATTATTTTTTAAATAAGATAATCTCTACTGTTTTAAAATTTCATAAATATGAATTTTTGTGCCTCAATATAAAGATGTGTTTTGAAATAAATATTTCAGGGTTACTTCAGACACACTGACTCTTGCATATTAGAACTTGTTACTGGGTTTGTAAGGAGGCAGGGACATATTTTAATTAAAATAGTTATTAGTTACTTAACACATTGTATTTCTTATCTGTGCTATTTGTAATAAAAAGACAAGTTTTAATTAAGTAGTTTAAATTAAAATCCAAGGAAAGTTAGATTAATTATTGATATTAATTATAAAGATCAAGTTGTTAACAGCAACAAAAGGTCAATTTTAATAAGGATTTTAAGACACAACTGTTCTGAGTTATGGAAATATGAATAATAGGTATTAATTTTTGTTATTGAAACCTGGTAATCTTATATACCACATGAGAGATAACAATATATTTCCACTTCATTTTTACTTCACACATTTATTTGATGAATGGAAGTTAAAGTTCTTACAAGCTTACATGATGTAAGAAAACATTTGCTTTCATTAACACATATTTTCCTTTGTTCACCAACTAGTAAATAAAAAAGAAGAGTATAAGAGTTATACTACTAGTTTCTCTTAGTTCTTTAAAAAGAGAGATCTGTACTAACATCATTTGCAGATTTTTTATGTCCATATCTTGTACTTTGAATAACTACTTTGAAGATAACAATAAGAAATGTATTAAGTATTGTTATTCTCATATTATTTTATTAGTTGCTCATCTATTTTTTTTAGGAAATTTTCTTTTGTTTTTTCCACAATATGTTGAGAAGTAACATCAGGACTTAAGAGAAAAACAAAGTAATCTGTTAGCTTTTGACTTTCAATCATGTGTCACCTGACTATTACTGTACTTTCTCACATTTCTAAGTGTTGAGTGACTAAATTGGCTTGGTAGGAATCAACTTGTGATTTAAAAAGACAAGAAAAGAAAGGAAGGATTAGTTCATCAATTACAGAATCTGAAGGAAGATTACACCGAGAACAATAAGGCAATCACTGATGATATTTTGTATAACTGACACATAGGAGGCCCCACAAATAGGAAAGGATTGTGAAATTATGAAGTTCTTATGAGGCAATGTTTGAAAGATCAGATAGATTGGAACATTTAGTTATTAACAAGGCTTGGACATAAGATAAAGAACATTAGAATAAGGTCCTAGTTGATTAGTTTCAATAGTTATATAAAATGACTAAATAAGAATTGTTTATTTAGCTATTTGACTTTACGGATAGATAAGGGTAGTATTTACTGCACTGGGAAAATACCCACAAGAGTGTACCACCCAAGGTGAGAGGCCTGCATTTGTTTATACTGATGGGAGGTGTTCACATTTTCCCCTTTTAGAAATAGAAAAAATATGTAGATTTACACATATAAATGAAGACAATGTATTTATATTGCATAATTATTGATGGTGACTTCATTTTAATCACAAGATATATAGACTATCAACCAACTATTAAGATATATCCATAGATTAGGTTAAAAGCTAAGTTTAAAAATAACAAATATTTTCCCTGACACCTTTATGTGGTTATCTACTTTATAAAGTCATTGTCCAACTAGGTTTCTTAGGTCTTTAAATATGGTGAAACAAAGAAAAGACCTTAGTAAATTATTGTCTTTACATGAGAATCAACCATAAGTCCTATTCTTTATGATTTTATTGCTTGCACATTTTTGCAACTATAATTGAGAAAGCCACTTTTTAACTAAATTATTTTTAGGGTAAGAATCATGAATATAATTCAAGTGTTTTTCTCTGGTAAATTCCGGAATATGAAAAAGTTATGCTATCACCTAGCAATGATTTATATATTATAACATAACTGACAACAAAGTGTTAATATCTAAAAATAATTTTATAGAGAATTTTCAAATATATAGAAGCTAGAATGAGAGAAATAAAGATGAAAGAGAGAGTGGAAGGAAAGGGCAGAAAGGAACAGCAGAGAAAAACAAAACAAGGCTTCAGTAATTTTAAACAGAAATATGTTTCAGACTCCTGTTGAACATCAGCTTTATATCCCAGGGTGCAGTTAAATATTTCAGGAAGAGAAATATAAAAAAGATCAAAAAGTTTCTTTCTAAAATTAAAATTGCATAGATCAGTGAAAAGGGTATCACCTTGCAAATTCCAGCTTTATAGTTCATCGTTTCATTTTGCTATAAAATTATAGTGGCCTTTGAGAATTTGATGTCATTTTGATCAGCCTCTCATTTACCCTTGATTTCTAAGTATCATTAATCCCCTTTTCCACTGCTCCTACCCTGCACATTTTAACATTTTAATTCTCATTAAATTTTCTTTACAGTAATATTTAAATACACATTTTATTTCTTTGCTAATACTTTATTTGTGTTTCTTTTATGGTGATAAATTTTGAATGATTCAATGTTTAAATCACTTATAAAGGCATAAAAGAACTTGTTCTCTTAAAATTATTTATGTTATTTTGGTACCAAATCACTTAGAGCCACAGTAAACTATAGGAATTAAATGAATTTGCACTGAATTTGATTCTTAATGTATTTTCATTTATCTATATCAAGATTTTAGTTCATACTTTTTAAAGTGTTATGTTCTTATTTCTCTATTTAGTGGAATGCGACAAGTAAAAATGCCAAAAAAAAATCATAGATAGATTTCAGGCCTGTTTCCATGATGAGCCAGATTATTATATGGAGAAATTTTTCATTTTTCCAGGAAAAGATAGCAGGCCCAGACTATGTCCTATATGCAGAGTAGATTTTTTTTTTTTTTTTGCTATTATGAGTTACTGTACCTCAATCCAAATTCCCACAGGCTACTATATCAATAAAGTTAAGGTAGTTGTCACTTAAGTTAACAAATAAACTCATTAATTATTATATACGGTCACCCTGTCCATTACTCAATTTTTGAATTATTAGAAGGAAAAGTAGCAGAAGGAAAACTGATACTGTTTTTCCATCAAGGCACATTGACTTGAAGGCTAGAAAAATTCATAGACTGTTATTAGCAGAGATTTATGATTCCGGTCTGAAGTTAAAAGACCAGAATGCTGACAGAAATTTGGACAGAGAAGGTGTGGCTCAGAATGCTTCAGAATGAAATAAAAACTCCACTGACAGTTGCATGAGAGGTCAGCTGTATTACACTCAGGCGGAAAATTGGTCTAGTTTCTTAATGTCTTGAGATTGAAGGAGAATGAGAATAAGAGCAGTAGAATAATTAATCTGACAGAGAGATTTTCAAAATGGACTAGAATTCAGGCTGTGGCATACATTCTGCTGACTACAACCATAGTCTAAAGGCACCTGGCTCCTGCTCCTGCTGATGGCATTCTTTGAAACTACCCAAATGATATAAATTTTACAAGAATACAAAACTCAAGAGTTATGGAGCCAAGAAGGCTACCACCCATATTTCAGAGGAAGTCCTGAGAGACTCAACATGCAGCTCCTGTGAGGCCAGTGATCATAGCTTGGAAAGAAGCTGCAGATGCAGCGGAGACACCAGGAACATGCGACATGTATAGAGGAAAGCTACGGGCTATGAGTGGAGGGAGCCTTCAGTGAAGTCATACAGAATACAATCAGTAAGGCCATAGGTGCAGGGTCACCCGAGTCTATCGGAATTTGCATATCACCTCTGTGTGCCCTGGATCTTGGATTAAGTCTTAGGATGCAATATTTACGTTGCAGGCTTTGGTCATGCTTTGATCAGATTATTTATCTAGGGATGTTTATCTTTGCCATTGCACCTTAAATCTTGTAACTTAATTTTGATTTTTACAGAGCTTCACAAAAGGAGTTTGCCTTGAGTTTCAGATATGGCTTGGAGTTCAACTTTTAAAAACTGCTGGAACTGTTCAGAGTTTTGAGAAGAGATTGTTGCATTTCTAGTTGTAAGCAGGGGAGCTGCTATGTAGTATGCTATGTGGAGATCAAATATTGTTTTCAGCAATGTTAACAAGGGGTGGAATGAAACAAGTAGGTTGTTGAAGTGTCAAACTGACTGACTTTAGGATACACCTGGTGGATTGGTAGAATCCATTGCTTGATGTATCTGGGTAGGTCACAGAAGTGTGACTTTGCAGTTCTGTGCTGTTCCTTTCCCCCTTCCTCTGGTATTTTTCCTAACCTCAGATGCATGGAAACCTTTAAAACAAGGTTCTTTCTCATTCCCTATAATATTTCTGCAGTGAAGACCTTCAGCCAAAAGCAAATAACACCTCTTCTCCTTAAAGTTATGTGCTGACTACCACACATAATACGTAAATTGCAGAATTGTTCCAGAATATCCTTTGCCAATTGGCAGCAATAGCAAAGAGAGAGGTCTTCATCAATCATATTTCCATTGTGAATTTTTAAATTAAAAAAGCACAAAAATCAACATTTTTTGTTCTTTTTATGATAATACTGCTGAAATTGCAAATACTAGTTAAATTCACCTCTCAGGATTTTCCTTGGGTATATGGCAAATTTATTGGCTAAAATTACAACCACAGTTGCCCTTGGTATCTGAATGATACTTCATCTCCAGTGACTTCTTAATTATATGGTTAAAGTATAATTTCCACTCAAAGCAGCATCCTTTTCTTTCCAGGGTCAGATTCAGCCTCTTCCTTTATTATTTCACTGAGTAATGCATATTATCAGAATGAAACTTTCACAGGTTCTATCATACTATCCATTCCATGAGCTACCTCTGTGTTCTTTTTTTTTTCCCCCCTTTGGTACCAGGGATCGAACTCATGACTTTGCACTTGCCAGGCAGGCACTTATGCAACTGAGCTAAATCCCCTACACTGTGTTCTTAAATGTTAGTTCATTTTCTGTTCTTATTGATGCACAGTGTGTGTCTCTGTCTAGGGCCATTTTATCACATGTAACCTATTTCCTCTTTTGCTTTCATCCATTCTCATGTCTTTTAATATCCCTTTCAGGTATAATATATTTGTATTTCTGTCAAGAACTTTGTGCTGAATTTCTTACTCTTATCAGAAAGATATATAAACTGTATTTCAAACTTTTGTCACAAATTACACACTCTTTTTACAGCCCTACATGTCTGTGTTACTCAGCTATAAAGATGGATAAACTTGAGGTTTTTACAGGTAAATGGTTGCAACTTGAGACCATACACATAAGTGAAATAAATCAGACTTTCATGGATAACTACTGTCTCCCTAGTGTAACAAACTGAAAAAGTAAGGAAGATCCAAAATGTACAATAGATATTGTGAAAGTGAAAGAGAATGAACCTGCTCAAAAGGAAGGAACAACTGCGATGGGAAAGGAGAGAAGAGAGAAGATTATGCCAATATAAATACATATGTATATAGCTACACTACTAATCTCTGTTAGTTCATCAAAAAAATAGTTTGCGTTTTCATTGCTGGGTTGGTTTTTCATGCCTATACTTTGTAATCCAGACAACTACTTTAAAGACAACAAAGCACAATATATGATAACCAGTGTTAGTCTCCTAAGAAATGCTATTGATCTTGAACTGGATGTATAACTCACTGGTAGAGCATTAGATTAGCCTTGTGAGGCCCTGCATTCAATCCCAGAAATATAAAAACTATCTATCTTAAAAAACAAAGAAAATGGCACTTGTATCTTTTTAATTGTCCAAGCCAACATCTTAATCATTTGTGTCCCTTTTGTTTTCTCTTGTCCTACTTTTGATCAACAAAACTCCAAACTCTGCCTTAGTATCATCAGTACCAACAGCTTTTAGAATAAACATTTTAGTCCAAAAGTCATCTCTTTATCTCTCTTTCACTCCTTCTTCTGCTATGATGCTTTATCTCTCTTTCTTAGGTAATTTCTTGCCTATTTAAATGGTCCCCACGCTTACAGTGTACCCTTCACAGATCAGCCATATTGGTGCTTTTAAACATTAATGCTACCAATTTATTTCTGCCTTCAGTGATTATAAATTTTCCATGGCATCACACCTGTTTTCAAAGGCCTAGGAGGGCTAATTGGATTTGGCTTGTGCTATCACTTAGACCTCATTTTCAGGGGTCCCTTGCTGAGTAACGAACTACAGAAGAGACATCTACCTTGTGCTAAGCTTTTGTGGGATTCAATTCGCTAAGTGCTCACACAACCCACTCACTGCCTCCTCCACGTTGCACTCTATGGTCAACTTCTCAACCAGCTGCCTGATGTCTCCAATGAGAATTATATAATTTGATCTAATAATCTTCAGACCATTTATGAGCAATATGTTACTTACCCTTGATTTTAAGATATTATTCATTTTGTTTTCCACTGCCTTTATGCTGTATGATTTAATATTTTTATTCTCAGGAAATTTTCTTTGTAGATTAATTTAAATAATGCTTTTGTCTCTTTGCCACTGTTTCAGTCTCTCTATTTTTCATGCATGTAGACAAGGTTTTTGTTTATTTAACTAATGAATAATTTTATCACATGCTTAAATCACTTATAGGATCATAAAAGTATTTATTCACTTGCAATTACTTGTATTTGTTCTGTACTAAATCACCCGTGGGACAAACTTGCACTGTAGCAATTAAATGAGTTCACAAAAATTGCCCCCATAATTCCAGTATGGATGCCAATGCAAATACTTTATCTCTTGACTTGAACCCATGTATTGTTCCACCTTGAAATGACAGATTGAGTTTGCCAAGCAGGTTAAATGTGCCACAAAAGTAAGCAATTATTGCAACTTATTCTGTGTCACTGAAATTGCTGCCACTGATGACTTTTCTAGAAGAAATATCTGAAGTGACGCTCATGATGGAAATACTCTTACCATTGATCTACCTTTACAAAGTCATCTCACTTCTGTGTGTAAGAACTACATGAACAAAAGAGAGCTAAGAATATATACTTTAATTTTTTATAATTTTTATCACAATTTTCAAAACATTGTAAAGTCCAGTGGACAAGCATTTTTCTATAGACTCCATTTCAGAAGCAACATCTTTGACCCAGGTAGTAAAACCAGCAAGCTGCCCAGTCACGGCTGCCACTCTGCTAATGGATATAAATGACAAAAGACCAATATGATTTCCCTGATATATGATCATTAATATAGTAGAAAAGTTCTGCAGCTGTGGTGTAAATTGGCAAAAATTTCACATAACATATGATCATGCACAAGCTACTGAAAAATGTATTACAGAAAAACAAATATTGATGCCGTAGCAACATCAGTAGGATTGTCGACGTGAACTGCATACCATGGTGACTCATTAATCACCTGTAAGATACTGGCCTCACTACTATGTACTGTTTCATCAGTTCATCTACTTACGGTTCTAGGCAAGGAGAAGCATGTGCCACCTTTAGAACTGCAACTTCTTCTAAACTTTCATAATAAATTTCCTTAGCAGCAGGGGGAAGCAAGTCTTCATCACTACTAAAAGTAATTTTATCTTTAACAGTTTTGTTAGCTACTACAGATCAATGCAGATATATTTCAACAGGTTGCCTTCACCTAGAGCTTCTGCTTTTCATATTTACAGCTTTTTATTTTGTTTGAATAAGTTCCTAAGTTTTTCTTTTAATGCAAAGTGTTTGTCTCCATGCTGCAGAGAAGTTTTGAAGGTTCCATGGCTTATTTGGATAATCAATCTCTGCTTACACAAAGTGGGCTTGAAGAATGTGAAGCAGCTATTTCAATGAATTTATAATTTAAGTAGTACTATTGGTGTTTTGTAATATGGCTTTCTGTTGACAGTCTTCTGTTACCTCCTCATTGGATCTCTAGGCCTTTTCAAAGAAACTATCCAGAGATATTTGTGTTTTATTCATTTTGGCTAGGGTTACTTTGCTCAATAACCAAAATTGTATCCAATGCAGTGACATTGCAAAGATAGAAGTAATAAGTAAAATAATGAGTGGACCATGTATAGACTAAAATAAGTTTCAGAATCTAATTTTAAGACTGTAATGAGAAGCAACTGTACAATTAACTTGTACCAAGAAGCTTCAACTTGTCTCTATAAAGGCAGCCACCAGATGCAGCTTTATTTTCACTTGCCACTAACTGATAAGAGTTTTATTATGAGTCTGTATGCAAATGAGTTCTTATGATCCCTATGCAGTCAAATCTCTCTACAATGCTAAGCTGTATTTGCAGCCAATCCCCAGCACTAGCATCACTTCCTTAGCTCCACTGCAGATCATCTGGCATTAGATCCTCCTAAGTAGAGTTCAATGCCCCGTGTGAAGTTCACAGAAGAGTTTGTGTTCTATGATGAGCTAATGCCACAATTTATCTGGGAAGATACGGAGATCAGGTAGTAAAAGTGAGAGATGGGGAGGTGTTATACATACGGATGAAATTGCCTCCCTTGTCTGCCATTGGTCTCCTGCTTAGCAGCCCAGTTTCTAACAGCCAAAACCCAATATTCTGCCAGCTACAATGAATTGCATGAAATCTCAGAAGACAATAATAGCTTTAGAAGTATGTGTGAGACAACTTCAAATCTCCATAAGTTCCAGACTAAAGATGTAATAAATTATCCTGTGATTATCAGAAAGGTACTGAAAAGCTTATTTGCATATTTAACATCCTATCTTTTTGAAGAATGGTTTTCTATCAAAGCAACATTACTGAGAGTATGGGACATAATCACAGACAGATGGGACCATCTAGTTTCAGGAAAACAAGCCCAAGACTCCCACTGTTTCAGCATTAGAGTCAGCTCATTCAATATATGCGATGCATTTGAATCATACTCAAATTGTTCCCCACTCCATTTGTGAAAAATTGTCTTCCATGAAAGTTGCCCCTAGACCACTGCTCCCTTCTTTCAATTCTCCCTGTTTCCTCCTGTCAATTTCTCCTAGTGTTAACCATAATGATGTGTAATTTCCCTGTCCCTTTCTCTCTTTTTCTACACTGCACTCTGCAATTACATAGGTATCATTTTTTCTTTAGAACACTGCCTTGTATATTAAGAAACATCTTAAGAAAACAAGCTTTAGTTTACTGTGATCATTGGTTTACCAAGAATCTTCAGCAATTATTTTAGTGGCTGATAGAAAATGTTAGCAAGCAGAAAGATTCTAATTTTTATAATTGCTACTATGTTTAATGATTATTTCACATGGTTTTCAAGTTTCAAAAAACACAGTTTGAATCCTTAAAATACATTAAGAAATGTGTTCTAGCCAAATGTAATTAACAATAATAATTTTGTATTTAAATAAGATAAAGTGGTGAAGCACATGTAAAAGTTAATGACTCCTCAGACACTTAAGTTAGTAGCAATGTAGTTTTACCCAAATTTTGTGAAAATATGAACTGGCATTCATTGCGTGAGAATTTTTTCCAGGTAATATCAGGTTAAAATCCATTCTTAAAAACCTGCAAATATTTAAATTATTTGACTAATTTGCTTGTGGATTCTGTGAATGCAATCTTATTCCACTTTGCAAAGTGCAATACTGGCACAAAATGAGTAAAACATACTTTCAATAGACATCTTAAGTGAAACAATTATTTAAGAGAAAGATATTAAGACAGAGTTCTCATCTTGCATGAATGAACAGAAAGAAGTCTTGGAAAATATCATTAAACTTGAGAAATTTGACATAGTCTCTGTAGAATCAAAACTTCTGCCTTCAAACCTGAACTTTTTTGTGGTCTGGAATTCAGTGAATACTACTTACACTACAAATATAAGAGATAATATGTATAGTCCTCATCTTGTTATTCAAAATATATTGGTCAGATTTTTGAGAATTTTTGTGAGTCAAACCACACAATTTCTTCTTGAAAGCAACGTGTCTGGTAGAACAAAAGCATCTTTAGTTTTTTATTCTGGATAATTGTATTAACAACTGTAAAAAGGAGATAATTATTCAGTTGTAAGATTCACTTTAATGTTGTAAATGATTTAATAAAAACAAAAGGAAATTATTTCAATTCTTCATGCAAAGAAACCAGGATGTGAACATATGAATTTAGCTTTGTTTTGAATTCTATAGGAAAGAAATTTTACCTAAAACGACAGAAGGTAAACAAAATTTCTGCGTTTTTTATATTCCTATATTGTTACATAACATACTTTCAAGAACTTAGTGATTGTGAGTTATATTCATTTATTATCTCACACTTCCTGTAGGTTGTTAATATGATCAAAACTGAGCCTTTTGCTCATAAGATAAATCAAAAAGTTCCCACAAGGCATGAAGCAGTTAGCTTTGTGATAGGTCTGAATTTTGAAGGGTTCTCCCAAGTTCATGAAGGGCCATAATAATTACAGGATGCTACAATGGTTTCTGTGGGATTGTTGTCCTAGTATCCTTAGTATCTACATGGGAGCCACAAAGACCCCTGTACCCTAGGAGCCGTCCGTCCTTGCTCATCATTTGTCTTCCATAAGTTGTTCAAACATGGAAATGTTCTATTTTGAGGCCATGTACTCAGAGTGTACGTAAGATAATCACTAGAATGATCATCCATCACCATTACTAATTTGATAATTTGATCAACTACCCATAATCTCATTATATGTTCATCTTCTGCCTATATTCAAGAAGGGGAATTATACAAGGCATATACTCCAAAAAGGAAGGCTTCTAAAAGACAATTTTAGACTAGAAATTATAGTGACATTTGTTTAACAACAGTTTCACAAAATCTACTGAATTTCTTATGGAAGTAGACAAGAGTTGACCTAATTTGGTACCAGAATCCTGACATTTTAACGATCTATAAAATTTACAACACACTTAGCAACATTATTTTTATTAATTTGAATAAAATACACTCAATTTTGACTATCAAGGTTTACATAGTTGAGTCTAATTTTAGAACAGTAGTGGGAAAATACTCACTAGAATCATAGAGTAATGTATTGAAAAGAAGAAATGTCCTCTTTCTTGATTTATGGTACTGCTGTGTCCTGCTTTTTGGTAAATTAAATTTACAATATTCCTGTGGTGTAATATTTAATTTTGTTGCAATTATTCATTTCCAATAAAAGTAGAAGTAAGGTCATTGTTAATAAAAATTAATTGAGAGAATAGGAACTGGAAAATTTTCTGCAGCCACAACTGTGATTCCAGGGAATTTCTTTAAAAGCCATTCAAGTAACTTGCTGATAATATTTACACGAAAGCACCTTCCTTTGTCTGAGCCAAAGTTTTGGAGAGTCCAGGTAAATACTGACTGAAGGCATTAGGATACATGGCATCCATCAGTAAGATTATCTGCATATTTAAAGATTTTGCTAAATATATATTTGTGGTGAGGCAATATGAAGTGCCTTTTATTCCATTTGCTATGGAGGATTTTGTGTGACAGCCCATTCTCAGGTCTATAAAGTTGAGTTTCAGAGATGACTCCAGCTCTCCCTATTGCAAATGTTTCTCACTTCAATGTTAATAAGTAAGCAGTGGAGTGTGTCTGGCATCAGACTTACCTGAGGGTCTCTTCACAAATAAGAAATTTACTGTAAGAATAAAACATTGTACTTTTTTGGAGAAATTGGAAAGGTAAACTTCTAGAGAAGGAATTTGGAGATTCAGAGAAACGTCACAAAGCCATTATCTAAAGCACTGGGACCAACAGAACATAGCAATGATAGTTTAAGTCCTATTGCTGACATGCAGAGACCACAATAAACATGTGTTTCAAACTTCTGATTTTTTTTTTTGGTAGAGGAATCAAACTCACTTTTCAGGTGGGTGCTGTACCGCCCTGCTATACAGCCAGCTCCAAAGAATTTATAGAAAATAAAATTTTAAATAAATGCATAAGATATTTAAGGAATATTATTATTTTTCTGTGTTCAAGTATAGGACCCATACAGACAGGGAACAGACTCCCTTTTTTCCATCCTTGTCTTAAAACAGTATTAAGTTCTTACACTGTTCACTGAATAAGTTAAGATATTTTAAATGTCTAGGTTTCATTTTAAATAAACAATACAGGAAATAAGTACAGTCTAACTTTTAAATTTTGATGTATGAATTAAAAAGTGTAAGAGGATTAAATTACTACAGTGCTTGGCTTATAAGTTCTGAAAATTGTTAAATCACTTCAGCTCTCATAATGATTGCTTTATAAGACACACATTCAGTCGCTGTGTGTTTAATGAACACTCTGTCACAGCAATACACCAAACCTTGAAGAGAGACCTGTTATGAGATGTCCAAAAACATATTATTATGATCCTTTGGCACTGTATAAACAGTATGGAATGAGACTTACCCAGGACAAATTCTAAATTTTTGTTCTCTGACTTACCAGGTATATGATTTTAACTACATCAATTATTCAGTCTTAATCAGTGCCTTTTAAAATATTTTTTCAGATGTGGCAGAGATACTTATCAATAACAATGATCATAAGGATAAAATGACAATATTTATAAGGCTCTTTATTCAAAGGAACAGATCCACAACATTAATTTTATATCCCATCAAATGAATTTTCAATTAAAACATACTTAATAGAATTCAACATATTTCATATTTTGTATTTTAGAGGGAGCAATTTGTGCTTGGAAAATATTCCAAATTCAATGTCTGTGCCTTTCTTAAATAGTTTTTTTAACTACAAAAAGTTTAGTTCTCAAATATTATGACAATAAATTGAGATTACCTTAGTAGTCTGAATCTAAAATAAGTTAAAAAGCATTTTTACATGAATAGTCTAGTTTATCAACCAATTAGTGAGTAAACAAACTGTGATCCTCTTTAATTTTACCACCTAAGGAAGCAGAGGTTTCATATCCCAATTAATTGTAGTGGAAAAGGTGAGCACTTGAAAAGAACGACTGTTCAAAACTTTCAGTGCAAATGATGACATTTCCCAACTCATTCACAAATAGCTCTTGAGGAAGAGTCCATGTATCATTTGGAAACGTGTATCAGTGTAGCTTCATCTAAACCAAATGGCATTTTCAAAAACTTTTATATCTGTGTTTAATGGTTTTTTTCCAGCACTGTAAGTATTAATAGATTATCAAATTGAAAGATGTTTGTTCTGACCTTCACATAGCTCCATTTCTCTGGTGGTTTAAAGCCTCTTACCAAGTACCAGAAGTGCATTAAGTAATTTCTCATTCCTCAATGACTCTGACTTGCTTTTATCACAAAATGGATGATAAACCTGTTGATGGGTAAAAATCCAAATGAAAGCACACAAAATATTTTTTATTTTATTCTGACACTGTAATTTATAATCCTTCAAAAGAAAAACATCTATATATTTCAAATCCACATTTTTGTTTTCTGAGAAATCTGTTTTTAGTGGAAAAATAGATGTTCATTTTATTTAAAAATAGATAATAAAAATTTGTAAAGGACCAACACACAGAAATTGAGACACATGAAAAATATATGAAAGATCTTTGAAACACACATTAAAACTTTCTATTTACTGAGCAACTAATAGGTCACAACCTCCAAAATATTTTTACTTAATAAAAAGCATACAGGATCTGCTCAAATAACATGAGAAAAACAGTGAAGGAAGAAGAGAGTATGTGCTGAGACAGGAAATTAGTTTCATCCGACAAAGCCGTTCTGTAAAATGTAACAAAGTTAGATTTAAACTCAACCCTGGGAATCAAGAATTTAGCTAAACTCAGGAAGTATAGTGAGGCTGTGCCAAGAAACCCTACAAGGTAAACTAAAATAATGCTAATTAAATTTTGAAGGTGTATTGTAATGTAGTGTAAAAATGAATACAGGACAATGAAAGTTAAGAAAAGTTATTAGCTTTAGCAAAATAAGAAAATATCAGAAAAAAGTTCTAAGAGTAAAACTTGGTTCCAATGTTTGCCTGGCCAGTGACCATGTCATAGTATAAAAGAACATTTATGTAACAACACTTCTTGGAATTCAGTTTTATACCCATTATCTTATCAGCTATGTGACTGCACAGATTATTCCTGCCTTATCCACCTTATCTGTACAATCATAGTAAAATAGGACTACTGTACTTCTGTCATAACCCAAATCATAAGTACAGCATGGCTTATAAGTGTTCACTTCATGATAAAAAGTTATTGTTTGCTGGTTGTTTGTGGGTAATGTTATTTTTTGGTTGACTAAATTTCTAAAACAAATCATAACTATAAGGTGCTTTTATTTTGAGATTAATTCTTTCCTAGGCTTGTTTCTTTGTCTTCCTTTGTATTATCTTTCGTTCTCATACAATACTGATTATTCAAGATTATGTGGGGTGTGTGTGTGTGTGTTTGTGTGTGTGTGTGTTTAAAGGAGAGACAAGCTTAGCCTAGAATCACTCTATCATTCTCCAGAGGATATTTCTGCTTGCTTCAGGCAAAAGATAAGGGATGTTAGTAATCCTGGTCATTTTAATTGCCACAATTGAGACATTTAAAATCTTGGCTTTAGGCCCTATTGTAGAACTACTTCCACTGCTTTCATCCTGGAGGCTACAATTTAGATTTCCAAACAGAAAATATGCAATGTTTTTTAGGGGCCAAGTGGGCAGAGATTTGTGGCATACTCACAACCTCACCTCCCGCATGCAGCCTTTCAGCTGTGCTGCACTTATTGATCTATGTTCCTAGAGATCAGCTACCCAACGTACAGCAAAGATTTCTGTAGAATTCCTGCTCTCAAGACACTTTGGCTCCATAATTTACATTCTTTTTTCAAGTTAATCCCTGAGAATTTATTCTTCTGTATTTCATGGTACACAATGTCTGGAAGTAACATTTGAGGTTGACTTAAATAAAAGAAAAGGTATGTAAGACAACCAAAATATAAAAGATATAAACTTTCTTTTATCAATATTGTATTGGTTTCCTAGGGGTACTGGAAATCTGTTAAAAACCAAAGTTCACCTCTTAACACAACAAAAAAGTAGTAAAGAATGATATAAGATGGGATTTAGATTTAATGAAAATATTTGGAAAATATATCTAATAAAATATTACTATGCAAATAATGCAAATCACTCTTATCTATTAATCAGAAAAAACAAATATCCACAAAAATAAGCACAAAATGAGCAGAGACTTCTCACCATAGGAAACATGTAAATAGAAAGTTAGTATATGAGATATTCAACAGCATTAGACATTTGAAAATTAAAATAACAAGATCATAACATAATCATTAGAGTGGCCAATCTTTTAAATACTGACCACACCAAATACCAATGAGCATGAAAGACAAGAAGAACTTTCAACATTGGCTGGAGGGAAATAGAAAGAGTACATTCTCTTTGGAAAACAGTTTTGGTCCCTGTGCACCACTGCCACCATCAGAAGTCTTTCTTCCTGGGGGTATCCAGTGAGGCAGGGAGCTGCAGTCAGCTCTGCCTTATGCACCCACAAGCCACCATTTGAGTCCCTTGCTTCCTTTAGGTAGCCAGGGCCCACAGGGAGAATCAAACACACCCCTGTGTGCCTGCTAATACTGGGGGAGTCCCAGTATAGGACCACAAGCTGAGAGAAGCAGCTCTGCCACCACACACCCCTGGCTATCGGGGAAGACTTGGTGTAGCTGCATAGATCTGAGGAAGCCCGCCCCAAGTCTTGCTACATCCCTGGGAACCTGTGTTCAGAGAACCCACGTGCTTATCTCATCTCCCTACACCACAGAGGGGCAGCCATTGTGGAAAGTGCCTGGGACCTCAAAACCAGCTGGTTGAGAGAAACCCAGAAGAATGTAAAGATAAAGAAGCAAAAGACAGTCTCAAACCTCCAGCCCACGCAGAGTAAGTCTGGGAGATACAGACATGGAAGACAATGGAAGTGACACAGCTGAAATCTTCGAGAGTATAGCAACTGGAGTAAAGAAACAACTTTATCAGATTGTACAAGTACTCAGGTCAGAAATAATGTCTCAGGCAAGAGAAAAATCACAAACAATGCAAGAATTTCTCAGTATATCTAAAGAAGATTTTAAAAAGGAGTGTAGGAAAATGATGCAAACCTTGAATGAACAGTATAGGAAGGAATTACAATGCATGAAACAGATTCAAAGAGAGATCCAGGAAACTGAAAATTCAATTGCAAGCTGGAAAAATCCCTTGAAAGAGACTTATGCTCACTGCTCACGTTGGCTCTCCCTCTATCTATCCCCAGAACTAAGCTAACCAATCACTGTGCTAATTTACTAGCACACACTCTTAACCTCAGTATCACACACCCTGGGTCTAGCCAGCTCCCAAAAGCCCCCACTATGACCTTCTGAGGCTTTGAGGGACATTGTATATAAGCCATAATCCAGTGTTAATCAAAAATATTATAAAAGTTTAAGCTAAAAAGAGTAACTATGGTACCTGATTGTTATGTGCATTGAATTATTACATTGGATTACATAAATATTTTAATCTTAAAATTTTCAAAAAAAATTTTTGAACGCTATGCATCATGGTAACTTAATGGGCTTTCATCATACAGTTTATTTAGGAAGAGCAGGATACAAATTTTGCCAGAAATGTATACAAAATATTTGACAATATGGGCTATATTGTGGGTTGTAAAATAATTCAATAGATATGAAAATATTGAAACTATTAAAAGTTATATTTTTGGAAATCTGATATAAAGTGAAAGAGATTAAAAAAAGAAATGTACCACAAAAATCGCTAAAAGTTATAAATTGAAACAGTACACAGGTTGAACACACATTTTAGGAATATTTACTCTGTTTTAATGATGAAAAACTAGAGTCATTTGTGGGAAAATCAATGCACCTTGAGACCATAATGCTAAGTGAAATAAATCAGCCACACAAACTGACATATCCAAGGTTTCTCCTATGTGAGAAACTCAGAGTTTAAATAAAGAGCAAAATAAAGGGCAGATAACAGGAAATAAGAACATCGATATTTTGCAAATGAGAAGTGAATCATGAAATGGATTAAGAGAGATGGGAACCAAGGAGAAAGAAACAAAAATGAATAAATGAATTAAGATGCATTGAATGTACTGACTCTCTACTAGACATGGAACCATTACATGCTGCAAATGCATGCTATTAAAAATAAAAAATAAGAAATTTCTAAGAAGAATTAGTTTTATTTTGAACTGAGCAATGTGAACAATGTATCAACATTTCTGGGATGCAGCTTTATTTAAATGCTTGTATTAGGAAAATACAGTCATCAAAAGAATTGTGCTGCTATCTTAAGAAACTAGAGAAAAAATGTAGACTAAAAATAAGGGAAAAAGTAAAATGCAAACATCAATGTTTAAATCATTAATAACAATGAACAAAATGCAAGATACCAAAATCTCATCTTTAAAAATTTATTACAACATATTGAAGTCTTGGTAAATAGTCCGAAGAAGAGAGAATTTTACAGAAAGTTACCAATGTTGGGCATCATATAAGAAACAACACTTCCTATCTACATGCTCCAATATTAAAGCATAATATAGACAACAGTATGTAACAAATTCAAAAGTGTATGTAATGCCATAAGTAAAATACTTAAAAGGACAAAATCCATCACATTTTATTCCAAGGATTAAATTCTTTTAGATAAAAGTCATAATCATAAAATTGCTCAAATTTATAGATTACAATTTTAATGGCATCAAAAGCAAAAATAAGAACTTGAAGCTCTAATGGTTTAAATGATATATTTTACCAAGTAATTAAGGAATAAATTGATCAGTAAATAGAGAATGAAGGAAAGTCAGGAATCATTCTATCATGTCAAAATTAAATTTACCTCAAACCCAGTCTATAGGGCCAAAAAAAATAAAAGATGCTGAATAATATTTATGACCATCTTAGACACACTATTTTATCACACATTTTTAGGACGTTTAACTATATAAAATGCATCACATATCATAACTAAGCTTATTTAAATAATGCAAAGTTAACCTTTCAATTGAAAGTAGTGCAGTGCAATTAGTCACATTATCATAATATTAAATGCACAAATACAATATTATTTTAATATATAAAATATAAGCATGTGATCATATTTAATAATCATTCAGTCTATCTCATAGAAGCATGAATAGGAAGGAAACTTATGAATTTTCACATTGCATCTGTAAAACCCAAAGTCTGACATGTTCAGTGGTGGTTAATGAGTGATTTCCTTCTAAAACTGGGAAAAATAGATACAAATACTCAATCTCACCACTTTACTCAAATATTTTCCAGCCCAGCTAAGTAATTTTTTAAACAACAAATAGGGAAAGAGTGTAGGTTGCAAAGAAAAGTTAAAATTGCTTAATTACAAGGGAACCACATTAAATATAGAAATATTAAATATATTTACTATATTAAATATAGAAAACTCTGAGGAACATATAAATGTCACACTGCAAGATAAGTAGTTAAATCAATTTATGTTTATATAGTTGCATTGGATGATCTAAAATATAATAAAAACCACAGTAGCATTAAAAGCAATAAAAATGAAATTTATTCAACCAAAGAAATGCACACATTGCACAATTACATCTATAGGAATGATGGAAGAAATTAAAGTCTGAATACATAGAAAGACATTTCATATGGTATATTAGAATACAAAGAAACTATTGTTACCAGTTTTGTGGATAGTTTTAATGTAATACTATTCAAAATCACAGTATTTTATGTAAATGTTTGAATATATATATATATATATATATATATATATATATATATATATAAAATCAAAAGGTGATTCTGACCTCTATAGATAATTTAAAGGTCCCAAATAAAAGATTTTGAAAAGAATAAAATGTGCTTTCAAAATTTTTTTGAAAGTTGATACTGATTTTAACCAATGCTGTAGTAAAATACTAGCCAAGACACTAGTATTTTTGTAAAGATAAAAAAATAGATCAATTCAATTTATTACTTATATAGTGCTAGAATTTTTCTTTCACCTGAGAATGGTATTTAGAAAATGATATTTTACAAATATTTGCTGTATGATTGCTTGCAATTTAAGGCTAGAAAACATAAGTAGCCATAGATATAGGTGGAGATAAATTCCATTCTATCTTTCCTTTCCATCATTTCATATTTGACTCTTTTAAAATTACAAAATCTGATTTTTCTACAACATTGATACATTATGAAAACTATGTACAAAGGTCGAGGGTTCTTATTAGAATTACCCTATACATATCACAAGCAATGTAAAAAGCAGTAAGACAACGATGTAAACAGGAAGACATAATGGCAGAGTGGGAAGTTCCAGTCTTTTCCTTTCCCATTTATACTAACTTAACACATAAAATGTCTTTCAGAGAGGAACATAATTCAGCTGAGAGGTAGCAGTATTCCAAATGAGCATAAAAGTGAGACCAGCTGGATTAAGGTGGGTGAGAAAATCACTTTCAACTTATTTACAGTAGGTCATTCACAAGTTAGCCCACCTCAAATCCTAGAGAACCCAGACTGTTAAGTTGCATGAGTACATGAACAACAGACGAATACTAAAGAGAAATCAGAATAAAGAAAAAAATTGAATTTTAAAGCTGAAGGATGCAACTGAATTTAAATGTCTGTTAAAGTGATCCAACAGTAGACTGGATCAGAAAGAAGGACAGACCATTTGCAAGTTGACTGTCGCTGAAACAAAAACAACAAAAAAATGAGATAGAGTGAAGAGAGCCTATGAGACTCATCAGACACTATCAAGACTTTCCAGGTACAGAGTACGAGGGACTCCGAGAAGATCAGAGTGTAATAGGCAACATCTTATTCAAAGAAATAATGATTCCAAATTTTCCAAATCTGAGGGAAAGAGTGAACACCTGCCTTCATGAGGGCAAAGCCTTCAACTCTGGTAAATTAAAGAAATACAGAATAAGACATTCTATAGATTGTAAAATATGAAAGAGTGACTTCTGAAACCAGCAAGAGAGAAACGACTGATTAGATACAAGGGAATCTCTATGAAACAATCAAGATTTCTCAGTAGAAGCCTTAGAGAGGGGAATAGAGTAGGACAATATATTAAAAAAAAATACTGAAGTAAAAGAAGTAAAAAACAAGGCAAAAAAACAAAAAATGCCTGGAAAAACTGCCCTTCAGAAATGAAGAGATACATACTTTGTCTGATAAAGAAGAGCTAAGAGAGTTTGTCATGATGGAAATTGTCTTACAAGAAATTCTAAAAACAGATTTTTCACTGTGAAAAGTACTCCTATAGAGACTAAAGTACAAAACAACAACATTTGAACATATCAAAGTCACTTATATTTTTAAATATATAAATATGGACAAATGGACTGATACCAAAGGATTATATGATTCTTTTATATTCTAAGATTAAGTTATAAACAAAATTATTGACAGTAATCATTACAAAAGAAGTTAGTAGCTACATCAAATGAAAATGCAAAATTTGACATCAATAACAAAATGTATATGGTGAAATTATTGTCACTTTATTATGTAGTTGAAGTTAAATGATTAATAGCTTAAAATTGAAAATTTAAACTAAAGGATGTTTTCTGTTAGCATATGGTAACCACAAAGAACATGCATAATCAGAATATAAAAAATGCATTATATAAAATATGTATTATATAATTATCTATATGGATACATTAATGTTATGCATTCATATTAATCCTACATAAAAGTTTCTAATTTTTTTAGTATAATGTGATATAATATATAGTATACATTATATCATTTACATAGTATACATTATTTGTATTAAAAGCATACCACATAGTATAAAATTTCTATGATTTAAATGTATCATCTTCAAAGTACAGTTCTTATCAATATGTCAGGGTTAAGGATTTTATGAGTTAATTAGGCTACTAAGGCAGTTCCTTCATTAATTGGACCATTGCTATTTTAAAAGAGGTCTTATACAGTGTTTCGTAGTTCGCCTTTCTGTTCTCAAGTGAGTGAGGAAACTGCAAGAAGGTTCCTATCAAATCAAATGCCAGCTCCTTTTTCCTGGAATCTCCAAACTTGCAAACTATGAAAAATTCATTTCTATTCTTTATAAATTACCCAGTTTCAGATATCCTGGTACAGCAACCTAAAATGGATTTAAAATAGTATTAAACCATATTTTATACAACAAACATATGCTTATAATGTTTTTATAAAGATACAAATATATAAAACATATAAATTATTAATGTATATATTAACATAATACACGAAGATATATTATGTAGTATATATTTCTAATATATACTATACTTAAGCAATTTAATAATACAGCCCCAAATAAATACGATTGTTGACTGGCCCATGATATTCCATCTGCAAGCTAGGGTTCCAGAAACGTACGTGTTTCGTTTAAATCCTAGGAACAGGAAATGTAGTGAATCTGAAGGCCAAATTGATGAGCACTGATTAATGTCTCACCTAAGCAATCAAGGAGGAGTGAATTGAGCCTTCCTTCACTTATTGCTTTATTCATCTTTCGAAAGATTGTGTGATGCCCTCTCGGACTTGGGAGGAAAGTGTCATCAGTATTACTTTGTCTGCAGATTCAAATGCTAATCTTTTCTGAAAACGCCCTCACACATACACCCAGAAAAAACTTTCAGCCAGATATCTGGCCTAGTGAAATTGACCCAAAACTATCATAAATCCAGCACTTGTCAGCCTAACAGCCACACATTTCTCATCATCTCATACTTACATGCCAAAAAGAACCGAAAATAGGATTATAATTCTGCTTTATCTGATACAGCTATCTGTTTAGAATTGAAAACTCACTTTTACTCTTTCCTTAGAAGAGACATTAAAGACCATGTGCTGTATTTACTCTTTTACTTGATATTCTCTAGAAAAATTATTATGGCAATTAAAACTGACAGTACTTAAATGCTATGACATAATGTAAATATAGTCTATGTTAAATACTGAGGGAATAGAAAAAGAAAAGAGGAGAAGGTTTTGTATTCACAAGCCTATTCAAAATAAAATTTTAAAAGATTCTTTGGAAAATCAGCACTTTTGTTTTTGTAACTGTTCAAGTGGGACCTTAGTAAATACTTTTAACTATTATCTTTCACTGCCCGCTCTACATTCCCTTTGCTTTCAGAAAAAAACCTCATGTGGTCTTGCTACTTAGCATGGTGGGGTGACAAGACCCTAACTATGGTGTCTGTGTCATTAGGAGTCCTGCTTGTATTGTGTTGGTTTAGTTTGCATTGATTTTGATCACGTGGTTTGGTATGCTAAGAGATACTCTAAGGGATCTCTAACCTAGATTTCAAATATACTTTTACTTAATCCATTGTGGGTCAATAGTACAATTTCCCTGAGCTATTCCTCACCTATCATCATCATCAGCACTGTAACTCCTTATTTTCCTCTTGACTCAGAGGCAGGCAAAGCCCAAACTGGCCTTTAGCAATCTTGACTTCAAATTCATTGAAAATATTACATCTTCTCTCTCTGAAACAAACACCTCTCCGCTAATGCAGCATGTGATCACAGCCATATGAACAACAAATATTGCTACTGGATCAATAATTATGATTGCCATCTTTGTTCACACCTTGTTTCATTCTCCCACAGGGAAATATTACCATATAGTAAATGCTGATTCTGATACTTCTGACCTTCTGTGTGATCTTTCCAAGCATTTTAAAGTATTTTTATCTAGCCAGCACTGCTATTAAGTCTACAAAGGGCCATTCCAGCATTCTATAAAATTCAAGTGTTTCAGAATTTTGGAGGGTGTAGGGATACTAGTGAACTCCATCGGCAGGACTCCGAATTTGCTGTTTCTGTGAATGAACTTGTTGACCAAATACAGTATTGTATGGAACATCATGACAATATAAAAGGCACCCTAAAACTCTGTTATGGAAATAATTTGGCCAGAAACACTATGAACAAGGTAGGAAAGTTGATATGCAAAGAAAATGTGCATTGCAATAAGAATAAAGGGCGAGCCCTTTCATGCCAGAAACATTCTCTCCCACTAGGTAGCAGCCTGTTTTCCCTGGGGAATGTGCAATATTGGAGACTATGCTGTTTTATCTTTTCCCATTTATATTAGTTTGGAGTACTTAATGATTACATTGCTCCTGGGCAGTTTTTCCATGAATGTAACAACTTATATTGACAAAATGGATCAACTTACTACATCCTTATTAATATGCATCTCTTCTAAGGCTATTCGAGCGCACACAAGAATCCAAATATCTTTGATTTTCATTCAAAGAGATATATCCACAGAGTTCTTCCCAAATTTTCTTGCCACTAATTTTCTAAACAGGTTTCCTCCTGGTGCCTGTCACTGGGCAAAACTCATTAATTGCCATCTCTGGCCATTTCCCCTTTAAAGAAAAATAATTGAATTTCTCTCCAGTTTCAAATCATAAATATGCTCAGAATCATTTAATACCATCTGTAATGGCAGCCTGAGTACACTTTTACCCTTTCAGTTGATTTTTGGTGCTCCACAAGACCATAGCTGTAACCTGGTAGAAAGAGGCAGTATTAAGAAGTGAAAATAATGGACATTTGGGTCAGTTTATGTAATGTATTTGTACATTCCGATCCATTCACATATACAGCACATTTATTTGATAATGCAATGCTGATTTTAGTGGGACAGAATAGGATTAGAAAATTGGAAGGAATCCACAGTGACCATCTAAAGATTCTGGGGCAGGAGAGTCACACATTACATGCCTGTGTCTGGGAGACATGGAGGCTTTAGTAGCTGCTCAGACAAGAAGATGAAAGCCTCACAACAAGAGCAATCAAGGGTGCTTCAGCAGTAAAAGAACCAAGGTCTGCAAGCTTACTGGAGAATCTTGGGGGCCAGTTTGCTCTGAAAAGACTGATGCCGCCTAGGGACCGACACCCAAGGGTGATAGCAGCAAAACACAGACTTGCTCAAGAGGATTGGAGTTCTTCCAAATGGGGACATTTTCTTCTTCTTTCCTTTTATTTTCATTCATGATACAATATTGGGTGCCACAGACAGCCATGGTGGGCTTCTTTCTCTCAGTTTGTTGACCTGCATGTCTCTATCCATAGATACATCAAGAAAGTGTTTATTAACCTGCCACAGATTTCATCGTCCATGCAAGTTGACAAATCACACTTAATGGTCACAAACACCACTGGTCAGGTTGACACCAGACGCATCTCCTTAAACCAAGATAACATCCAAATACCATGCCTAGTTCAGAATTATGCCAATATTATACAACTCATCTGCATGCAGAGAGAACCACATTAATTTCCTGCCCATAATAAGAGGGAGAGTTTTTTCTTTGGGTGAAACTTCCTCTTCTCCTGACATCCCATAATTTAAGTATTATAATGTAGATTTTTAACAGTATTTAATGCTGATATCGAATCAGTCAACATTTTACTATCAAGAAAGGAAACAAATACATCTGCTTAACATATGTGTACATATACACAAGCACACTGACAAACGGAAAGGATACTCGTGACAATCTCAATCCTCCTGTCTGTACTTGGTAACATGGTCGTAGATGTCGGTAATAGGCATCTTCTACTTCTCATTCTGTATTCTCTTGGCCTTCAGCAAGCACCTCAAAAGGTCTAGATTTTCTTGGTTATTAATTTATCTGGATGACCTATGCCTGAAAATGTTGAGCCATATTTTTCATCCTGCCTGAATTGGGTTGCTTTAGTTTTCTGTTTACCCTTATATACAAGTCCTGATTATACAAAAGATGCCCAAAATATACCTGTACATCAAGCACATTAATCTTCCTTCACTCTGTTGTGGAGAAGTTGTCCAACGTTTCTTTGTTAGTCTGGAAGGGGCCTCACCAATAGTGTAATTCCCTTTTTCACTTCTTGCTTCAGAACCAGAAGGAACCCAATAAGCAAGGGTAATTCTTAGCTTCCACTTCAATGGAATCACAGTTATGCCACTAGGTACAAGTCTTTGCCTCTCTAGAACGGAGACTTCTATGTGATCAGAGCATAAGAGCACAGGAACAGAAAGCAATTTTTTTTTTTTTGGTGGATATCCAGGGCAAATGATAAGCAATGCTGTTTCAATTTCCATGCCCTGTTTGATTCCTGGACCTGTGACTCCTGGCTATAAATCCTTGAATAGTACTTTTGGCAGAAACATTACTTTTAGACAACACAAGTTTTTAATAAAAATAGAGAACAAGAGGTGGTTATTTGTATGTTCATTTGTGTGTTTGCTTTTTGCACAAGGGTAAGAGTAATCTTCAGATGTTAATTACCTTAAACTCTTAATGAATTGCAATGCCGCTCACCAATTCAAGGGTACCAAAACATCAAACCATATTCTCATCTGCTTCTGCCACTTACAACACAATTATCCATTCTTTATCACATTGTTCAAGTAGCAGAGTAGCTGGGTACATTAAAAAAATATTCTGTTCTGGGCCCCTGCCGAAGCTAGCTGATTTTACTCAATAAATTTGAAATAAACACACTACAAATGAAGACTATGTTGCCTGAAAAACACAGAGAAGTCCACTGGATGTTGTACCTCTTTCCTGAATGTTGGAGGGGCAATATGCGACATCTTATTTTTTACCTTATCTAACATGCTACACATCTTTGGATTCTTAGTATTTCACTGAGCTAGAAGCCCCATGGATGTTCATAAGATTTTTCCAACTTTTGTCATGTAAATATCCACAATTCTAAAGCTCATAGCTTTTTTCTTTCTTGGTCTGATGAGCAGGATGGTATCAATGTAATGGAGCAGGATGATAGTTTGTAGTAGGAAAAAGTGTAAAGTTCCCTGAAAATTAAATTATATCATGGTGCTAGTGAATTGATATAACCTTGAGGTAGGACAGGAAAGATGTAGGGTTGGTCACATAGTAAGAGAATCGATTTGTGCCTTCTGTCATCTGCTGAGTGTGACAATTTCAATTGCAACTAAAACTAGAGATAACCACAGGACAGTTTTTAAGGACCACAGGCAAGTGAACTTCAGTTAAAACCCAGTTGGTCATCTAATATTCATAAACAACTATTGCAACTAGTGGGCCACAGTGACCTTTTGCATCTCTTGATTTTATTTTTGTTTCAGATCTAGTGTCTACTAGTCACTGAAAACTTTACTTAGCCCCTTTGCTTCTAGGAAGCATTACCCTGGGAAAAAGTTGTAGGTTCCTCAGGTGAAGAATGAAATACAAATTAACAGTATGAATTTTTATTATTGTACCAGCATTTTTTCTTAAGAGGATTTAACCTCCATTCAAGAATTTTCATACCTATAAACTGACTCCAGTCTGGGGAAATTTATTGAGAGCTTATGACTCTATCTTTATTGTTCAAATTAAAATCATGTTCATTTGACCTAGAACTTTTCTGCTCACATAGATTAAGTACAGGCTTCTTCTCTATTTCACTACGAAATCTCCATGATGAAGTGGCCAGTATCGTAGATCTGTGCAAGTTCGACAATTCTGATTGTGTTTTCACTTTGTTGGCCCTTATGGAAACTACGGCTACATTGTATTTGGAGGCTGGGTGATTCCATGCCATGCTTCCCACACTGGAATCTCATTAGCCCCTTTGTATTTATGTCTCCCAGTTCAGTGGCTTCATTTCCACTGTAAATCCTGGCCCACAAGCAAAAGCAATTAAAGACCCTGCAATGGCGCTGGGGATTCCCTCTCAAGTTTATTTCTCACAGTATTAGCTCTCTATGTAGTTAATTAGGTCTTAAAAGACAATTCGGTCTCACACTCAATCTCCTGAACATTTCCTCTTCATTAAGTGCGACTGGCACTTTGTATTTAGTGAACGTGGGCTACCTTTTGGTCCATATTTTGTCCAACCAACAGAAGAAACGATTGCTGTTCTCTTTCATACGCTGTACTGCAACATTAATTGCAGAATTTCTCTCAACTGATCCTTTATTGACAAACTTGACCTGGTATGAATTTATGTTCTTCCAACATTGCCTCATACCCTTAGTATTCACTGCCATGCAAATTCACCAAGTTATTCTATAGAAGGTGCAAAACTCAAATGGAGGTATAACTGCCTTTTCATGGGTCATATTTTACACCTTGTTTCTGGTTTTAAGTGGAGAAGCAAAGAAAAGTGATATAATGATGAGAACTGTCACATTGCCTGGAATCACATTTTCCTTAGGCAATGCAGAATAAATCCTCTCACTTAAGACACCTTTTTAATGTCACAAATGAGTCTTTAGAATGTACACTCAAAGTTGCCGGCATGATCAGCATCTTTGCAAATGCCCATCCAAATTTACAGGTTCTCATTCTTTCACTGTCAGTGGTCTCCATTAAAGACCAGACACCATGCAAGGCTGCTGGTTCAGTTTGCTTTTAATGAGCCAGGTACTGGGTGATGTTCTATAATGGATTTTCAGTAGTCTCAGCCTTTATTGCATAGGATATAAGGCTCTTGTTTTGGGTGCACATAAACACCTCCAGGTCATTTACGTTACGCTTGTGTTTAAAATTTGAATTCTGCCCTCATCTGCTCTTTGCAGCATAGCTCTAGCTCAACATTTTACCAATTAATTTTCCTGAAATGCTTAAAAGTTATTATATACACACTTAAAAGAGCACCTTATTATTTTAAAAGTGGCAAAATAAGGATGTCTAATGCAGATATTTCTGCATCTCTTTCACCTTACCATAATATATATGATCAATATTCTCTGTACCACTAGAAATAATTTGTGTCTCTAAATTTAATCAGATTAGAAATCCTAGAAATAATTCTGACAATGCTTATTAAAAATTATCTTCTCCCAGAACCACTCCTGGTACCAAAATTTATATGAACCAATTTTATCCAGAAAAACAGAATGAGCAGCTTGTCTCTATCTGCCTATCTACAAAGCCGCTTACTATACAACACTGGCTCAGGAGAATTTTGCAGGCTGAGAAATCTCACCATCTTTTGTTTCATCACCACCTGGCTACGGAAAGGACTTGGGAAGGCCAGTCCTGTAAGGTAAAGGCCAGAGAGCTCAGGAGCTGACAGTGTATGTTCTGGGGTGAATCTGGAGAGTTGAGAACCAAGAAAACAAGGTCAGCAACTATTTTGAAAATCAAGATTTTAGGCAGAAATTTAACTACATTTTGAATCTTTAGATTTAGAGTAAACTGACATCATGCTCCACTGTTTTACAAACTTAGAAAATTTCTTCCTTGGCAGTATGGGATAGTCCATGCTAGATAGGAGAATAATCAGGCCTGTATTTTGTACAAGGCTGTAGGATAAGAATTCTTTCTATCTGTATAGAAGCTTTGGATAATGTTCATTAAGTAATTTATTTTTTTTTCAAATTTTAACTAATTTGATAAGGTGCTCAATTTATTTGCATGTAGTTCAAAATACTTGCAAATAATTATTTGCAACTGGTATTGCATCTGCATGTCTATAATTATTTGGAACTATTAAAAGTCATACTGCTGACTTTTCTGAATTAATACTGGTGGTTCATTTTGCAAAGTTTTCAGTAATGCATGCCCTTTTTATCTTTATTTATATATGTTAGTGTATTTTCTTAGCACTTTGGATATATTGCATTTATTCTTCTCTAGCTTTATTTTGTGATTTTATTTCTAAATTTTTTAGTTTAATACTTTATTTATTTTTTAAAGATGCAAATTCTGGTATTATAATATTAGAAAATGATGTTATGAATGCTATTCTGAACATCCTCTTAACTAACCCTGCATATTCACATTGGTATCCTGGAAAATATTGGATTTAATTACAGATTTCATCAAGCATAAACTATGAAATTGTACTACTGTTTAAATTTAAAAGTGAAAGGATTTACTTTTTGTTACTAAAAGTTTAAATTATTTGTAATCACACAATGAAATCCCAGCACATATTCCTAGATGTTTAGTGATATTTACTATAGTACAGTCATAACAAATTATTTTCTGTGGTCACAGGCAGGTGAAATTAAGTAAATTAATTATTATGAGTATATGTTGAAGTGTGTTTTTATTCACAAATTAAGTATATACAAATCATGTATATCAACAGAATATTAGTATTTGGTATTTTTATCAGTTTAATTACTTAGATCAAGTATTGCCTTTTTTCTTGGTCTACAAAATTATTAGGTCATGAACAAAATGAACTAAAATATTCCATTACTGGGCTACCTTTTCTTCTTTTCCTTTCCTTCCTTCCTTCTTTTTTTCCTCCCTTCCTCCCTTCTTTCTTTTCCTTCTTCCATTCTTTCTTCATTTCTGTCTCTCTCCCTGGTACTAAGGATTGAATTCAGGATCTTCCAATTGCTAAGCCTCTGTCTTCAACTGAGCTATAACCCTTGTTTTACTGTGTTTCATCAAAGTTCTCTTATTGACTGTAGTGCTTGACTATTTTAGATTCTATAGCTATGAAGGTATGAAGTATATTTAGCAATGTATATTAACTTTGCATATTACTTTTATAATATATTTTTGACTCATTTTATTTTTATTCACAAGTTCTTGATATGATTATACACATATTTCTGCTTTGTTTCCTATGAGTCATTTCTGATATTTTTCTCAATATGTATTTTAAGGCTATTTTTATATGATGTAAAAAATTTTACAGGATTATAATTGCAGTCTTTTCACTATTTATATTTTATCATATTTTACAAATTAGCATCTGTTTTGCTTTTGACAGTTTTCTCCATTTTATCTCAAATATATTCTTAGGTCTATCTGGATAGCTTCAACTACATTTGGTTCTTCTTCTTTCTTCACTTTTGCAACAGAGTGGAATGGACTGAAATCATTTCCATACATCACTATTGTCTATGAACCATTTTTTAAATTTATTATTGACTAATTGTATTTTTATTTGTTTGGCCCCTTGTTCTAAATATCTTACATATTTTTTAATTGATCTTGCTTCCTTCTTTGTTGTATGATTACTTTACTTATATCCCTACAGTTTTTCTCTCTATGATTTTTACATTTTTTATTTTATTTTATTTTCATCTGATGTTTGGAGTGAATTCCACAAGGCTATATTTATTTACTACACATGGTCTTATTCGATTCAACCATTTAGTCCAGCTGCATTTGAAAAGAGAGAATTTGACTTAAGGAGGTCAAATTTTAAATTGCTCCTCTCTGACTTTCCTCATGGATCTCAGCTCCTAAACATTGTCACTTATTCCAAATTCTTAAAATATTTCAAGGCACACACGCATTGTCATCCCTAAACATCTCCATACCCACAGTGTATTTCAAAACTTTCACCAATGCTGTGTTACAGTTTCTCATTGATTGTTGAGATCACTGTTTCCCATGACCACAGCTGAAATATATACCTCACCTAAGGTGTAGTCCTGAAAGTGGACACAAGCAATTTTCTTTCTGTTTTCTGCATTGATGCTACTCAACCTGAATAAGCATTATCTGTGTTAAAACCTACATTATTCATAGGCAGGAAATAACTTTTTGTTATTTGTGTGATTGTGTCTCTGTTTCACTAAACAATTCAGTTTTTATTTCAACATTTCAATTGGATCTTGCTTTTGAAAACTTTATTTTCCAAAATAAGGAGGTTCATTGCTGTTATGAGTTGTTATATGAGTTATATGAGTTGCTTCAACTCATATTAAATATTTACTTAAGACGACTCAAATAAAAACATTATAATTTTATTTTGACTTAATAATAATAAAATTTAAATTTAAAGTTCACATCAAATACTAAGTATATAATAAAATCCTTTTGAAAAAGGCTATGTATATTCAAAAAATTATAACTCATATTATGGATTTAATAAATTTTCTTAATTCCTTTTTCCATTCTTATGAAACAATCACGTTAGCTTTTCATTTTTGGAACCAAATACTCTATACATGCACATATCTGTGAGGAGGAAGGTTTTTTTTTTTGCTTATGATTTCAGAGCATTCAGTTTATGGTCTTGCTCCAGGGCAAGAAAATTACATTACACAAAAGTTATGGGAAAATAAAGCTGCTTAGTTCATGGTAGCTGGAAAGCAAAGCAAAACAGTGCTAGAGAGTCATCAGTATAAAACTAAAGACCAGTATAAAAATGATCAGTATAAAACTAAATACCATCTCATCATGCACCACCACAACACACTCAGAACTGTACTTTTTTAATCCCATGAGTGGCTCCCAAGTTAATCAAGTGATAACTAAGTACAATTGTTATACACTGTATCTAAAAGATTTATTAAAGGATGAGAAGTTTTCTCAGTATATTTAGATAGTTTATTGGGATTATAGAAAAACAAAGTCATTATTTTATCCTATTCTAAACTCATTCTGCACAAAATAAATATTTAAATGCAAAATGCTTAAAATGGAAATTTCAAAATTGTAAATATTTTAACAATATTGAAGAATATGTGGATTTTTCTAAGGATGAATTTTAAAGCATTACACAGAAAATGCATACAGATACACAGGTATTGCCTAAGCAAACTATTTTATTAACAGTAAAAAAATTAATGTGGAAAGAGTACACAAAAACCCATAAAATGTAAAGTATGAAGTAACTACCTGTAGATAGATGGCAGGGAAATATTCTATAATGAAGAGCTGCTTTAACATTGTATTCCAAAAAGCATTTAACTGAATTGTGAATTAGTTTCAGATTATGTTCCTGAAATTTTACTTCAATGTATGGACAACAACTGAACTGCATAATTTTTTGTATCCATTATTGCTATATGGGGCAATGTAACAACTCTCGGGACTAATGAAATCAACAGAATGCTTCAGTCTCTGGTCGATGATATTATAAGTTGGTGTTTAACACTTCTATTTTTTCTGAGTAGCAAGTAGAAATGGAACAATGCCTGGAACTTGGATCACAACCACTCTTTGAAAGTAGTGACCTTGCCCAACCAACCTTCATGTCATATGATACAGAAAAAAACAAATTTCCATATGTATGCTGTAGCATCTTGAATCTTCCTATGATATTATGTTGTTTCATTGAAAAGATACAACTAATTGAATTTGTGGAGACTCATTTTTCAATGCAAAGAAAGTAGAAGTTCTGTAATAGATATTAAGAGCCTTATAAATTTAATCATTTGGGCTATTCTACTTCCAGAAGTAACACACACACACACATACACACACATCACATGTGGCCAGAACTGATTATGCGTAATAGAAAACATAAAGTAAAAAGTATATAGTAAGTCAAAGAAGAAAACAATGAAAAGGTCTTGCTCGTCGGTAGAAATCTGACTAAACATATTTTCCAGCATTTAAGGTGTAGTGGACAGCTGCTATTGCTCCCTAATAGCTCGTTACCCCATTTAATGAAAATGCTCTCTTCTGGGGACCAGTTTTCCCCCATGAATTCTCCCTGTCTTGTTTCTAATGTGTTTTGGGGTTATAAACATCTTTCAAATTCCTCCGGTGTAAAGCTGGAGCACTACTGCTTAACAGAAAGACAACTCTAAAAGCAATTTCTCCTACTGAGTTTCAGGATTACCAATCCAGGCTTTAGATTCACACTTTACTCCTGTAAATAACTAAATAATTCATTAACAATTGTAGAAACTAGAGATATTTTTGATATTCAATCTTTTGAATGCTAGTTGAATTCCCAGAGCAATCTTATTTTTTCTAAAGAAATTTAACTTTTTCCTCATTTAAAATATGATTATAACAAAATATAATAGACATATGCTAAATACAGATGTATTTTGCCTTACGGGTACTTTTCTTTTAACTAGACTTCTAAGTAAAAAGATTTAATAATAACCGTAATTGACTCAGATCATTTTACCTTTGACTCAAAAGTACATTTTATTTTTCTTTAAAAATAGCTCTACAATGTTTGGAGAAATCGAATCTTCATGGAACTTCATAGAACATATTGCTTATATTACAGAGAATGGGAAAGTGAAATGATAGCACAGGATAAAATTCTTGTAACAAAATTATTGGAAGATATTTTGAAGCCAAATTCATGAAAAACATTCTTGTAAGTACTGTATGATTTTTTACCAGGGGTTTAACTCAGCAACACAAGCATATGCCCAGGAATGTATTTTATCAGCATGCCACATTTGACCAATACACAAGCTCTTTTTTCCAGATAAACATCCTAACATGGGGCTACGCTACAGAATTTACTTTTTTCATATTGCTGTATCTAGGAGACGGTCAACAAAGACGCCATTTTCTGCACATATATGGATGTGGTCACACCTGCACAAGTCATTGCCATTGCAACTGAATTATACACATCACTGTCACTGAACTTAATTTCATTATTGAAATTAATCTCCTGTAACTGACTTTTAAATTATTACAATGCAATCTGGAAACAAAACTAACGGTATATACCAGCCCTTGGGGGTGAACGAGAGACGAAATATATTATTTACTTGCAAAACACATCCCGCACAGAGTGTTTTATGGGAAGTGAGGTTGTGAAATAAATACATATAAATGAGGCTGGATTATGATTCTATATTGTTTATAATGTAATGCAGAATGCAACTGAGAGTCCAGGTAATCACAAAATATTTCATAACAAATATATTTCACATCCTGAAGAGACTGGAATGATAATTGAAGAAAATTATTATTATAACTTAACTGGAAGTATTTTTATTTATAATGGTAATAGCTGTGTAAACTTTTGGCACTCTATCACATGCATATATAGTATATAATTTTTTTTAAGGCAGGGTCTTCTAAGTCACCAAATTGCCTGGGCTAGGCTTCAGCTTGCTGTCCTCTACTTTTCCCTCCCCGTGTGCTGGGACTTCAGCTGTGCCTTAATCAGCCGTTTCTGAGTAGAAAATAAAGTGATAACAATTCAAAAGTTGAAGGCTACCAGGAACCATTTTATTTAGTTGCTGTCAGTTTGCTTCTCACTAATGTAAGCTTTGCCTTTTCACCTTTGCATGAAGATTAAGGTGATGGGTTCCACAGTTTACTGGGTATGTTAGTGAAGGAATGTTTGGGAACTGATTTTCTGCACCCCACATGCGCACTGTGACTCCTGAAAACTCCTATGCTGGACATCTGCTCGCTTCTGTATTCTCAACCTATTAGCAGTGATAGCTCCCTGGCGTGGCTCCTGCTTGTCTGTGCTAATGAATAATCCACCTCTGTGAAATAGAGACGAGCTTAGCATTGAATCTTTTTCAGGAATACAGGCCCATTTATTCATTTATTTTTATTTTTTGGTCTTTCTTTGAGGCAAGGTTTCCCCATATGGTTCAGACTGGCCTTGCATTTGCTTTGTAGCCCAAGCTGGTCTCAAACTCATGGCAGTATTCCTGCCTCAGCCTCCTGAGTGCTGAGATTACAAGCATGCCTGGATCCATAGGCCCATATTTGAAATACTTAATATTTTATATTCACTTCTTCTTTATATTTTTTCTCGTATTCTAAATATTAAACCTATTACATCACCTTAATTTGACAATTTGTCAAAATACTTAAAATTATTTTGAATTTATAAAAGAATATAGTTGGTAATCTCAACAAATTAGCTTGAAAATGATGCTATGTAATAGACACTTTCTATATATAGAGTGTTTTAAAGAGAAAAAATAATTGAATTCAAGTTCCTGGATTAGTCTCTCAGAAGCAACTTCAGAGATGTGACAATAGCCTCTCCGTTACATTTTTTTAGGGCTTCTCCATATTGATCCTCATTCTCTGTTTTGTATTTTTAATCCAAACCCCTCTGGGGATCTATGGATAGAACGGGAGGCTCCTTTGAGCTGGATGAGAAAATGCATTTCTTTGGTTTTAGTGACCTCTTACTTAGAAGTCGCATTTTATTTCAGATACAAGCATAGACAATTTTCTTGGTAGTAGTAACAGCACCCTTGACATTTTTGTCAGCAATAAGAATAACTATTTTTACCATGAACATCAGTGACAGATATTTTTACATGCAAAGTATAGGTGGTTTAAGATTTATCATTAAATGTTTTTCCTCCATGTGCTAATAAAATAATATATGAAAATTTTTATTTTTAAAATTTAATAACTATTAATATTATTAACTTCATTTTATGCAGTACATTTTCATTTATATTATAAAAAATTGATTCTGATACAAAGTACACAGATTTCAACAGGAGGCATTTAATTCCTGAGTGTGTGTGTATAAAAAGAAAATAAAATGTGAATATTGCAAAGTCAGAAAAAAATTAAAATATTTACCACCCTTCTGGCACCATAGAAAAGCTTTGATGAGGCAAGAAATAGTCCTCTGAATTTCAGAGACATATATTTATTTCCCTCATGCTATACTTTCATCATGGATTGTTCACATCGTGACTTGTAGTTACAACCCAATCTATCAGCTTCTAGATACAGTAGACCCAGTAGAGGCAGAAGAAAGGGTGTGGGGCACATTATTCCATCACTCTTGTCTTGGAGTTTTAAGACCATCACAATCACAATAATGCCATTCAAATTTACTGACAAGTAAAGTGGGCAATTTGACTTCTCTAAGAAGAATTAATGGATGATTGGGGCTCTTTCTGTGGTTTACTATACTCAGTCAAATGAAGACTGAACCTCAGATGAGGGTGTGTTACAGAAAATGTGTTCATTCACTAAGGTAGTAAATATTTACTGGTCCTCTCTTACATAGGAGGCAATATAGCAAGTTTTGGTGTTAGGATGGTAAACATAATACTCATGGTTGCTACCTAGAGAAATTTACATAGTCACAAAAATACAGACAATAGAGTGCTGCATGGTGGTTACCGTAATAGATTACATTGCACTGATACAAATGGTGTCAACTGGATAGAAACAGAGCATTCAGAAATAGTAGTTGACATCCAGCAGTTACACAGAAATTTCAAATTAAGGCAAATACAGTGCTCATGGTCACTCCCAGGTTGTCAACATGGAAAGTGGACATACTACTTCACCATTCAGTTCAATCAAACACAAAGGAAGCGGAGAGTTATTGTAGGAAAAATATGAAATACTGAACTTAAAACATGGTCAAAATGTTGTTGATAGAACCACAGTCTCAGACTGAAATTCTACTATTAAGATGCAATTGATATCCTGATATTCTAATAGAATATTTTCAATTAATGATTTGGGGATATTAGCCTGACTTGTAACAGTTGTGAAATTCCTGACAGAATAAAAATTTTATGAGCCCAAAGTGGATTAAGATTTAGAAACTGAATCTGAATTTTTAAGTGTTTTTCTAACTTTATTAATATGGAGTGCTCTAGAGGAGGTTATATATGTGAAAATATTACGTGGCTGAATGTGGAAATGGAAGGTTTAAATGTGTAAACCATGTTTCAACAATAGCTCTAGCTAAAAGAAGTCACTCCCTTTGCTGTGGAATGAATATTTATGGCCTTTTAAAAGTAAGATGGCAAAATACTAACCCCTAATGTGGCAGATTCAGAAGTAAGGGTTATGAGAATTAATGAAGTTGTCAAGATGGTACTCTTGTGACTGGATCAGTGCTTTTGTAAACACATTATGCACATCTTCTTTGCTTTCATTCAATGCAAAGTATACCTATAAGTAATTGTAAAAATGATGAAACACATAAAGTAGTGTCTTTTTTTCCAAAACACTCCAACTAACATACTTAGTAAACACACACCAACAAACACAGACATTCTGAGAGATTAAATACATACATGGAAAAAAGGTAGGTAACATTATTAGTGGCATCTGACCCACAGCCAGAAGCAACCAGTTAAGAAATCAAACCAAAGTAAGACAACAGATAAACAGGTTGTCTTGATTTGAAATCTGTGTCACTTACATTGTTTTCTTCTGGTCTGCTTTTTCTGTTTTGTTTTACTCTCTTAAATGAAATAAAATAAAATAAATCAAGACAAAATCTCTGCTGGAATTGGTCCCAGATGGTCAGGATTTTCTTAATAGCTGCAGACCTCCCTAGTTCCTAGCTCTTCCCCTACATATCCTTCCAATTTACAATCAAGCAGAGGAAATGAAGTCCACTTCTATAACCAATCATAGAGGATGTCCCTATTTTAGCTATCAGGCCTACAGATTCTAGATCCCAACAATGTCCAATCAGGACCTTCCTAATGTTTTAGACCTTATTGTGTTATAAAGCTCTTACAGTTCTTTGCCTATTTTGCATTTCTTCCAAATGCAAATATGTTTGCTGACTTTTGCTATTAGAGTTTTTGAATACATAGTGCTTTTCCTCCTTTCTTTATTTCTGCATTATACACTCCAGTCATATTTCTGTGATTCTGCATATCAAAGACAAACTTGATTCATTAAGTTATTCAGAAGAGGTAAGTGTACCAGATGGCTCATACACCAGATCACTAAACATTTAATTTTCTAGAATAAAACAATGATGTAGAAAGCTAAATTTAGGTAAACATTTAAATGTTTAGAAAACATTAACCATGCCTTTATAACTCTTTAAATGTTTTATCCTGATAGGTTAAAAGAGGTTTTCAGACGTACTATGCATTCATAAGTTTGATTTTTCTAATATTCAGTTTTCCAACTGAATTATATTTGGAAATGTGTTTTGTAAACACAATTAATAACAACAATAGTTTTATCTTGAGTCAGGCAATCTTAGTTATAAATATTATCTCCATACTTTAACAGATCTGAAATACAGAGAAAACTAGTATTTATTCTATTAAATAGTATGAAGGAGACAGAATGTATGAATTAGTTGTAAGGATTTGGTATAGTCTGATAACACTAGGAGTACAAAAGACAAACTCCTGGGCCTTTTATCTGTCATGCATCAAAAGAATGATTTGTGTTTTCTCCTAAAGTAGTCAGGGACTTAACATGGTTTTGGATAAAAACTGTGACTCCAGTGGGATCTAAAAGTGCTCAAGGTAAACTAAAATTAGAACAAAATTTCGATTTAATTTTCCACAATTCTATGTCAAATCCTTTAGACTTAGCATTTGGCCTGTTATTCATTTACTGAAAGTCTGTGAATTATCCCCAAATTTGCATATCCCGTGTCATTGCCCTTCAAGTCTGAGACAGCCTATGGCTGAAGCTTCCATTGCCCTAAACCTACGGTCACCTTGGGTCCCAACAGAGCCTCAGAGAGCAAGATTGCTCTTCTAGCCATGAAGATTTCTCCCAGAGTGAACAAATTGCCAATCCAGGCAGGAAAGTTGTATCTTAGCCAGGAAACATTGTCCCAGATAATGACTAACCCTAGCCAAAGTCATGACACACAACTCACACCGATATTTCCTTGGGTCCATCAGTCAGATCCTCCTCACCAGAACGCACCTTCTCCAGCTATGGCTCAGGCTGGTGTCCGTGACCTAGCCTCTCTCTTATTTTCCAGTTAAAGCTTTTGTCTGTGAATTCATACTGTCACTTTAATTGGAAATTACATGATCACTAAAGCAAAGACCTACGTTTGTTAGCAACAGATTGACGAAGAATCAAATAATATCTTATTTAATATAAAATAGATAACGATGTTGATACATAGATGATGATACTTGAATATACCTTTATAATAATTAGCATTTTCAAAGTATTTCTCTAATACAGAGCAATAAAAGGTCTCTGTAGAATTTCAATTGTGTATTTAGCCTATTCAAATCTTTGCATAATCATAGCATCTTTGTGTAATTGTCTATGTGATGACAATTTATACCTCATTAGCAGCTTCAGTTTGTACAATCAAGATGCCAAATGGTCAGAATGCTTGTTTCATAAACTAGTGCATTTATGTATGTGCATTTTTCCCTTTGGTAAAATATATGTGGTGTTATTTTAGACAATGAAATAGAGAAAATGTTAGACAGGATCTTCAGTTATGGCAGAAGCTGAGTAAGGTTGATTCATCTTAAGACTATAACTTCATCTCTTTGCATCTTGGTTTTCTTATCAGTCAAATTACAAAATATTACAGGGTTTAGTATTCTAACATTTTGAGAAAAATGTTGTGCTGATTTCCTTTGTTGAACTGACTAGAAATTCACATGCATATACTGACAGAAATGTTGGCATGAAATTCATTAGGAAATAGAATATTGATATTGTGTTTAATAGGCTAAAAGAAACTAAATAATGGACTCATAGATGTTTGTCTAATAAAATCTTCATGAAAATAAAGGCTATTTATTCATCCATAAATAAAAAGTAGAATGTGTAAAGAATGGGTAACAGCTGCATAAACTCATGTAAAATTCACTACTAACTTTTCTCATTAAGAATATGTAGGTTCTAACAAAGGTAAAATAAACAGCCTCGGTTAGCTAGTGGTCTTTGTTTCTGCATATTTCACATGAAACAGTGTTAATATATTTTAAGGAGATTATTTTAAAAAGTATATTTTCCATAAGTAAATTATAGCACAAATTATCTTAAGTGAAATAGAAATTATTTAAATAGAAAATTGAAAAATGACTCTCTGTATCTGACACCCTTTTTAAAAGGTCTAAAAACTCATTTACTCAATGTAACTTTTTGACATTCTAAAATAAATCTCAATTTCCCTTATAAAAGATTATGAGTCTTGTTTTGTAAATTGTTAACATTTCCAGATTTACATTTCTAAAAATGTCAGTAAATTTTCCTATTAAGACACATTTACACAAAACCATCTCCCTGAAGCAATCATTATTAGAAATTTTTAAAAATTCTGTACTATCATTTATATATAAGGCTGGTAGATTCAAGTGAGTATCTGTTTAAAATATGTGCTCTCTCAGCCATTATTTTGTCCTCACAGGACATTTCTAAAAGTGTTCAAATTTTCAATTACTGGCCCAATATAGAATAGAAACATAATATGAATTCTCAGCTGAGCTAAGCTTTCCTGAAAAAGAATATAAAGGGGAAAATTCTAAAATTCCTGTAGTTTGATTCAGCATATTCTGGAATAAAAATGACTGGAGAGTGAAAGGTGAGACCATAAGTATGGTTCTTGGACCTTCACATCAACAACCCCTGGGGACTCATCATAAAGACCAATTCTCAGACTTAGCCCTAAAGATACTAAATCAGAGGCCCAGAATACCTGAGAAAACCCCAGCTGATTCAGATACGTGGTGACCTTTGAGAAGTTGATGTTCTAGAGAACGAAAAAAGGCTCCTCAGATAATCCATGATCAAGAATCCAAGAGTTTTCACTGTATTAAAAATAGTAAATAAATATAGCATTTCTCTCACCACTTCTCAAAGAAATGTGCAGGTGACTTACCTGCATCGTAGGTCTCTCCAGTACTGATTTCCTCTGTTACCAAAGCAAAGTCACAACTGAAATGCTGTCTTTGGAATTTTGATAGAAAGGGGCATCTTTATCAGTGTGGAAACCATTAGCTCAAACCAGTATTAAAACTACTGCCACAAGAAATAACTCATCATGGCAGTTGCCCTGGGAAACAGCAAGCCCAGCACAGTTATGATACATCAAAGAGAGCCAACAAAGTTCAATTTTAATTGTTCTAATTTCAGAAAGTATAGAAAACTTGTCACTTCTTAATGTAAAGAATCTGCTAGACATGTACTATGCCGTTAGCACCACTGAGTGTGTCAAATTGAGTTGAATTTATCAATGGGGTGATTTAGGATTATACTATGGGAAAAATATCCTTTGGTTTTCTAGATCTGAAAGGATTTTAACAGTCATTGTGCATCTGAGTCTTTCTTGATCATATAGAATATATAAATTCTTAATGAATAACTCATTCTGGTTTATTTATTACAAGGGCCTATAATCTCTCGTACACCATGTTACTGCACTACAGTGTTCTGCAGGTCAAGTGTGCATACATTAAATGCCTTTTGGTTTTGCCACATTTTCCATTTACAGTGGATTTATGAGGACATACCCACATCAAAGGAGAGAAGCATGTGCATACAATTTGTAAAGCTCTCCAACTATTTAACAACTGAACACAAACACGAACCCATACTAACATCTAGCCTTTACTAGAATTTAACTCGAAAGGACTTTGTGAAACTTTCAACCCAGGATGGACAGCATTAGGATAATGACAGAAATGAAAGCAAATGTTCCAGACCTTAAATCTACAATCTGAGAGATGTTCTTACCCTCAGTAAGAAGCTCAGTTTCCAGCCTTCAGTGTTCTTGTCTGTAACAAGAAGACCTCATATTTATCAAAATACAAAGTCATTAATATTCCTTATGACTGGAGGGACTTGTATTAGTAGGTAGCAAAACAATGTACGAATCATGTTTTGGTTTTACATGATATGCTTAAGGTGAGGAGGCCAAGAAAAGCTTGCAAAACTGAAATACAATTTTATTCTTTCTTATGTTAAATATTAGGAGTACTCAGCATGAGGTTCATCTGCATATGCTTGGGCTTCATTAACTGTATCTGATTTTATCACTGTGGGACTTAACATACATTACTGAATAACGGTAATTGGAATTAGCATACGATTACATGACACAACAAAAAATGTGGAAAGTGAACTGAGAAATAAGTCAAGTTACTGAGAGTTACTTTATTACATTTATGCAACATTAGTAAAAGATTTTCCTTTTTGTAGAAGGTAAATATTATTTAAGAATGTAAATTTCTATAGAACTCTTTTGGAAGAAATGGATAAAACTACTTTTAAGTGAATTATTCCAATTCAGAAAATAATTTTTAATTTTAACTTACATACATGGTAAAGACTCATTTGTCCTTGAAAATTTATAATTTTGAAAGGTATTAATTGTCTTAAATAAGTATAAAACTGCATATGCTTTTCTTTTAGTGGTCTTGAAATATTAAAATATCTGGCCTCTGTCAAATTTAATTGTACTAAATCATAATCTCTAGAATCATGACATAGAAATATTTTAAAATCTTCTGCACGTAATCTGATTTACATATATCTTCTCTACTAAGCGGGCACATTACCTAGAATTCCCTTGAGAGCCATAATGTCAATGATGCACATCTGGGAAAGATTTTGACATAAAGATTAAAGATCTCCTAAAATAACTTCCACATGAAAAGAATATTTAAAATTTTCTGGGATACCTATAGGAAATTAGATAAGAGGGATATGATAACATATTCAAACCACTTTAGTTTTAGCTTTTAAGTAGAAAAAAAACAAAAAATATGTCAATGTACACTCATCACAAAAACTATCTTTTTTGTTATGGAAAGGCACAAAGTTTTCCACCATAAAATGTGTCATTTTAGTGTAATAATTATGTTGAGTGAATCCAATAAGAAACAAGAAAGAAAAGTGCAGTTTCAGCAAGTACACCCTGCCACAACTTTCCTCCAGTAAATTTCTTCCTTAGAGCAGGAGATAAAACCCCCCTATGAAGATGTCCTCTTTAAACTGGAAGAAAGTAACAGTCTTACAAAAGTTGAGAAGTTCACAGTGAGAGACTTCTGTCCAAACTGATCTTAGCAAAACACTTTTATCTTCCCTTAGCCTTTGAACTTAATTTAGTTTTTTTCTGCACAATTGCATCTCTTTACTAAATCAAAGATAAAAGCAATTTTGTTTTAACTTTCTGAGTCTTCATTTCTGTATGAAGTATCTTATGTCACTTAAAGTTTACACTAAATACTTCTGTATGCTTTCCTTGTAGTAATATGTCTCATGTTAGTGTCTCAGGTTTAACAAAAAAACTAAAAGCAGTAGATGTAAGATTTTCACCTCCTCTGCAATATCCACATGAGATTAAGAATTAAATGGCATACTAAAGGATTTGACTCAAATAAATATCTCAAAATACAATAAGATAAGGTGTAAGTAGGTCATGTTGTAGTAAATATTCACTTTTCTAATACTAACCATCTTTCTTTGAATTACATAATCTAAGGTAAGTGTGTGTGTGTGTATGTTCAGTTTTCAAAGTGAGAAACGTGGCAAGATTCAAGATTAAGTACATTCAGTGAGACATCAATTTATCCTGACATATTTTTATTTAACAAAAAATATTTTCGAAATAAACTCCAGTCTGAAAAGAAAGTAATTACTCTATTTTCTCCGTTACTTGTATTTATCCAGTTATAGTTACCGTAAGAAAATTTATAGAGACTAAAGGAAGTTTATAATGGTAACTTAGGGAATCACTATAAATAAGCATGCTGCACATTCTACAATTGAAATGAAGCCATAAAGAGCTGACAAATTTATACAACGTTGCACAGTAAGTTTTAGACTCAAAATCAGACTTTATTTTTCGGTAAGAGGGATTGAAATTACAACCTCATACTTGCCAGGTAGGCACTTGTATCACTGAGCTATATCCCTAGCCCCTAGAATTCTGTTTTCAAGATTGGTGGTTTTTCATTGTACTATGTTACATTTTGTTTAAATTGTATTACTAGTTTAACTTTGTTGAAAAGAAAGTTTTGTGTTATTGCCTGTTTCTTCTTCCTAAGAAGCTTTTGAGTGTCTTATAAATATAATGAAGTTAATGGTGACAGGTTATTAACTACTGCTATTTTCTTATAACTTCATCATGAACTTTTGTTTCATTTTTTTCACAAAATAAAAAAGAAATGTAGATAATAACTCTTTTATCACAGTGCCTTTAAGCAATAGCTATACATTCTGATGTGGAGCAGTGTTTATCACATCTCAAGTTACTGGGCCCCATCTATCCTGGCTACAACTGAGGAAATCTGGCCTACCGCGTAGGAATCATAAGATTTTGCAGAACACTAAAGTAACCGTATTTGTGTCGATTATCAAATTTGACCATGGTGTTTTTGTAAATAAAACCAGAAATAAATATTTGAATAGAAGAAGATTACATGTTTGTGAGTTCCTATGAAATGTTGCATTGGTGAGTGAAAAAGAAATCAGTAAGGGAAGAGAAAGAATACACAGAAAGCACAATGGCTGCTGGGCATTTGGAGCAAAGATGCTGCGATATCGATCTAGTGACACTTTGCCTGTCACTGATTAAATGCTATCTGCAGGGTATCACCTAACATCTTCTCTTAACTTTCCTCTATCCTTCTAACGCGCACATGGGCGGACACACACACGCACACGCACACACGCACGCAGCACACACCTCTCTGGCTTACTTTGTTTCAAAAAGTTCTTATGTGCTGAAGTAAAATGCTCTAGCTAGTGTGCTGAAGGCATATGGATGGGGGACACAGGGTTTGATGTAAATACTGTAGTTAGTACAATGAACCACATTAAAAAATAACCTAAGTTATTTGAATGTGCACAAATGCATATTTATGCACAGATATCAAATTACAAATTATTTAGAATAGTGTAAGTATGTCTTTTAGTATAGTATTGAACATGTCACAAAAAGAAACTATAGGACTCTCAATGAAGTTTAAAATTTGGCTAAACAATGTATCATTTTTTAGAATAAGTATGGTTCAAATATGGCACACTTGTACTACAAAAATTTCATTCAGTAGTTACCTGAAATTTAAATTTAAGTGTTCATTCTCTACTTTATTTGGTAATGCATCAATGGCATTTGTTTGGGTTAGAAGCTGACTGAAGAACTGCTACAGTTTATTGTTACATTGAGAAAATTTTGAAGAAGTCTTCAACCTTAAGTCAGTTTATACAAAAATCACTTAAGTGAAGTTTATTCCAAGGTATATGATACAATTTAAACATTGAATAGAAGTGTTCTTGCACTGTTGATGTCCTGCAGAGTTGTGACTGTGGAAGCACAAATCCTAAAATTTTCAAGAATATTTGAATCATATTGATTTTTTTAAATCCTTTCTAGCATGGATCATAGCTAAGACACAAACAAAAAATAAAAAAAGCAAAAAGGCAAATCTTGACCTTTGTGATCATAGCACATTAAATTTTCTTCATAGACAAGGAAACAATTGACATGATGAAGTAATAACCTGCAGAATGCAAGAAATAAATTGCAAGCTGTATATTTATCTGACAAGAGAGTATTGTCCAAAATATATAAGAAACTCAAAAAATTCAAGAGCAAAAACACTAATATTATGGCAGGTAAAAATGGGTAAATAATCTGAATAGATATTTCTCAACAAAAGACATGTAAATGGCCAAAGGTTTATGAAAGAAATGCTCATCATTACTAAAGCACTATGGAAATGCAAATTAAATCACAATGAGAAAGATATATCATCTCACCATACTAAGAATGTTAGATAAAAGACAGTGAATAAAACTTTGGCCAGGATGTGATCAAAGGGGAACTCTTTTAAACTGTTGATAGGAATATAAATTACAACTCATTTTTTATGAACAATATGGAGTTTCCTCAAAATGTGTAAACAGAATTATCTGGAGACCCAACAATCACAGGCCTCAGTGTATTTTACTGAATCACTAACCACAATAACTAAAGTCTACAGGCAACTTAGATTCCTGTGGAAAATGGAAAATGAGTGGAAAAAGGTAATTCTTTGAAGCAATATTAATAGAATTGGAGGACCCTATATCAAGCAAAATAAATAATATGAATAATTAAAGTTGCTGAATAAAGTTCTTATTTATATGTGGAAACTAAAAACTTTGATCCCCTACCAGTTATCAGTGCTCATGGGTTGCCACAAAGGTGGAGATGAGATGATTAACTGCTACAGGAGCACAGATGTGCAATAGGAGCAGACTTCCAATATTCAGAAACAAGAAAGGGTGAGCTCAGTTGGCAACAGTTAAACATATCATCCTAACAGAGATAGTAGAAAGGAACTTGAATGTATTTAACATGAAGAAATGATAAGTGTTTGAGATGATAAAAATGCTGATCACTCCAATGTGACCTAGACATTCTACACATGCCAAGTTGATATTTCATACTGCAGTCTATAAACATGCACAATTGTTGTTGGTTAAAATGGATACTGCTTTTCAGAGTTTCATGTCGTCTCATAACTCTGGTCAAAGAATGAGGGGCTATGTCTGCTGATGGCTTCCTGCTGGCAGCCCCAAGGTTAAGGCATCACTTAACACCAAAGTACTTATTTATGAATGTGGGTTTCTCTGTTTTTTTTTATATAAAGTCACCATTATTCAATCATGAAGACGTCCTTGTGACCACATTAATTTTTATCATCTTCCAAATACTCCACTACACAACAGTGTGATTAAATATCTCACAATGGATGAATCGTTGGGAGACAAATTCAAACTAAATTAAACTGTATTAGTTGCTTTTAACTCTCTACATGAGACTTTCATGGTGTCACATACATGCAAAAGCAAATTACCCGTTATTTTCTGAACTAAAAAACTTCAGGTTTTTATCCCTGTATGTGACCCTTTGCCTATTCTTCAGGTTATGAGGTGTTGCATCTACACAGGAGGTTAACCAAGACGCTGTGCCAAGCTCTACACTCTTTTTCTAAGTGATTATGTTTTCTATCATATTCCAAACCATCACTAATATACTGAGAGTTGACAAAAGCACAGCTCCAGCAAAAGCTGCTATTTGAGATCCAAGGGTTCAAATCTGCAGGTACAATTTGCAGATTTCCTTTCATGCCTTGTAAGGAAGACAGTTTCAATGTAATCATGCATGTATTTACTCATGAATATTTATTGGATGTCTTCTATGTGTACAGTGGACACAGCAGCCAGGGAGCAAAATATAAATAAAATGAAACAAAATAAAACAAATAAAATTCTTCCTTCTATGCAGCTAGGGTACTTTCCTAAAAAACAGTATTTAAAACTATGAGTCAAAATTTAATTTACTGATCAGCTAGGTGATCTGATTTGAGCAGCAAGCTTGTAATCTCTGCTGCAGAAGGCAGAAGCAAGATTACAAGTTCAAACCTAGTCTTAATAGTTTAGTAAATTATCAGCAATCTATTACAAAATATAAAAACAATTAAAAATCTGAAATATATTTTGGTGATGGAGCCATGGGTTCAATCCCCAATACCAAAAATAATGAAAATAGCAAGAATAAAAAATAATTTTCTTATCGTAAGTTTCATGTCAAATGAAAGAAGGATTAAGATATTTTCTAAGGACTGTAGCATTAAATGGTGTAGACAAGGGAGAGAGAGTTGTGGAAAATAGTGGGAAAGAAAGGAAATTATCATACCGGAAGCTCCTGGGGAAGACCTGTACAGTCCAAAAGAACCAGAACAAAGGTTCAGATAGGAACAGGTGATTGTGTCCTTCGAGGTTAGTACATCTGAGCAAGAGAAATGAGAAGCAATGAACGGCAGAGAGGGTAGGAAATACTGAAAGCAAAAGAGCAATTGGAGCTAGGATTAGTGAGACCTTATACATCATTAGAAGTCATCTAGTTTATACGATGATGAAAATGGGATGTAACTGGAAGGTTTGGAGCAGAAAAGTGACAATAACTGATTTATATTTAACAAGATGAACTTTAATTTCCTTTTAGGTTTGAAGGGTTCATAGGTGGTAGAGCAACTTGAATGGAAATAAATTAATTAAGAGATTAAGTACTTTGGAAAGCATTGAAAGGAGAGACTCAAATTAGCTTTAGGCGCTATTTCTGACGTTTGAAGTTTGCTTATATAAGAGGTGAGAAAAGTCACACAGTCAAAGATACTTCCAAGATGAAGCATGTAGCTATGGGACAACAGGACAGTTTGGAGGATGTATTTGATATTGCAGACTAAAATAAACTAGAAATTGAGATGAAAAATTCAAATTATTTGCAGAAGCCTCATTACTGTCTAGTGTTTCATTTCTCAGGCAATTATACTCATCAAATGTTAAATCTGGAACAGTTGAAATCATGATTATATCCCTCTTTTTTTGAAAAAATATTACACATATACTAATTCATTCCATACATGTATCAATTTACCATTCAATATACTCAATAAATCAAATGCATACAGTTTTAATGGCTAGATTTTGAAATTTCTGTACTTTTTTCTTAGTTAAATCGTGAAGGCATTCTTCAAGGTGTAGGAAATCATTAGAGAGCAATGTTTTTGATGCTTCCATTGGAAATAGAGAAAACATAGTTTCAAATTTTTAACAATATGCTTCTTTAAAGCAAGTATTTTCATTGCTAAAATGTAATAAAACACAACATAAATCTCCAACATGAAGATAAAATATTAATAATATCCAAGACTGATCGGAGAATGGAGTCTCTAATAAGATTTTGCTGGATATGAACTTACCATGAAATTTAGATTGTCTAATATAAGAACATCAAATCTAATTGGTAATTTATGTTCATTGATAAGTAAAAATTCCAGGCAGAATACATGGAGCCAAAAAGCTCCCTTCAGTGACAGGCAAACTTATCTTGGCAATCTGGGAGTAAAAAAAAAGATAATTAGAATAAAGAGAATGGCTAGAAAACAATATAGCAGTAATGAAATTTCATTCTCAATACCCATATGTATTGTTCAGTGTGAAATTTCTTAGTACAGAATTCTATTTCAAAATATATGTACAATGCATATTGATCAAATCAAGTAACCACTATAGCCATCATCTCAAATATTTATCATTCATTTGAAGAAAACATCATAAGTCTTCACTTCTAACTACTTTAAAATATAATACTATTAACTGGAGTCACTCTAGATTTTATCACTTTTGAAAACTTGTAATCATTTATAGAAGCATAAATTAGAAAAGAAATTAGAATGAAAATTGAATAGCTTTTTTTATATCAGGATTTGAACTCATGGACTCATGCATGCACTTGAACGGTTATTTCAAATTTAATGAATTTCATAAACTGCAAATAGTTTCCAGGGATGAATATATTCTTTGATTAGAAGCTAAATTTAAAATAGAAAAATACATTGGGGATGTCAGTCCCCTAAACTATACATGAGAGCTTATCTTCTCACAAGGTACTTTAAAATATTTTTGCTTTTCTAGAATACATTTTGTATTTTTAGACTGGGAAAGTAGAGTAACTTTAAATATGCATCTGGTACTTGAAAAATGCATTCCATATATATACTTTTAAGTCAATAAAAAGTATCTTAAGGCCATAAAAAAGCACTGTAAATTTAACGCACCACACTCAGCAACTTATAATACACCTGAAAATTCAACTTAGGTCCTGATAGGAGTTTTAGAATACTTCATAAACCACCTTTGAATTTTACTTTGAAATAAATTGCTCTTAGGGGAGCTAAGAGCAGCAGGACCTTGAAAGACCTCCAACAGACACTGTGTAAATATCGATAGGCAAGGTTGCCTTGAAGTGTGTTTTAAAAATGATATAGAAGGAAGAAATTTGGAACTACTAAAATATTTTCCTTGTTAATATCATTCTCACCTTATTACACATAGGGTGAATTTACTTTGTGAATAACTACATGCATTGAAGTCTACACATAACTTGATGATTTAGTCGCCTGGCGTGTTGAGACCACCTCTCCAGAAGAACAAGTTCATATGAATTTGCATTCCTATTCCTCTTAGAAGGGATTCTTCAAATCAGCAATATCTCTGGTCTAAAATGCCAATTAGGGTCAGGTCTGATTCTCCTATGGAGTATTTCTTAAACAAAGCTTCAGGGGTTTTCTTGGGGAAAAATTGCATTTTCAGAAGTTCTTCATTTTCACAGTATCACCTGAGCCTTAACTTGTTTTCCTTAGCAAAAATGTAAAGATTCATATGTTCTTTAAATTGAATTTTTCTTAACAGGGTTTATTGGTAAGATCTATTTCATTGTTTTTCAAAATCTAAAACATGATTGTAGAATATGAATTATTGATATTTGGTTATTTCTTGACACAACAATGTTATGTTTGTCCCTGGTAAAGACAATTTTACTGGTATATTCAAATGCATGTCTCGTAAATCTTGCAACTTGTTGATTCATTTTCTTCAGTGCCCTAGACTTAGGTATATATATTATATTTTGTAATAATAAGTATTCAGAAATAAAATTGGCTTCCAATGTGAAAGAATTTTATACATTTGAATGAAACATGATAGAAGTCTCAAAGATGTAACTTAATCTTAGAAGATTAAGTTTTACTGTATGGAGAAATTATAAAATATTTTCATTTTGTCACAAAATTGAATATCTGTTATAGTATTTAAGCAGATAACAGATAATTATCTGGAAGGCATACCATAGGGTAAAATCCAGCATGATAATAAAAGTTATTTCAATTAACTTTTGAAAGTACCTTTTCTGAAATATCGTCTAATGATTTTAATATTGTACTATAGAAAGACACTAGAGAAAATTATGTTTCTGATAGTGTCTAAAAATCCAGAAATTTCAAAATGTAGCACCTTGAAAATAAATAAAAATGAAGAGTAAGAATAAAATGTAATTTTAATTATTCTTTTTACTACCTGATTTAGTAAGGGCAATGGGGATAACAATAGCACATTATACCTAAAGTTTCAATGCTAATGCATTTTTTCTATTCAATTATTTCATTGAAACTATTGCTTATTTCAACGGTAATCATTTTCATGCATAAAATATTTCATAATAGTTTTCATAGGAGAAATTAAGCATTCTAGAACAGAGACTAATAAATCTGTGTAGGGTAATTTATTATATCCAAATGATGAAAATATTTTATAAAGAACACAATGTGAATCCTAAAATTCTCTCAAAAATTTAAAGAAATTCTAAACAATCTCTAGATTTGACTAAAGCAATGCATATGGGAACTATTAGAAATTAAAAAGGAGGGAGTAATAAAGGTAAAAAAAAAATGG
>PVLA01001181.1:101779-369200 GCA_004027455.1 Hydrochoerus hydrochaeris
TGGAGGAGGATTTACAAAATTCCTGTGAGACAACTGCCCTGAGACACTGGACAGGCAGCCAGAGACGGGCAACTAGGACACATATGTTACACCACCGGCCGCCTAAGACAGGCACAGGACCAATTGCTGTCCTGCAGGCCCATGACGGGTAAGGCCTGGTTGGGTTCATATGAAGAGTCCTTGACCTAAGACAGGCGCTATCCTCACAGAGACTGCTATACTCCCATAAGTGATAAGGGAAACAATGTAGGGAGCGGCATGATAGCCTCACACATCTCTTCCTCCTTCAGGCATCCAGGTGCATCAGCTTACATTTTCCAAGATAATTAAGTAATAAGAGTAAAGTGTTACAAAGATGAAAAAAGTTGATTAAAACATATTGTTTAAGATTGTCCCTGCCTGGCCCTAAGCCTGGGACGCTTCCTGCTTGGGGTTTGGGTTGCTGCCAAAAGTTAGCAAATATATATTCCAGCTTCTAAAAAATAAATTAGATTCAGATTCACTCACAGACTGGTGTGCAGTGTTTTCTGTCTCTCACTCACCGACTCCCTGACCACCTTTGGGACCCCTGAGCCCTGCCACAGCTGGACTCCGGCACTTTTTTAACTAAACCTAAATGAAAAATATACAAATAGATAAATTACCTTCATTGTGATAAAGCACTGAAGATAAGCAATGTGTTAAAAGAAAAATATAATCATGAAATCAGAAATATAAGATTTTGACTATGACATTTATATTCATGATTTTTTGATTACATGTACTTAAATAACTATAATTTATGATACTATTGCTACCCTTTAGTAAGAGCTATGTTGTAACATGTACTATGTTGAGTAGTGCATTCCCAGTATCGGATAGAAAAGTCACATTAAAATTTAGAGGATGTATCTCTCCCAATACACACAACCACAAGAACACAAGTATTTGTTATTTGCACAAATATTAAGAAATGACTTATTAAGGTACAGTGTTCAACACTGATGAGCAGAGTTTGACTGACAAAAAATGCTTATAGTAGGTCTTTCTGAGAAAGTTACTTTGAACTATGATTCTGAAAAGACGAAGAAATTGTCAATAGAACATTTTTGTGTTAGTAGAGAAAGGACATCAGCAGCAGATAAGTTACAATAAAATACTATGCAGCTTCAAATAAGAAGGAAATTCTGTGCTTTGTGACAGCAAAGATTAAAGGACAATATGCTAAGTGAAATGCAGTAAACCAGTCACTGAGGGACATCACTGCATGATCACATTTGTAGAAGCTGTATAATGTAGTCAAACTGATAGACAACTGGTGGTTTTCCAGGGCCTGAGGAATGGGAGAAACAGGGCATCATTTTCCCAAAGATACAAAGTATCTTTTATGGAAGTTCATTAAATTCTTAAGCTTTATTGTATAACACAGTATGTATAGTTAAAAGCACAGTATTGTGTTCTTTAAATTATGATAAGAAGAAGGATTTCAAGATAAAGGTTAACACATCAGCAAAATCCAAAAGACTTCAAGGAAATATTTGCAGACCGATATGATCAGTACCTTGTCTGCGCTGATGAGGTCAAGGGTGTATGTGTCAATATACACTACTAAGTTCTATTATTTTCTGTTATGCAACAACAAAGTAAAAAGTAAAAAAAAAAAAAAGGCACTTGTAACTGGAAAGTGAATCATAGAGCCAGAGAATATCAATGAGCATGGAGGCATGGAGAAGGAATTCCTAAGTGCAGACAGCAGAGCAGGTAAGCTATATAGACATTCCTGGTCTAGTTACAGAGTGCTGGCCAGATTTTTACCAGCAAGAAACACGGAATGCACTACTTAGAAAAGTTGCACATCTAATTTTCTGGTTTTGACATTTTTCTGTGAATGGAAATAATACATAGAAGGACAGAATCTCTGTTTATCATTCAAAGCACAGTGAAACTTTGAAAGGCGGGAATTTTGAGAGGTATTGGAGTTAGAAAGGACAAACTCAATGATAAAATGTCTGCAGAAATGGAGAAAATACATAATCAAAGCATCAAAAATATTACATCTGTAGTATTTCTGTAAACAGGAGTTTAATGAGAATGTATTAGAAATGTCGAATTTGCAGAGAAATATTTCTTTTCTCTCCTTAAAAAAATTCTTCAATGTACAATATTTGGAAATTTAAAGTGATTAACTCAAAATCGGTACCACTGGCCACTGAGTTGAAAAGATGAAAATTAAAGCCGACTTTAAAACTTGAAGATGTCTCAGGACTCAAAAGTTGTAAGCTTTCTAGACCTAACGTGAGGCACATCACAAAATACAAAACTCGAACACTTTTAATAAAATTTTCTTTGTGCTGGACTCATCTCTTCATGGACCCAAAGAGTGAAATTGTTAATTATTCCAGAAATTCCTCAGTTTACAAAGTCTGATCATTCTCCGCTCCAATGGCCCCATGATAAACTCCAGCCCATCCATTCCTGTAAGTACGTTCCCTTAACAATCCCTCTTTGTGGCTCCAAAAGTCCCATCCTGTGTGCTTTCCCTTCATGTTCTAACTTAGTAAACCTCATTCTCTCTCATTTCAGTAGATCTTTGCCCATTAACCTTTCTACAAGAAGGCAGTCGAGTTCCTAAACCTGATGCTTGAAATGTGTAACCTGCTGTTGCACGCCGAGTTATCAAATGGTCGTTTCCAAGGGGAAAATAACCGCAAGGAAGTGCCTGAAGAATGAGGACTGAGGGGTCATGACAGGTGTATAGGAGATTATTCCATTAAAAAGAAATAAATAGCAGTGTCCCACGTTTATGGGAGGGTAATGGATAAGAAGAAACCAAACACTACTTAACAACACTTTGGCTGAATATGGAAATCAGCCTTCGAGGACAGACCATGAAGGAAACTGAGGAAGGGCATGTGGACAATATTTGCCAGAGAAATTGGAGAATAGCAATATGGAGATGAAAAATCAAGGAATAGTAAGCATTTGAGGGTATTTGTACTAAAAGGGATGATTTAGTTTGTAGAAGATTTAAAATGTTATTGAAGAATCTAAAATCTTATAAAACAAGAGTTGTAATCCATGTTAGAAAAGTGGAGTTATCTGTCTTGTGAGAGGAGGGATAGTGCTTTAGTTATAAGAAAATGTAAGAAGAAAGATAGCATAATTGCAGATAGGTGTATAGGAGAAAAGATGGGACTAATTTCAGTAAACTTTCCTTCCTTTTTGAATACATTGATGTAAAGGGAATTAAATAATATACATAAAATTGGCTGAACGATAGTAAATTTTATAATAGATATCTAAAATAATTTATTGAATTTCATTGGGAAAGTCAATAAAATACCAAAGCAATGGAAAGAGAATATTTGAGATGAGAGATTATGGTGTTAAAAGAAATCGATACGTTCTACATTTCTCCAGGGCCATTCAATTATACGTTTATGTTGATAAGTGAAGGAGGAAAATGCATGCACCAGAGAATATTTTAGAGTGTATTGAGAGGTCCAGAAAGAGAGAATGTACTGTAGTGGATGTAACACACTGAAGGGAAGATAAAAGTGTATGCTGGAGACAGGTTTACCAACACTTGATTATTGATTCGCTGTAGAGTGAAGGAAGGAGAAAGTTCGCAATGTCATTATATTTTCACCTTACTGAACCTGGTGGGATGCCATGTTGCTTATGTTGATGATGGGCTGTGTAAATGGAAGATCTCAGCATTTCATGAACTACGTGCTCATGATATTGTGTTTATAATATGTTTTCATAGGGGCCTATACCTTTATCTTAAATGTTTATTCAACAAATTTCTGCTAAGGACACAGTACAGAATAAAACTCTCTGTTATATATCCAAGGGGCTTTGGATTTTAAGAAAAACCTATATTATAAATAAAAATGTGAATGATATCAGAAGAACATAATGGAAATTCTTCTAGTGAAAGAATGTGTTATTACACGGAGAATTTTTAGTATTTAAGGAACAAAGGATGTAAAATAAAATCTGCAGATGTTCAATACTTAAGAGAATGACAATGAACAATTACTTTTAAAGAAAATCAAAACAGAGGCTTAAAACAGACAATTTGATAAAGGATAGATTTTGCATTGTTAGGAGCCATTACAAGTACTAAAAATTAAAAAAAGTTTGTGATATAAACAGATTGCAACTACTTTCATGATATGAAGATATTTCATTTGAATATATCATGTTACTGTGATGATTATTAATGAGATCCTGAAAGCAACATTAAAATCAGAGAGATATCAGATGTGTACAGAAATAAATTAGCAGTCTTATGAGCTGGACTACTTGATTTTAGTGCAATAGGTTAAGTAAATAATGTTCAATTTTTGGATTGTTCTAAATGCTGCTGGTCATGAATTAGCAACAAGAGGAGTAGTAGAAAGTGACAGAGAAAATCTATTCCCCTTGAGAAAAAGTAAGGAGTACACCATGACCAAAATTAGAGAGGAGTAGAATGTGATTTGAATGTAAAAGATAAGAAAGAAAATATAAACATATATAGGTAAACATACATAAACTTTCTGATGGAAATAGGAAGAAATCATATGTAGTGATTTTGAAATAATTAGGAAACTACAGAAAAAGTAAGTATTCTCAATTGCAATCCAATGTTGTGAGCTTAAAAATTTGAGGAAAATAGAGATCTTTCAAATACCCATAAAACAAAAGTGCACAAATATTAGAGATATAGGCTAACATACTAGTATTCAGTCAAAATTAGGCATTGAGTAGGATATAATAATCTGAATGAATGTGTGCCCTGTTGTTCTAAGATATTTCCAAGATGGTGTGTGAAATGGTGGATGATAGAATTTATGGAAATGGAAATGAGATTGGAAGTAAGGATGAAAGACTCTAGGGAACTCTTTAATTCCTTATTTAAAATAAATTTATTACATACATTTGTAGCAGTTGGTGTAGAATAGCTTGTGTAGCTTTAATAAAGAAATGTAACTTCAAACCTTTAGTGATTAAAACCAAACAAGAGAAATCTCCAAATGTTAAGAAGTTAAGATTTGTTTATTTATTTATTTTTACTCATGCCAGAGACGGATTAGTTTTAATGAAGAAACATTGATATGGTAATTCAGAAAGAATGAGCATCTCCATTATCCCAACAAGCTGCACAAGGTCCACAAATCAATTCTCTACACTCAGCTAAAATTTATAGTATATCCAGGATTTCCAGATAGACTTGAAGAAAATGGCTGAACTTCTTATGATTATACACTGTTTCAGTAATGGGTTAATAATATAATTTGAGTTCTCCTAAACACCCTGAAAGAAGAAATGCAAAGATGGTCAGCCAGCCAGTCTTTATTATAATACAGAGAATTTAAATACCATATGACTTTTTATCTTGATAGCCACATTGCTAAGGCCTGGAATCTTGTCTAAATGTTGTGAAGTCTATCATTGCGTTGGAAGTGTGTAGGGAGGAAAATGGTCCATCAATAACACAGTCATGTACCATAAAAAATATTCAATATGTTAAAGAAGCTAAAAGGAAAATGAAAGACAACTTTTCTATTTACAGCATAGCTCATATTATAGATAAATTTCAATCAAATATAAACTCGAATGGTAGTCTTTGTTAAGAAGGTCCAAACTCCTTTTAAAGATGAAGATCATTAATTTAAAGATGTGAATTTTTATAAATAATAGATTGTGCATAATAATAATTTTACTTAAAAATTACAATAGAAGACAAACAATATTTTGATTCATTTAAGCATGAGAACTACGACATTCAAAAAACATATCTTTGTAAAAAAATTAAAAGTGTGAATATTATGTACGAAATTACAACTTAATAAGAGAAAAATATTCTGTCACAGAAGAAAACAAGAAACTTTCATTGCTACTCTAGGTTTTTGGGGTATAGCGTTCCTAGCTTTGAAAACGCAAATCTTAAGATATGTTTCCACTGATAATGAAGAATCCCAGAATTTATGTGCATATGCATAACAATAACCATATGAGCTCTGATAGCTCTACATTATTAAAGAATAGCTTTAGATTTTGTTCATTTTTTAGGCACACTGCCTTCATACACTATCTTAAAAATGCTAAATAAGATATGCACAAGAGCCAGGATAGATACTCTGTACTAAACCTTCAAACTATCACTGTGTCTCATGCAGTTTATTAGGATATCAAGAGAGTCGATTTTCAAAAATGACCAAACTATGCACAAAAAGTGAACTGGCTTTTGCAATCGGTCTTTATGACCAAACACAAAGTGACATCATAAATGCTGATATAAGGTATATAATGTTTGACATGAACCACTCTGTTTGCTGCTATTGCTAAAATATAGTTCCACAATGTTAGTGGCTAGTTACACTTAGAAATGTTTCAATATGTAAAATGTTTCAGACTAGATAAATGACAAATATATTCATATTACTTTTAATTGCTATTCAATAATCTCATATTGATTGTATATAAAATGACACTTCAGATATTATTTGTATAAATTTTAAACCCTAAGGAAATGCTTGTTTATGTTTTGAATGCATCCTATGGATTTTATAACTAAGTAAAACATTAGTGTATATTAAATGGGCTCTTAAACTCTCACTTTGCAGAAAAGGAGAACAGAGAATTTTCCTTTAGAATTTTTGTTCTTATTACTTTTTGTATCATTTTAAATGACATTTATTATAATAAAATGTATTTAAAGTCATAAAACAACTCCCCACACAATATATATCATATATCAGGTTATATGTTTTAACAAACGAAAAAACAAAATGTATTTTATAATCTATAAATAAGAGAAATTATTTCTAACATTTCAATTAGGAGCACTAGAAATTGTCACTCCACAAAATCAGTTTCAAAATGTGTGTTTTTTCTTGCATGTAGAATTATCTTTGCTTAAACTAAAAATGTATTTTCATGAAATACTCCATTTACTGTTATTATTCAATATTATTGTAAAATTCGTAATTTGTGAAGTTCTCTCACATGAACAACAAAATATATATTAGAAACAAGTGAAAAGTTTCTTGATGATAATTTATTGTGTTTAATCAAAATTCCAATTGTGAGTGGAATACATAAATATAAGTATATACAACATCTATAAGTACATTTTAAAAGCATTTGAAAGATTACCAACTAACCAGAAAACAATAAATTAAATATATTTTTACATGAGCAAATATATGGAGGTTGTTAACATAAAACATTGAGATAGTTTTCAATTAAAAAGTATTAATCCATATCTATTGATATTGATGATAGATATTTCCAAGTTACTTCCCAGTGCATTTTTAAGTTACTTTGAGTTAATTGATATAAGTTATTTAGACATTTTTGAAAGAAATAAACTATTTTAATTCTTTCAGTTCACTTATATATGGTTTTAATACCTGAGTCTATCTGCTTCATACTTTCCTATATATTATCTTACTCAATTAAAAAAAAAACTACTGTGATTTGAATCTCAGATACAAAACCAAGGCTGACGCTCAGACCGATACCTAATTCATGCTATATTAAAAGGAAACTAATGAGGAATATTGAGAACACTTTTCCTCTGCCCTAGTCTTTTCACCAGCTCCACACAGCCACCTCAAAATTCCTGCACACCTGAAACCCAGCAGCTTCATGTTTCCTACTTCAAGATGCTTCTTCTGGTTGCCTGAGCTGCTTAACCAAGAATCATGGAGAGTGACGTTCCCAGGAATCGATGGATTAGGGACCAATGAAAGAAGTGTAGACGGACCAAAAATAGTGAATGACTTTCTTTTCAGAGTTGATCCTGTGATCAATCTAAGGATGAGATTTCATCTGGAATATCTCTCATCTCATTTTCCTCTTTTTCTTCTGATTTCTCCAGTTTTGACTTCTGCTGGATAAAATGTCATACAGAAATCGCTCATACCTGAATTCATGTTCTGCAGTTTGCTTTCAGATAATAGGAACTGCCTGGGGATATTGTTAAACACTGGTTCCTCGATCACACACACACACACACACACACACACACACACACACACACAGATTTTCACTCAGTCGTTTTAGAGGGAAGCGACACGATTCTCACTTTTAGCAAGTTTCATGTGGACATTAATTGTGATGTTTGTGGTCCACATTTTGATAGCTTCTTTGCAAAGAAACTAATGTAAGACAACATTTTAGTCCATCTATGTTGTCACAAATATCAACATTTCTTTCTTTTGTTTGAATAAAATTCCATTGGTGTGTGTGTGTGTGTGACATTTCTTTTTATTCATAGATCTGCAGATGGATGCTTAAGTTGAATTCATATCTTGCTTACTATGCTGCAGTAAATACGGCAGTTCAGAAATTTCTTTTACATACTGACTTAAAGTAATTTGAGTAAATACTGTGAAGTGGGATGCGTGAATAATCTGGTAATTAAAACTTTAGGTTTTTTGAGAAAAACCTCATGGTTTTCTACAGTGAGTGTACTGATTTACATTCTCACCAGCAGTGTGCATGAGTTTCTTTCAATTTTTCATACCACCTCCCCAGCACTTGTGCCCTTTTGTCTATGCTTCATAGCTAATCTGAAAGGAAGGAATTGATATCTCTTTATAAATTTAATTTACATTCACCAAATGGTAAGTGGTGTTGATCAATCTTTCATGTATCTGATAAGAACTGTATATCTCCAGTGTAAACTTGGCAGTGAATCACAAATGTTACATCTTCTGACCTCAAGGAAAATCTAGTGGATTAGGAGTCATGGAAGCAGAATGTAGAGTTTTGGTTGTGGAGGTTGGAAATTACTGAAATGTGGTGCTGATGGTCACACTCTATATTCAGCTTCAGAGAGGCAAAAAAAACATGTTTCTAACATGCACTGTGCATTCAATATAGAAAACAATTGTGTGATATATTTCAAAATTGCCAAAAGAGCAAACTTTAAGTGTCTGAAACATAAGTGAATGAATAAGTATTTGAGGTGATGCATATGTTGGTGATCTTTATTTAATACTGCATTTATAAACTATAACATCATCTCTTACCCCATGAATATTTTCTGTTATAATGTGTCAATTTATGTAAAAAATAATAATAAGGTAACATTCCAGAGGTTTTGTTAAAACACAATGTTGGGTCTTGTCTTCATAGACTCTTATGTGTCACTGAAATGATTTCAATTAGAAACGAATTTAATTTCAAAAGTCAAAGTGGAAAGAATTGCCTTAGTAATTGTCAGTAAAAAGGAAAAAAATGAATTTATGAAATTTAAGAGATATTTCATGAATATTTTCTTGACTGTCACTGTTTTTGTGTTTCAATTTTAATACATTATTTCTTGAATGAATATCTAATTTATCACTAGAACTCCTGTATATTTAGATACCAGTACATAACAAGCTAATAGTGTGCACTGTAGGAAAAACAGTGAGGAAAAAGAACTTCTGGACTGAATGAATGGCTGAAAAGAATGTCAGCATTCAGAAGTAAGTATGTGGTCACCCACAGGGAGGTAATCATTCCTGGTCGTAACACATATTATGTTATTTTCAGATACATCACTATAAAAACTGATAATTCCCATTTCATGTGTGTTATCAAATGTGTGGCACTAGTTTCTCTATTTCAGAATATTGGAACTTTACAAAAACAAGAGGGAATGTTGTTGGGTAGTTCCTTCAGAAATGGCTCACCAAACAAAATTATTTCAGGTCTTTCTAGTCTCAAACGAAGAACTGAAGGAGAAAAGCCTACAATGAAACCAGTTTATTTGAAAACAAGAGGTTAAGAGGTAAGGGAAGAAATAACTCTGGAAAGAAAAATAAAGAGAAAACAGGATGCAAAGTAAAAATAACAGTGCACCTTGGTGGGCACTGGAGGAGTCACCACAGCAAGCTCCTCGTGGCTTCTGATACTTTTTATAGTGTCCACACTTTCCAGAGCTCACAAGAAATTAGTTCTACACATGGAGCCCTAAGATAGGATCTCAAAATTGATTGGCTCTGCCCAGTTCTGAAGCCAGCTTAGCCATGAGCTAACTCCTGTATCAGGAAAATTAGACTCACACATGTGCATCAAAACTGTCATTAATGTATCATTTAAAACAGGCTGAATTTTATATATTCAGCTAAATGAACATTTTAATTTATTGATAAAAATTTATTTAATGCCTAAGAAAAAACTCATTCCTTATTTTAATGGAGTAATACCTTAGAGTAAATGAATATGCACTGAAACCTATCAAGTTCTACAGCTTGTTTCACCATAAAATGATTTTTATACACAAGTCATTCTATCGAATTTTCTTTATGACCTCTCCTTTGGTATAGAAAAACTGCTATGAAGATATGATAAAATATTTCCTGAAAAAAATGATGTTAAAAAAATCCATGAAGAACTCAATCAGTAAATGACATTAATAGTTAGTATATGATTTTTATAGTCGAGTAAAAACACCTTTAATCTGTATTATAAATTAAATATCAGAAAATAGCAACAGAAAAATGTGACTGTCAAATATCATAGAAACATTACTTTAGAAGAATCAGTTTATCAGTATGATTTTTTCCATCTCTGACATTATTATGACATGTCACATATGAGATAATTCTTCACAAATTGCCACATACATGCACATAACTTATGACACAAGAAATGAAGGAACTAAAAAGGAAACTAGTGAAAATATAGTCCAGAATTTCAATTTTTATAAAAGTTATTCCAGGTGATTCTTTTTCTGTTCTGTATAGGCATTCAAATATGACACTGACATTTTATGTTACAGAAAGTAATATTTCATTTTTAGGACAGTCATGCTATGGTAAGGGATAGATTTATGAACATGCCAAGATCATTATATGGATAAAAGAACAGCAGATTTTCAAGAAAACCTTAGTCAGCTCTTTACATACTCTGAAGCTTACCTCAGGCTCTTTGGAGGTGACTTTTCTTTTGATTCCTATTCAGAGCATCTCAGTTGCCAGTATATTTTTCATATTTCTTGTAGGACATTTCAGCATCGAGAAATTTTGAAGATACTTTTGTAAAAATTCACTTTAAATGTTACACCAGAGACAGATAAAAGATCCATGTGCTTCTATGTTTGACTTAAAACTAAGGAACATTCTGAATTCATCAAGGAAGACATAAGTGACTGGGAGAATCCGAACAATGATGTACTCTCTTAGAAAGTGGCTAAAGTAGAGATTCCCTGAGACAACAAATGCTAATTATTTTGCAGTTATAAGCTAGTCTCAAAGAATATGGATATTATCACTTGAGGTATTACATATATGTGCATACATTCTAAAGTTCCCATCATTACTAAAGAACTGATTCACATTTCCTAAATATGTAGTGTATTTCCTGGAGAAACAAGTGTAAAAATATTGGTCTGTTAGCTTGAAGCACAATGATAAACTGTTGCTTTATATATTCATGTGATTTCACTGTTCCTTACAAGTTGCACATTGTTTACACTGCATTTCCTAAAGTAATCCACATTCATAAAATCAGTAAACTGTTAGGGAAATTTTGTATAAAATTTATATATATATATATATTTATATATATATAGTGTATACAATATCAAATATAGTAAATGATTGGGTTTTTAGTGAAAGTGTTTATATGTGCATTCCACTGTTGAAACTCTGTGTCAAAGACATTTAGCCAGTATGATAATGTTTGTCAATAAAACATAAGTAAATAGCAAAGTGATAATTATGTCAAAACTATCAGAAAGCAAATTGGTGTAAATTATATTCTGTTATTGCAAGGGTTGAATTTCCCTGATGTATCCAAAATATTTTACAGCAGTGGGAGCAAAAATAACTTGTAAATTTATTACAAACTAGTTAAAATGTGTTTGTTGTTTACAAGTAACATAGGCAATACAGAATTACTTTACCTAAAGTTGTACATTGGAAAGAGGAGAGACCGTGAGCACTTCAGGAAGGGCAGGGTGGGCAAAAGGAGCAGACCAGCTAAAGAATCACTTGATGTTTATCACAATGACACTACCATGCCTTTTCAGGTACATGTGAGTTTTTAAAAATATAGACTGCTTTCTGGGTCTGTTTCAAGTATCTTTTAAAATATGTGTGTGTGTGTGTGTGTGTGTGTGTGTGTGTGAGTGTGTGTTGGCTCATGTGTGTGCATAAGTGCTTATGTACATATTTGACCAGTTGGGGAATACGGTTATATGTAAAAAATGAACTCAAGTTTCATTTCTTCCCAGATACAATCCTAGGAAGAAACTTTTAGAATGGCGGAATTTTTTCATGGACTCTGCAACAAAAAACTATACAACAGGGGCTCAGTGGCATAAGTGCCTGCCTGGCAAGTGCAAGGTCATGAGTTCAATTCCTGGTACAAGAAAAAAAAAACTGAAAAATGACACCGTGACTAGTACGTATTTCCATGTTGCTTTACAAATACCTTTAGAAATATAACTAACAAAATATAAATAAAATACTTGTGCCACTTATCTGGAGAATTTGGATTTTTGTTAAAAACTCTTTGAAGGAAAGTATTTGGTAGCCCATCTTTCTGTTATAAGATATGGAAACATTTATGAAAATAAAATTGTAGGAGTAATAACAATATATTCTGCTCACATTTTAAAAATCACTTTGATGTATTATTTCACAGAATCACCATAGTCAGTTACACACATTTTTCCTTGGCTTTGATCTCTGCTTACAGATCTTTGCTGGGAAACTAATTGAAAGTAGTTATTTCTAGCTGGCTAGTGTTTGGAATGTTCTTAGACTTTACTACAATATCTTTGCAGAAGCTAGTGAGACACTAATTACTGTTGCTATGTTTTTCCTGGCATTAATTTTATCTTACATTTCATTTGTAAATTTCTCTTTTAAAAATCTATAGACTCAAAACAATAACAATATACTTCTCCTATACTGTAACATCTGTTTTATCAATGTATTTTTTAAAGAAAAATTCAAACATGAATAAGGGTTTGATGGAAAATGGGGAAAATTTTTCCAGATATGGTGGTACACATTTGTAATCCCAGAACTCAGGGGGCTGAGGCAGGAAGCATACCAGGAGTGAGAGGACAGCCTAGGCTACGTAGGGAGTTTGAGGAAAGTCAGAACTATATAGTATGACTCTACCTCAAATCCTCCTGCTTAAAAAAACTGTGGGAAAATTTTATACCTGCCATGCTGAAAGTATGCTCAGACAGAAACATAACTGATAAGTACAATTATTGTCTATTCAAATTTTAAGAATATATTCTTAAATATATATATATATATATATATATATATATATATGTATATACACTTGTTCTAAAGAATCATGTCATTGCAATAGTCTTATACAGAATGCCTCTTTTCATTTGAACACAGTTTGTGATTTTTATTTACTACCATTGAAATAAATTGTCACTATAACAAAAAGCAGCAGAGTGTACTTATTTTATTCATAGGTTGTTGTGGTTTAAGCCCAGATGCACCCCCAAGTCTCATGCAGTCATGGAGTTGGGCTTTGCAGAGGCAGCTGAATCTAGCGTTTGTGATTGATTCATGGTCCATTGCTAGTATTAAGGGTATGAGTGCAACACCCACAGTAGGGTAGGGGAACTTAATTCAGTATAAGAGATAGACAGAAGCTTTTCCATCCTCTTTGTCCATCTTTCTTTGTTGCTTTTGCTGTCTTCCCAGGTCATGACCTGTTGCCCCTCTGCCATGTGCCACCCTGCCCAGGAGCCAGCCCTTTATGGACTGTGAGCTAAACCTCTCCCCCTTAACTTTGTGTGTTAAGTGTTTTGTCCCAGCAACAATAGATAAGTAACTAAGACACAGATCAAATAAGCTACCTGACATGGATTAATGGTTATCCATTCCAAAGTGTAAGTCTGTGTCTGCGCTCATACGAAAAGTATGATTGGAAAAGTTTTAAAGAAACGGTAGTTTATAAAAATAATTTTACTTGTGATCATTCTGATTTGTACTTGCAGCTTAGCATAAACAAACTCTAAACTGACAATGAAAAATTCCTAAATATTGTTACCATGTTGTAATTAATTCAAGCCTGTTCACTAAAGAAAACTGCAGTAAAATAATGGACACTGGTGAATCGAAGCAGAAGGTCATACTTCATTTAGGCAAGATCCTTATAAAATTCTTTTTGCTGGATAATATTGTCTATAAATTAATAACATACTGCTATGATTTATATAATTATGCATAATTTATAGATACATAAGATATACACATAGTAACTTATATATTACAATCCTTTTTATTCTTTATTTTTCTCCTGATAGTAACAAAAATAAGAAAAACCAAAATATTTACACATATTTAGTAAGATTAAAATTGAGAGATATTTAAATTGAAATTTTCATAAGTTTAGATAAAATTAGATTATAGTTATTTTTTAATATGGATTTAGCTCATAAAATATGAATTGACAAGTTGAGGAACTGACAGAATCAGTTATAAACTTCATTTATCTCATTATCCATGTGGAACAGTAGAATCAGAACCTAACAGCTGGGAGAAGTACACACTAAAACTTCCATTGTAACAGGATTTCAGGAAGATGAAAAAAGAAAACAACATATATTTATAGCCTCTCATTAATTTGCAAAATATATGATGATACCATAAAACTGAGAAGTTTAGGTGGTCCTGTAGCAGATGGTGGACAGAGAAAGTATTTGGATGTTGACCAGAATGTGATTCTGGTCAACATCCAGGGTTTTTCCAATTTTTTTGTTGTTGTTATTCAGTGGACAAAATTAAATACTGTATCAAAAAATAATGTATTGAATGGGTTACATCAGCTATATGATATAAGATTGGTTATAAAATTGTATTGAAACATAATTCTTAGGATGGTGCTCCATTCCTTGGAAGACGCCTTGTGAGATTTTCAATTAAAAAATGTAGGGACATTTCATAGGACAACGTTCAATGAGTATTTTCCATTCTTGGTTAAGTCAAGCAAGAAGAGAGCTAAAACAGGACCTGTCATCTGACTTCAACCTTCTCCTCTCTTCTTTGACACCGGGCTACACTTTTTTTCTTCTACTTTTGGGAGATACAGTTTTCTTTCTAGATGTTTAAGCCACAGATTGTTAGTAGACTTTGGACTCTATTTTGTTTCTGCTTTAGCCACTTAAGATATAAATAGATAATAAGTATGATTTTGAATATGATTTTCAAGTCTTTTATAACATGTTCTATTACTAAATGGTTGTAATGCAATCTAAAACCTGTTTTAAATTTTAAAAACAAAACAAAAGATAGAAATGATACAGAATTTCAAAAAATAATAGGAAATTAATGCTAGTTAATATATTTCATATTATTATCTTAGAAGTAATTGTTTAGGTTACAAGATTTAGGCATGAAAAAGTGATCAAGCAATCAAACAATGAGACTACAAACATTTTTTATGAAATTACAGAGATTAGTAGTACAGTTATCTATCTTTATATGTGTGTGTGTGTGTGTGTGTGTGTGTGTATAATCTCTTCCCTGTACTTATTAAAACAAAATATTTTTGTAGGTGATAGATCAAGTTCCTGTTATGGTTGATACACCGTGTCAACTTGAGAAGTTCAGAAGTTTAACTGGTAGACTTAGCAGGGATTCAGGGTTCTTACTTTGTAAATATCTTCCTCTTGTGCAAGAGGAGCAGCAAGGAGATTTTATGAGTGCTAAGCCTGCCCTGGTGGGAAGTGGCCTATGTACAACCTAAGAGAGGAAAAGCCCTCTTTTGCTCTGGCTGTTGCCTTGAAGTGTTGTCCCACTGCCGTGCCACCCTGCCTTGGTGCCAGTTGACTGTGGACTGAAACCTCCGCAAACTGTGAGCTCAATAAAACTCTTCTTCATTAATTTTGAGTGTCAGGTATTTTGTTACAGCAACAAGAGAAAAGTAATCAAGACTGTTTTCTATTTTTCTCCTATGTTTAATTGCTTGCTTTTTCTGGTGACTTCCTTCGATTGGTGCTCTTAGAATAGTAGATGTCTTTATCTCTTTGTAAAATATTCTTCAAAATGTTTTGGAAAGCTGATGTGGTGGTTATGAATATTTTCAGTTACTTTTTGTCATGAGCTGTCTTATTTCTCTATTGATTCTGAAAGATAGTTTTGCAGCATACATCAACCTGGGTTGGAAGTTGTTTTCTTTCAGGACTTGAAAGAAATACTTTATTTCAAGCACTTCTTTATGTAACAATATGTGTTTAAAAACCTGCTGTGATTCTGATGGGTTTTCATTTATAGGTGATTTGTTTATTTCCTCTAACAGTTTTTAATATTCTGCTATCCTGTGGAGTTTCTGTAACCTTGATTACTATATGCCTTTGTGTAGATGTGTTTGGTTGTGTCTACTTGGAGCCCTATATGCCTCACTTATCTGTCTGTCAAAGTCTATTTCTGTTTTTTAAGACATTTATTTTCATGACTACTAGTCATACGCCTGTCTTATAGGTCTGATATTTTGTCTTCGTTTTCACTCATTGGGAGAATGGATGAGAAGAAAACAAAAGAATATCAAAGTAAACCAGAAAAACTAGAGACAACGTTCACTGATGTGTAAACATCAAATAATCTTGAAAGACATTTAGGAAAGATAGAAACAGGATGGGAAGAACAAAATAATGAATGTCTCCCCAAAAATAAAAGTGACAGCATAAAGAAAAGCAATCTAATAAGAGAGAAAGAAGAAAAACAATTCCTCTGGTGCCCATGGTTCTGTGGTAGTGTCCAATTCAAAGCCCAGAACTGTGCTGGGTAATACTGCCAAGTCTGAAGACCACTTAGTACTTGGTACAGGGCCAGTTTTGACATTCTGATGTGGTGTGGGGGCTATGACCAGAGCTTTCAGCCAGGGGCTCTCTGGTTGGACCTGTCCATTTATCTTTACCCTGGCTGTCTCACTGTTACTCCTCCAATGGCTGCAACATCCACACACAGAGACAGCCAGAAGCTGCTTCCAATCCCATATCCAGTTGGACCCGCCCAGACCATGCACAGCCTCCTCGGTTCCACACCAGTAGCTCTTCTCACATGCTGGTCACAGGGCAGCTGGGCGTGGACAGTTTTTCCAACTCAGTCATTATCTCTCCACAACCCAGGCTGCCTGTGCTGCTGGTTGCAGAGTGGGGAGAGTACTGACTCTTCAGTCTCCGCTTGCTCGAATTCTGTATCCACACTGTGTCCTTCTCTCCTTCTGATAGGCTGTGGGGCAGGAGGTGTTGGGCTGTTCCACCCACTACTCTCACTGCTGTTGCTGTGGTCTTGAACCTTGTTGTCACTAGACCTTCCAATCAGCTGCTTTGGTGCACACATTCACAAAAATAAAGTAAGATAAGGAAAGGGCAAGATGAGATAATATAAAATGAGATAATATAGATAAGACAAAATACGATAAGATAAGATAAGATAAGATAAGATAAGATAAGATAAGATAAACCTGAGAGCTCCTTGGGGAAGGAGCCATTTTCCTGGTCACTTGTCCCTGTGTGTGCCAGAAAATTGCCTTAGATCCTAAATCTGTCCTTTGTGGTTTGTATTATCTGCACTATTCCAGTTCATCAGGTTTTTGGAAATGTCCCCAGTGTCTGCCACCATCCTTCTCTGCATGCAGGTGGCAGACACAGAACCCTGTGAGCTGGATAATCACTCCATAGAGTCCAAAGTCTATGTTTTGTTTGATATCTAAATCTATTATTTCAGATTGATTTTAGTATCAGGATGTATCTTTTCCTTTCTTCCAATTACCTGTATTTTAGTTGATTTTCCCTGAATGACTCCAGTGTGAATGCTTCTCTATTCAGCGATGTTGAAATTCCCCTGTTTATTATTCTTAAGGGACCAATACTCTATACTAGAAAAGAATTTAAGTTTGTATTATCCTGACTCTTCTTTATATAGATTTTACTTTTTCAGTACGTAGTAGAATGGGATAGGCAGCTTATGCAAAATCTAGGCTCTGGAAGACCTATCAAAACAAAAGCATTATGCAAATTAACTTCCTTTATTGTAAAGTATTTTGTTATATTGATACTGCTATCATATAATTTTAAAATCTTTTATTCATTATATTAACATGTTTCTATGCAAATGATTTTGAAATTTAATGAAATTTCCATATTCTTATTTTTAAAGGGGCTATGTTGTGTTATTATAAGAGCTCACCTGTCTCCAATGGGTGATGTTATGAACCCTCATTTCCAATGATTAAATTACACGTAAGCCTGAATAGTGTCCTCCATATATCAGTAATGGCCTGCAATGGCAAAATGGTTTCCTTTTATAGCTCTTAGCTTCTCATTTAGTTCTGAAGCTTCAAAAATACCTGTGGCTTTATAAATGCTTGGGAGGTAGGCATTTTTCAAAAGTAGGAATATATGAAAATTTATTCTGGATTAGGCCCTTATCACTTTAAATATAAAATCCAAAAAAGTAACGCAGTAAGAGGGCTGCATGATTCCTAGTGTCAAGATGAAGTGTTCTGCATTCTAATAAAACAGGAAAGAATAACAAGTGACCTGTCAAGGAATAGAATTCATTCTACAGTGTTTTCAAATGAAGCAGAAGAATGCAAGAATGTACCTCATCAGCAAGTTAGTGACTGCTTTGTTATTGTCACCATTCTTCATCTTTTGGTAGGGATTCTTAAATGATAAATAGCATGAAATTCAACTGACCAAATGTGAAATATCTGAATGTACATATTCCATTTCAGTGTTTTTTATGTATTCTAGCAGATTAGAATGGAAATGGTGTGAGGCAAAGTATTCATCATGTATTTCAATTTCAGAAACAGCCATTTATTCCGATCCTTAACTCCAGTACTTGGCGCTCTTTCTTTCTCCCATACATTCTTCGCCATTGTTTGATGTAACACAGAAAAGCAGATAGAGCCTGTCTAGTTTGCTTTAAGGAGGCTGATTAATTTTTTTTTCTTTTTGCTAAAGTGGTTCAGTACTAAAATACAGAAGAACTGCATGTGTGAAGAAAAGTGCTTGGACTTTTTTCCATCAATTCTAAAATTAAATCATAGAACTTTAATTTAAAGAGCATGAGCTAAGATAAAACTATGGTTTATGCACAAGAAAGGAAATTGTTTGAATCAGGAAAAAGACTATGATTAAATTAAATTTTGCAACTTTTTAAAAACATTTAGAGTGTTATGCAAGAGGGAGAAAGTACCAAAAGGGCTAAACTTCATCAGAACAATTTTGGTAATTTCCTCAAACTTCACTTGAAGCACTGTAATAGCATTACGAACTCCTAAGTAATCCAAATTGGCGAACTTCCTTTCCTGACAATGCAATAGAATTACAGTTAATAGGTTATCAAATAATGTCTCCTACATAGAACTACATGAATTATATCAAAAGTTTATTTTACAATATTTTACTTATTTTATACTTGAAAAAAGATGAAATCATAATCTTCTTATTGATTTTCCAAATTCCATTTCATTACTTAGGTTTTTAGGGAGAAATATGGGGGATGTTATCATTTTTCTAAATATGCATTCACATAGGTATATTCATGAAGCATATATAGTATTTTACATGTGTACCCCTGTGCTAGTCTCTGTATATTTTTTGTATCATTGAACACTATATGCCCAATTTATATCCATAGTATGATAGATAGATAGGTAGATAGATAGAGGATAGAGAGATAATAAATAGCTTAAAATCTAGGTGCAAAGATAAAAGTAACATAAATGAAGATGTATACAGGAGTACTTCTTTTAATATGTGCATAACACAATGAAATGCTTTTATTACTATAAGTATTTAATTTGCTATTGCTCATTTAAGAAAAGTTTTTATAATTTATATATTATAAAAATTCCTGCTGGTGAACACATCCTAGGCTAATCTCTAGGTCACGAATAAGGCCATGAGCTAGAAATAAAGTCCTTGACTTTTAATTCCAGGAAACATTATTGAGATCCTGGTTCACAAATGAATTAAATTATTTTAAATAAACTCACAAAATTTAATTAACTTAGAAATTTTAAGAATGAAATTTCCCTTCCCTAATAAGAAATCTTTCAAATTATTTTCAATTTAGAAGAAAAATAAATTTATTCCCACAAATGTAGAAAAAAATGATTTCAATTAATAATTCATGACAATGACATTCAAAGCAATTGGATTAACTTTAAAATCCAAAACTTGATTAAGTACCGAGGGCCTATGCAAACAATCATTGCTAGATATGAACTATTAAGCACATACTGTAATGGGAAACATGACAAGAGAGTTAGCTATTACTTTCTGTATATATTATGGTTTAAATTGAAAATATTCCCCCAAATTTCATGTTCATTTCATGGGAAGACTACTATAAAAGTTGTGTCACTGGATCCAAAAATATATTCTTATCCTTACTCCTCTCTGCTGCTTTGATTCCCAGCTGCTGTGTCATGAACAGCTGTATAACCCCAGCCTTTCACCATGCCATTCCTGCCTCATGCCTGCTGACCGGATACTGCAACCATGGGAAATGGTGAGCCAGATAAAACTCACCTCTTTTAAGGTATTTTGTTGTAGCACTGAGAAACTAATGTAGAAAACTAATGCAGCAAATTGTTACAAGGTGTAGGGTTCTTTAAGATTATTATTTCTATTTAAGATTAAAAAGACACAGAAAATAAAAACAAAAAGTAGTACAGATGGACACACAAAAACAAGCAACAAAACACAGTAACAGTATGGGTTTACAAAACAAGATGATAGGAATTTAGCAATGTTGTAATATTGCATATTGTTGCCTTCAAGAGTGTTGCTTAGATAAGTAGATACAAATGTAAAATGGATCTTAACATATGAGTATTAACTGTTCTTTGAGTACAACTCACTATTTTGTCAAATTTGGAAATTTACTGTGGAAGAAATTTGTACAGGTTTGGAGGTACCAGCTAGAGAAGCCCTAGAATTCTACAAACCCTAGAGCTTGATGGGAAATTATGGTAGAGGTCAGATAGGAATGTGAACAGTATAGCTCAAGCTCATCAGGTTTCAGATAGGATTGAGTAATGTACTGGAAACTGAGCAAGAGACTATCCATGTTTCATTCTGGCAAAGATTGTACATTTTTATATGCACTAAGACTTTGTATGAGTCTGAATTTAAAGGTGAACCACTAATAATCTGGAAGAGGATTTGAAGGAAGCCCAGTGTTTAGTGTGTGTCACAAGTACTTCTGGCATCTTGGGAATTAGTCATACCTCACCCTTTAGAGGCTTGAAGTTACAAAATCTAAACTTTTCATTTGAGAAGACAGCCCTTAGACCCCTTGATTAAGAAGGAAGACTTAAGAAATTAGTTTCCCAGAATACACTTCACCATGTTTGGCATCCAAGGCACTCAGTCTTCTTGGTCACCTGGCTTCAAACTAGGAGCCAGCCAAGAGTACCTAGCTAATTCCCTATCTAGTGGTAGAATTGTCATCTTTCATGTGATGCTGGTTTTAAAGGCATTCAGTATGCAAGAATTACAGGGTCATATTTCAACTGAAAACCAGGAAGGCCAATCAGAGTACTTTGACATGGAAGTGGATGAAACTGAGAGTGTGGTTGACAGTACAGTTGAGAGCACAGAAAGTTGGAGATGCCAGGAACATGAAACATATGCTAAGGAAAGTTTCAGGGAATGAATGGAGCCATACTAACAGCCAGACCATGAGCTCTGCATCCAGCAAAGCTATAGAAATGGGCCCACAAAAGCCCTTTGGCATTCACGTTTTATCATCAACTGTCCTGGACTTTAGACATGGAATTACAGGATTTAATATTTCCCTTGCTCAGCTGTAGTCTTGCTTTTGTGACATTACTTCTATCCCCTTCTTCCTCCACTTTGGAATGGGAATGTTTATTCTGTGCCATTGTATGGAAGAAGTATTTAACTTTTTAAAAAATTGCCATGTCCCACAGCTAAATGTTTACTTTGAGTACTAAAGGGAAATTTGGACTTTTAGAAAATCTGGAATTGTAAATATTTGATTATTTTTAGAAATGGAATAAACTCATTTCACATGACAAGATAGATATGAGCCTTTTGCAAACCAGAATGTAAATATTTTGAGTTAGATTTAATGTGTCCTGCAAGTCTCAAGTGTTCATAGCTGTTGGGATGGGGGAGTAACTGAGTATAACCTGGAAATATGTATTCTTGTCCAAAGGTCTTCCCCACACCCTCTCTGCATTTTTAAGCTTCTAAATGAATGAGCATCTGTCCTCCACTTGCTTTTTGGTATCTGACTCCTAGTTTAGAGACAGCCAGCCATGGGCTGAACTCTCTGGAAACTGTGCACCAAATGAACCTTTCCTACTTTAAAGTGAGAGAATTATATATTTTTTTCTCAGCAGTGAGAAAGTGACAAGTAGAGATGTGAAATATTAATCCCATGTCATTTAAACTGAGAACGATGTCAAAACAGTTGTTTTTGGCTTAGTGTATACAACACTGTAGCTGAAACATATGCCAGTATAACCATTGAAAATAAATATTTGAAGCAATTATAGTGGCAAAGAAAAAATAGACTTTCAATTTTTAGAAATCAATAAAAGTCAGGAGGATCACTGTGAGTTTGAAGCCAACCTGGGCTGCATGGTGAGTTCAAGGTCAGTCTGAACTATATAGTGAGATCCTGTCTTAAAAAAACAAAAGAAAAGAAAAGAAAAGGAAAGAAAAGAAAAGAAAAGAAAGAGAAGAAAAAATGGATTATGATTGTTTTCATGGGAAATCTAAGATTTTAGAATTTAAAATTTTAAAAATATAACCAAGAGGATGATTCAAGATAGTTTAATATAGAAGGAACCATGATGGAGATACTAAGAGAAAATCAGCTAAACTCACAGGTAACTGGAGGAAAGGGAGAGACAGACATCATGCCACCCAAATCAGTCTGAAATAAGACACTTGTAGGTCAAACAAAACAGACATAGGACTTTATAAAACAACAATCCAGCCCACAGACTGCGATCAGCATGCCAAGCAAGAGTCACGGTTCGGGAAGTCTGTAGTAAACAGATGCACTACAAAAGTGTGGCTAGGTCAAGCCAAATGGGACAGATAGGGAATACAGGCCCTTGCCCCCCGTACTTTCCTGCACACAGAAGACGCTGCAGCCCAGCAGCAATGTCACTGGCGCTGCCTCCTTTCCAACAGTCCGCCAGCCTCCTTTTTTTCTTTTTTTCTTCCATGCATTCTAGCTAACTGGAACTGCTAATGACACTTGGGTTAGGGATCATGGCAAAAGTGACCCTAAGACCAGTGAGAAGGATTTAAACAGCCTCTCACTGCTCTCATGGGAGAGGAGCTTGAAGTGGGCCAAGCATCCTTAGGACTGCAGCAGCAGCAAAGCAGTGAGTCAGTGGGGCTGGGGACCATAGTGGCATGGTGGTGGCGAGACAATGGCAGCACTGGCAAAGACATTGAGAAGAACAGCACAGCCCCTTCCATCTTGCAACCGGTGATGCTGATACTCCTCTGTGGCAGGGGAGATTGAGGTGAGACAAGCTGTCTCCACAGCAATGGCAGGAGCAGAGAGACAGCCCGCAGCATCCTGTCACACTCTGCCCAGGAACAAGCAGTGTGAGAGGAAAGAGCTGCACAGATGAAACTGGACCGGAGAAGGCTGGTCTGACCAGGAGGAGCCAACTGTGCACAATGGGGCAGCCTTGAAGGGTCTCTGCCTGAGGGTACCCAGGCAACTGGGAGACAGACACAGAGACAAACAGCATTATCTTTTAGTTTATATGGATCTTTACCTTTATTGTTTTCTGACCTATTCATATTTGTTCTCTCTTTCCTCAACTGTGTTTCTTGATTTTATGGTTCCGTGTGAGTGAGCATGGTGTCTAGTCATTCTAGCTTAATAATCTTTTGTTTTCTCTTTCATTTTCTTTCTCCTGCCCCCTCCTGATGTTTCTCAAAACCTGAGTGATCAGTTGGGTCCTCCAGATTTGCTTCTGCTACATTTCTCTTCTGTAGCTTTCCCTTGTGTGCCTTACCACTGTTACATTTCCCCATCACAGCATAAAATCACTCTACTAAAGGGACACTCTGTATACAAGTTCCCTGAATTATGCTGAATTCTGTTACATAATGTAGATCCTGCTCCTATGGTGAAAGGTACCAAACTAAAAGTTACCAGAATGTGTCAGTTTCCAGGCTGCACTTGCTACTATTGCTATTGCTAATTGCACTACTTTAGCAGGGTGCCATACCTGGATGCCAGGTTCCATACGTGAAATAATCAGTTCTTGTCTCTTGTAAGACAACATTGTGATTATCTGGAGGCATAAACACCACCAGAGTCCATTTTAAAGAATTGGGTGCTGAGTCAAATAGTACCATCTCATTCTTAGTAAATGATGAAGGCATCTCTGAGGAAAAGATACCCTCTAAGGAACCCTTGATACTAGTGATAAAGTTGCTTAATATAAGAAATTTACAAGAGTGAACACATAAAATTAAAAAAAATAGAAAATGATGGGATGTAGAAGCAAACTGCAACCCTAAGTCTCTCTCTCATACAGGACAAATCCAGTGGACAAGGAGATGGAAGAAATCAGAATCTACCTACCTGAGTTCTCCGGAACAGTAGCAGCAAAAGTTAGAGAACAAATGCATGAGGTTATAGGGTAAATCAGAGGAGAAATCATCTCTTAAGAAAAACAGAGAGGATGAGCATACTGACAGACTTGCTCAGCCAAACTAAAGTAGACATAGATTAAAGAATAGAAGATCGTAGGAAAATGATAGAAAGCATGAATGACCAACATAGGAAATAAATGGAATCCATGAAACAGATTCAAGCGGATATTCAGGAATTCAAAACTCTGATGAAAGAAAACAGGATCCTGTCTTCTAAGTCTGATGTTCTGCCTTCATTTTTGTTCATTTTTATAATCTTTCAATAGAATTTTTAATTTCCTGAATATCTTTTTTCATGAATTCCATTTATTTCCTATGTTGGGTTTTCATGATTTCTCTCTTTTTTCTATGCTCCTTTTTAAAAAAAATCTATGCCGTGGTTTCTATCCTAAGGACCCAAATGTGTAACAGATATTATAAAGTAGAAAAAAGTCCAAGTAGGAAAAGGCACAAGGGAGGTGAAGAGGAAAAGGAAGAAAGACAAAATAAAACGTTGAGAAAATAAAAATAAAGTAGAAAAAAGTTTTTATAAATAAGGAAAAGAGGGGCAGAAGGGAGAGAAGGTGAATGGAGAAAATGAAGGACGGGGTTGCATGTATGGGTATAAATCACAAGGAAAGTGATCTTTATGTATCTCTAAACTAGACCAACGCACTTAATGATAAAAAGAAACATAAGTGCATGTTCTTCTAATTGCTTACAAATTAGGTGTTTGAAGTGCTTGTGTGCTTTTAAGGAAATTCTCACTATATATTTTTACTTAAGTCTAGTATCTTTTGATTTGCTATGCTTCCCCTCATTATTCATCTCTGCTGAAGCCTTACTGACTTCTTTGCTGTGTCTTGAACACAAAACACAGAACTTAGTTGACTTCTCTGTCATAAATGCAGTGTGCTCTCTGCAGCTTTTGCTAACTGCATTCTCTAAGCATTTGCCAAAACATCACCTTTGCACCAGAGTTTACACTGGTGCACGCTAAAAATGCTTTCTTAGTGCCTTCTAAACACACCATTCCAAAAATACTAGAAACCTCCACGAACTCACTACATTATTTTTCAGTTATCCCAATTATTTTTTTCTTTCATTTTCCAAAGGGATCACCATTTTCTGTCACACAAATTATTTATTATATAATAAAGCAAAAATTAACTGAAGAACAAAAACCTGAACACGTTGGAGACCACTATGAAGCAGCTCTGAGCAGGATTTAAAATTAACTAATTGGCTTTCCATGTTTATCTGTGAGTCTGTTCTAGGCCTCGGCCCCTTGCCTGGCGATGGGAGCTGATTCATAGTAAGAGAACCTGTATGAATCACTGGTCCTGACTGAGGCCTGTAGTGGCCTGTGAGGCCAGAGATACCTCAAAGGACAAGACAAGGCCACAGCTGTTGACACTTGGCTCAAACATCAATTAAGTAGATGGAGACTGCAGCTGCAGGAATTACTCCCACTGTCTCACTCCTACCATGTCTTCATGATAACACAGTTCTATTGAATTAACTTAATTCATTACTTGGAGACATCCTTGAGATGATTCCAAGTTCCTGCTCATTGCCTGCACTTTCCTCAGTTTCCCCACCCCTTATTGTTGGACCTAATAAAGTGGACGGTCCAGAGAAGTCTTTGTCTTAGTCCTCAGAGTCTTGAGCTCAATGAAAGGGTTTTGATCCTCCTGAAGCCCTAAAATCATAACAATTTTCTCATTTTATTTAAACCTCCGCTGTGCACTTGTTTGGGAGATTGGGGTCTAGGTCAGGACACGATATGCACAATCACAGCAACTTAGAGAATTTACTAGAAATTAAACAGAAAATAAATATCTGTATTGGCCATAGTAAAGGAGTAACAGTAAGTCCCTTCTGTGAGTGACTGTTGTTTTCTTTTTAACTGAAAATTGAACAGTAGTCAAAGGATAAAGTGTTATAAATTTTGCCTGTGGAAATTATGACATTATACCATTAAGAAAAACCAGTCTACACTTTCCAGTAAAAGCTAATTTGTTTTGACACAGAAATCAGCACCAAATTCAAAATTTCAGATGAATATTTCTCCATAGCATATTCCACGTCTCTTAATCGCCGCATTCAATGAATGACAACTCAGTGACGCTTGGTAGACCAGGAAAATTCCAAGTTTCAAAGGAAAAATACAGAATAGTATATCTTGGAAGAGAATTAGAGAACAGAAAGTATTTAGAGAACATAAACAAGAAATATTTCTTCAAGTCATGGTCTCTAAAGAAACTATTCTATGTAGATTCAAGATCATAAATACTTATGCCCATAGTTTAGTGTGCAATAATAATAATAATGAACTATTTTACATTCGTCTTATTCAATCAGCATTAAAAACATTTTCAAGTAATTTATGACTATTCAGCAGTTAAAGTGAATATATTGGATATAGACATATAACACAGAAATCTGTGTTATATTGTTTATATATTTTTCCTCCTACCAAATAAGGGCTATTTTTGCAGTTTTCTTATTTTTGATATATAATAAGGTGCTGAGATCTGGTCAGTGTCATTTAAAATACTTTTCTCTGTGGAAAAGGTGAGCATCACGTTAGGTCTCACATGGAACATCATGAATTTCCTGAAGATGGTTGACCTTCCTTGGAGTGCAATTACATTGTAAATTCAGTGGCCCTCAACAGTGTTCTAATGGGCAAAGAAAGTGGGTTACCCATCCTACTAGATGTCCAGGGCCCCACCACTCTTATTCTGCTTCATAATTTTACTGCTAGCCATTTCATAGTTTGTCCTTTTCCTTAGCTGAGGGTAGGAAAAGAAAATAAATTCAGAGGAATTAATTAATCTAGTTTAAATTTTAAATGGTCCTATGAGAATAATTTATTCTATTCTATTTACTCAAAAGTAAAATGAATGAATATATGTGTGTATATATATATAATGAGATAAATTATAAAATATCTGTCAAATAAGCATGAAATCTAAAAAAGAAAACAGTGCACAAATCCTAAGGCATGTCAGACACTTCCAATGAACTGAAGCAAGCTACAATGTTCCCTAAAATTGTCACACTGTTGAAAGCTCTTCCCAAACATTCTTTCACTAAAGTGATGGGATTTAGAAAGCTGACTATGCTTTAGGAGAACTAAGAATGAATCCTATAGAATTTCTTAAATACTGAGAACAGAAGTAAAAGTATTTCTAACTTAGGAACACTGCTTAGATTAGATTTTCAGTTTCTGATACCTGTCACACTAAAGCTGTGATCCAGCACAGTGAACTACAGGCAAAATATTTCTTTTGAAAAAAGTCTTCTAAATTATGAGAATTTACTGAGTCAGTTCAACCACTGAAGAAAGGAGAGTAGGAAGTAAAAAATGAAAGTAGTTAATAATCATTACCATAAATGCAATAGCTCAAGATGTAATAAAAATATTCATGCAAAGGTTTCTGATCTCCAAATTATCCAAGGAATGCTAGAATGTACTTCTAATGCCTCCTGTTATATAATTAAACTCTATCTGTAATAGTTATTTCTCTCATAATAGATAAATTATATGTCTAATCAACTAAATTAAATTGACAATTCAGCCATTTATTTGCATTTTAAAGATAAGGCTGTCCTTGAATGTAGATGTTATCAAAAAATTGGTCATGGATGCCCAAAATTATGCCATTGAAAGTATAGTACATTGACAGAAAAATAAATTATCAAGGAGAAGACAATTGTGGGAATGTGGTAAGTGTGAATCAATTTTGCCTCAATACTTTCAAAAGGGAAAGAACTGTTGTTATTATTGTTGAATCAAAGTCAAAGTGTAACTTAAATATGTATTTTAATTTAATCTTCGCGATACTGGGTATTGAACCTAGTGATTTAAAGCTACGTACCCAGCCTCCTCCTCACTTGATTTTGGTGTAGTCTAAGTTGTTAAGTTTCTCAGACTGAGATCTAACCTACAATCTTCCTCTCTTATCCTTCTAGATTCCTGAAATTGTAGCATATGCCAGCACAGCTGGATAGGATATGATATTCAAAGCTTCAAAATAATCTAATCATTCTACTTGATTAAACTCTGATTTTTATTAATATTTATTCAAAGTTCTTTTTTATTATCAAACCCCCAAATATTCCCTAATCTGTAAGCTGTGAGACGAGTACAAATTTATATTATACTATAGTGTTTGTTTAATAAAGTAGTGTAATATATTCCTTGAACAGCATGAGTGCATGGCTCCATTACTCCACACAGGTGTGTGATGTGTCCTGACATCACTCACTGTATTTTGACTGATTTAAACAGATAACTTAATTTATACATTTCAGCGATAAACACATCAATATAAATGTTATCGAAAATGGCAATGACTTCAACCCAAAGTGACTTCCTTATATTAAATGAAAATGATGCTTCTTTTGGTTGTCAAATAACCACAATTTAAACCAGTCCAATACCCAAAATTTTAAATATTTGACATAAATCCATCTAAGTCATTATGAAGATAGATTTTTTAAAATTTTATTTTCTCTATGTTTCCATTTGATATATGAAAATGTGGCTAAATTTCTATATGGAATTTAGTGACAAGCTGATTAAATTTTTAACAATGCAATTTATATGTATATGCATACTCATAAGCAGAATATTATTAAGTTAGAAGGAAAAAAATGTTGTCTTTTGAGACAGGGCCTCACTATATAATTCAGGCAGATAGTGAGCTCACTTTGTAGCCCAGTCTGGTCTCAAATTTACAGTGATTGTCCTGCCTCACCCTCCAGTGTCAGGATTACAGGAGTGAGCCACACCACACCTCGCCGTGACAGAGTGCACTTTTTCTGTTTGCCTCTTCCACGTGCATGTATCCTATTCTCAGATTAACATACACATGTAAACATGTAGACTTTGTTCTTACAATTCTAGGGCAGAAAAAGTATCACTTTTAATGGTCATTGTAAAATCACATAAAATTTATGGCCCATATAAAACTGGCTTTGGGACTGACACTAACATCATTTTAGCTCATAAAATTACTATAATATTAACAAGCTTTATTTGTCTATTAGTTTTTCTCTTAATTTTCTGATTTATATCAAACATTTAAAATTTTGGGTATTTGACTGACTAGTTTCTTTCATCTTGATTGTGGAATTTTCTGAACTATTATTACTATAAATTTTATTTTATATATTTTGACACAATTTATTATGTGTCTAAAAATTTCAAATGTTTATGGTGATTTATTCTTTTCATTTATAAGATGTATTATTTTTCTTCTCAGTAATTCTTGTTGAGATAAAGTTGATCTGTTTTCTAAAATTATTGATGTAGATCATTTTATTGTTATTACTTCTCATCAAATATCTTTACTATATTTTTGTGATACACCTTAACCACAAGTTGTGCTTGTTGTGAAGACCATGAATATTTGCATGAACTATTATCCTCTGACTTAGTTCAGTTCAGTAGTGTGGACCAAGTTTAAAAATCAAAGAAAAGCTAAAATTAATTTCAAGAAATGTTGAAACTACTACTAAAAATTGAAATCACACTGAGAATGCTAAATTCAGCCTTGTGCATGGATTAAGCAGAGTGCTGAACAAAATCCTTCACAATGATTGAAGTATCACACTATACTCCAGAGAAAAGTCAGTCAAAATTGACAAATTCTATCTTCTAGGATGTCAATTTGGTCTGATGAAATGTTGAAATTCCTGTTCAAGCCAATAGCTCTTGAGAGTCTATCAGGCAGGTTATGAATAAAAGATAGAAATGGTACTTGACAAACTTCCCTTACCAGCTAGAAACAAGTAGAACCAACAGGTTAAGCAATATCCCGCAAATGGTGGTGGTAGGTAAGAAATTACTGATATTGGCCAATTTAAGATCTTCTTTTTCCATAAATGCATTCACAGAAAGAATATATATATATATATATATATATATATATATATATATATATATGCAGTGAAAGGGACTCTGAAAAAGGAAAATTAGTTTCTATATTTCTTTCACAACCCATGTTCTTCACTATTCCATATTTATCCAATAGATAAAAACATTGTAAGAATAAATATTAATTTAAAATAATTTCATTTAGCCATTTAAATTTCAGATATAGTAAAAATGTGTCAATCACAACTCATCACAGCCCTTACAATGTAAATAATCTGGCACATGGCTAAAATGTAAAGATGGGGACACAAATGTACTATTTCCTGACTGACATATTTGTCAGTATTATGGATAATCTATGAAAGAAAGAACAATTGTTAATGTGACCTGACTAATAAAATCCGGAACATGCAAACATTTTAAATATTAATCCAACACACTGAACAGTTTAAAGGCCTGAGAGAAAAAAAATGAAGGCTAGAAGAATGAAAATAATTCACAGCTATGAATAAAGAGAAATTATATCAAAAAGAAACTGATTGTATACAGATGCAGTGCTTAGAAAGAAAAAAAAAAGATCCAACAAATTGTGAAGAACAGCAGAGATACCTTGAAGAACAGCATGGAAATCATGGAATCAGGAAGTGTGACTGTCTATTGGAGTTCTATTTTCCAAAAGTATTACCTAACATTTCAGATGTAGACAATAGAAAGGCTGAAAAAAAGGATGTGATCTGTTTCATAAATGAAATAAATACAGATCTATAGAGACACCTATGACAGTCACCAACCTATGAACTGAGAAGTTTTTGTATGTGAGCCGCTAATAGTCAATGCAGCAGCAATGGGTCTTGATACATAACATAAAGAGTGAAATGCACTAAAGCTCAGTTGATTTGGGAGTGTGGAGAAAGAAAATTCCTAAGTACAATAATATCTCAGAAGACTAGTGATGATATTTACAGAATATACAACAGGCCCTCTTTGCCTGGCTAAGAGTTTGCAGACAGACAGTTGACTTTAACCAAAACAGGTTTTGAGGTTTGGGTTTTTCACTATCCCTGACATGAACATCTGCGACTGTGACCATAGTGTTTAGGGTTTGCATGACAAGGTTTTTGGATATTGCCAGTCACCACAAAAGAATTTGAATCAACAGATGCATAAAAAATAAACCAATGAGTTGAACATACAAAATAAAGAAATTATAAAAAGCAGGTTAGAATTCAGTGATCTCCAGAATACCTGTTTTTCCCCTTTTAGGAAGAAGAACAATAATGGAAGGAGGTCACAGTATGTTGGTGTACATTGCATTATGCACAATTCATTTTTTAAAAAAGTACTTCATTTGACAAGGAGAAGAAATATTAATTTGTTAAATGTGATTTAGAGATAATTAAGCCAACAAGATGCAAATAAAATCTATTCTAAGAATTCCCATGAAAACACAAACCAGTAGGCAGCTTCATTTTCTCTTTTTGGTACCAATGGTAGGAAAAGAATGTAGAGTGTATAAAGAGATGTTATCAGATTGCAATAATAACAATTTCAGTTTTATTGACATCATTGTCAACATATACATGTCAACTCATAATATCTAATTTAATATTCTACCAACTTAATGAACTAAAAATTCTTCACTGTGCTTATTTTGCCAATGAAATCGTTAAGTACCATCAGTGGGAAGAGGTACATTCAAGACTGAAACCAATGCCATCCAATTCCAGAGTTGCAACTCTTAATCATTTCCTATGCTGCTTAAAGAGCAGAGTTACTTTGTTGGACACGTCCTATGTTTAAAAGATTACTGGCACCCAGGTCACTTGGTGAAATGTGAGAATCTACACACCATTAGCAGCCACTTAGCTGATACAAGTCTGATAGTCTATGAAGCAACAGTTTCATTTTGTCCCTGAACAAGAATGGTCCCTATTTCAATCTTCATACTGAAAGTTGTTTAAAAGATCATTTTCTTTAAGTGCTATTTTTTATGGATCTTTAAATACTACTTTAGATTGTTTAAAGAGCATGAGGGTAAACTGTGCTCCTTTACCATAATTCCTTCAGCCAACTTACATGTTCTCCTTTGTGGACCCCATAAGTGAATGACTTTTGCCCTAGGGGATGATCATACCATCATGAAAAATGCATAACCATACTTTGTTTAAACAGACTATTAATTTAAGCATTGATTACCATTTTATGGCACTAAATCAATGCATATATTGAATGATCATAATATGCTAAGATCAGGCACACATATTAAAATACATAGCTCACTTGTAAATTTAAATAGTTAATTTTAGGAGATAGAGTACTTCACTTTTGAGGATAATTCATCCCACAGTGAACCTACTGGTATAAAGTTAAGAATTGGCAGTAACTGCCTTACATATGAAGAAAATATCCTTTTTTTCCTGAACAAATATCAAAAAGCAGACTCCCATTCTAACAGAAGAGAATTAGCGTATTGGTGTGAAACATTTATTTTGGTTTCAGATAAACAAAATAGTATTTAATAAAACTCAGAGATCAGACCAGTTGATGTTGACAATATTCCCCTTTAGAAGAGAAGGTGTTTGGATCTTTTTTTTTCCTAAATGAATGTATCTACCCCAAATCCCAAGCTTATTCCATAAAGAAAACCCAGCCACATAGTCAAATAAACGTCATTGAACCATGTAGAGTACTTTCCACCATTAATTTTTTCTTGTAGACTATTTGGCCCTCCAAAGAATGAAGATGAAAAAACTAAATCATTGTAAAGAGTGAGAAAGGCAATAAGTATTTAGACAAATAAGCAAAATCATTTACTGCATAATGTGTTCGAGCCATCTTGTCTCACTTCTCATGCATCTCCCTGTCTAAGCGGTATCACAGAAACAACAATCTTTTCAGGAAGAGTTTATGGGCAGACACCCTGTCCACTCCATGCTTCTTCAGTGATGCAGTGGGTTCCTTCAGGAACTTCCTCCCAACTTCTCCCTCAGTACCCAGGTTTCTCCGTTGTTGAAGTTGATTCTAGAGTGTGAGGAGGTGAGCTTTGTGCCCCCAAACAGCTAATAAAGCCAAAGCTCTTTCTTTTTGGCTCTGTGTGCTACTTGGATATGGAAATTGGAGGTTTGTCTCTTTTATTACTAGACTCAGGGTTTCTACTGAGTATCTGGTCTGGTAAATCAAGTACAAGATTATGGCCATGCTTAGGTTAAGTATCTTGAGCATATAGTGTTTTGAATGTTTCTTCTCTTACCTTTAAACTTTTTTTTTCCACTTTCAGAATAGGCAATAGTTACCTTACATAAATGAAAATAGCTTATCCAGGACACACTCTGTAGTGATAAGTAAGGAATATTCCATTGTACTAAGTAGAAAGTGCACATGTGGTCATTAAATATTCTTGTTCTGTAATTTTCCAAGAAGGGCAAAAAGAGTAGAGTGCTATCATAGCACATTACAAGATTTTGCTTTTGTCCTCAGAACAAAAAAAAAGAGTTTTGTCTTCCAAATACTTACTGGAAATGTTATTTATGTTATTTTGAAATAAAAGTTCTGAAGCTATGAAAAAAAAGTAGTAAGTACTATGAAAACTGGCTGATGATATAAGAAGCTTCAACAATGTGTGATGTAAATTTCCTTTATAGAAATATAAAATCAGTTGTGTTGTGCACATCTGTAATCCCAGCACTAGGGCAAAGGAAATAAAAGAATTCCTGTGAGTCTGTGTCCAGCCTGAGCCACATAATGAGTTCAAGGCCAACCTGAACTACACAGCAAGACCCTGCCTCAAAGCCCTTTTAAATATAGTAATTTAATCTTTTCATTATGAACAGCATCTTGTACACAAAATATATTTTAAATTAATTCTTGTGTATTTTATTCTTGTTCCTTAACTTTCTGGAGTATTTATCATCAACATGCCAAGCAACAGTGTAAACATCTAATTCTGAGAAGGAAGGTAGCTACATGGGAGATAAAAATGTAAAACAATGTTTCTACAACTTGAGGATTAATGCAAACCTTAGTGGGCTAGAGGATAATTATTTGAATAACCAAGTCTACCAAAGCTCAATCATACATAAATGTTTGAATATTATGTATTAGAGATAATACCTGATTTATGAGAAAAATAATCATTGTAAAAATGGGGAGGGACAGAGCTCTGGAGTTGGCTCAGTGGTAGAGAGCATACATGAGGCCGCTAGTTGCATCTCTGGCACTGCAAATAAATAAGAAGTTTACCCTTAAGTACACATTTCCTAGATTTCTAATGATAATAGATGTGTTACTGAGAAGTAGTGCATTTTTCATTTTCTATCGTGCAGCTAAATCTCCTCATTGCGCAAACCAGTCATAATGGAAGGCAGGGTCTACAGTCTTGATCTTACCTATCACTGTGACTTGGATGAGTGCTCTAACCCCAAGGCTACATGTATATCCTCTGTCCCTGGTGTAATGGCATTCAGAAGACCCCTAGGAGGTGGGGACTATGTCAAGTCCTTAGGTCATTTGGTGTGCACTCTGAAGTAGCTTTTGGAATGCTAATCTTTTATTTCCAGGTTTGCAGTCCAAATATAAGTGATGGTTACAGGTGAATTTTCTATTTGGATGGTCTGGAGCATTCCTGAAAATTAGTAAAATTCTCTTTGCCATCAGTCTGGTTATGTGTTAGAAACACAACCTAAGGATTGATATATGGTACCTCGCTCCTTTCTTAATGGTGTTGTTCCCCATTCTGCTCCTTGGTCACTACAAACTAAGCAGTTTTTCTCTACCATATCCTTCTGCTCTGATGTTTTTGTTTTAAAATTTAGCTGACCATGAACTGAAGATATTAAGTCTGTGACCCATGTGACCATTTCCTTCTTTAACTTCAGGGATTTGGTCTAGCAATAGCTGACTAACGCATGATAACACTGATCACTCCACCAAGGGTTGTACCACGTTGGGCCTCACGTCACTGCCTCAAGCCAATAGCACGGCCTGACCAGTCATGATAAATCAACTTGACTGGATTAAGGAACAGCCAGCAGATTGCTAAAGCTCATTTTGAAGTGTCACTGTGGAGGACTGATAGGTAGACAGAGTCACCCAGACTGTGGAGAGCACGATAAAATACATTGGTAACCTGGGCAGATTAACTGCAAAGGAGAAGGAATTTGGCACATCAATAGACAGCTCCATTCTGCTTGAGAGGGCGCACGTCTTGCCACCGTCCCCTATGCACATCATATTTGAGGTTTTCAGTCCTTCAGGGCATACTCATCCCTGCTGCTCTCTACATCTTCACTCTTAGACTGGTGCTGAGCCCTCAGCCCCTCTTATTTCTCCTAACTCCCAATATCTCAGCCTCAGTAACTCTGAGCCGCAGGTGCCCACTGTTGGCTGTCTTGCCTCTGATGCTACAACCCTACCTAATAAATGCTCATGCACAAGTGTTTCTTTTCTATCAATAATGTTGCCCTAAAGATCTCAGATTTGGGTACCAGGAATGATTCGAGAGAAACAGAATAACAAATTCCTCCAATTGGTTTAGTGGTTCCTGGACTTAATTTGGTTCTGTAATTTGATGTGACAGAAAGTTTCCACAATCCCTTTTGGTAATGTAGGAAATACTCATAGTGCATGGCAGGAACGGTTTAAAGAAATATGCACTATCGGCCCATTTGATTACACTAATTTACCACTTGTGTAACATAAAGGGTTTACTGACTCCTATTCACATTACTTTTCAACACGTTTGGAAGACTAATGCATATAATCATGTGGACTGATTGCGGTTAGAGCTCTGAACAAAGTAATAAAGGAAAAGAATGAGCTCAAAGATTCAATTTTCCTGCTGCACACAAACATAAACAACCTAAAGACTTCTAAGTATATTCCGAAGGAGCATCTTCTCCTCTGTACACATAGGGCTGAAAGTGCTAAAAACCAACACAAGTGCTCATCAACTAATTGACTGAATTACAGTACAAGTCCCACTCTCAGACGTGAAATATATCTGGAGTTAAAATTAGGGGAGGAATTACACTGATTGGGGAGGAATGGAATCTGGTAAACAGGGAGGGAACTCAAGAAAACAAAACATTGAATTCCCTAACTTCCAACCATGTTATTTTACCAGCAGAAATTCCCTCTCAGTGGTTGAAACATCTCAACTGTCATCCTCTACAGTGCTGGCTCCTCCTCCCCTGCCTGAGGAAACTAATCCTGAGCTGCCTGTGGAAGCTGCAGTGACCTTCTCTGATGCAATTGCTGAGCAAGACAAAACCTGTGCTTGCTTGGACACACTCTCAGTACTAATTTTTGCTCCAAAGCTTTTAACCTGTGTAAAATCTTACAAGGGTACTAAAGGTGAGGAACATAAAGTGAGCCATGAAGACATATGATACATTTCCAAAGAACGTCTTGAGTTTTCTAAGCAAGAATAGATTCTGGGAACTGGCATGATGATAGATTTTAAAAGTATGAGACAATAGAGGAAGGAACATGAACCTGAATCAAGCTGATTTTTTTCTTATTGGTGCATTATGCAAAGATTCAGGAAATGCTGTTGAAAATCATGGAGTTACAATGAGAGGTGCTAATAGTTTATCTGTATTTTGGCTGAAATGTGCATAAAAATGGCCCATTGAGAATGATCTAGAGATTCCTTATATTACTTAGTGTTGTACTATATTATTGGTGATGGTATTCAAAGCCTCAGAGAAATGAGCATGCCAGAGTTGTTTTTCAGGTGAAATTCCTCTCTTTCACATTGGGAAGCCTCAGAAAAATGAACTTTTTATTAATACCTTAAGAAACAGATTTGTGAGGGGAGCACAATCCTTATAATTCTCGTCAGTGTTTTTCTGTTTGGCAGATCCTACCTGTGATCACTCAACTAGGAAACTTAAATGGATGAGTAAAATTGGATCCTACATGGGAAGAGGCCAAGTGGCAGCATTCAACCTCCAAAGAGGTGATGTATGTACTAATTGTAAGGGACAGCAAAGGCAGAGCAGTGGTAGGGATGACCTCAGTGTGGTACATATTTGTGAAATAACTACTGTGTTCTTAGAAGTGAAGTAGAAAGGAAGCCTATTACATTTTAACTGGATTTATATAAACAGAATTTCAGGAAAATCAGCATAAATATGCTTCTAATAATAACAACAGAGTGTTGTACTCCACCCAATCAATTCTCAAAACTGAGGCAGTTTACTGACCCAGAAAACATGTTTGAAGCAGAGGTCAGCTAGTGGATTACCAGTGATTTTCCTATCCTTATGCGACAGGACCTAAGGCCTTTTACTAACGTACCTGTACATTGTTGAAAAGGAAATAATCAAACATTGGGCAGCTGCTGCATATTGTTTCAGCACAAATGCTGATTCCAGGAGGTTTGCAACAACATTTTGTCTGCCCAGTAAGAGTACTGGACTCTGGAAGTCAAGTGGTCAATGGAGTTTTAGTCAAGGTTTGAATCACATTGGGTTCAGTGGGTTCCCAAACCGTTCCCCAGTTCCCGTATTTGGGATCCATGTGAACATCAGACTCTGTAGTTTGTTTTGTTTTCCAACACATTCTCATATGAGCAGTTCTCTAGGTAACTTCTAGCCCTTTGGTCTTGGATTACTGCTATATTCTTGATTCCTTTTGTTTGACTTCTTGGTCTAAAGGCTACTAGTTTTTTCTTCTCTCCAGTACATAGACCACCACTTTAGACTCTTCTACCTCTCATTCCATTAGCTTAACTAATATATTTTCTTGCATGCATATGTATCCGTATGTCCCATTGATTATGTACCTCTAGAGAATGCTAACACGTTCACTTGTTAAGTAACAAGAGTCAGGTCTTTCATGAAAGTGGCCGAGAGATCACTGATGCACTTAGGAAACAAGATTAGTGCATGTATTAGCTTTTTATACATGAGCCACAAACGCCACAACCACAAATGAAAGGAGAAAAGATTTAATGGTTAACATTTCCAGTTTCTGATCAATCATCTGGCAGTAAAGCAGAAACATTATGGAGAAAGGATGGAGGAGTAAAGGTGCTGAGCTCATGGGACCGAGAATGTGAGCTGTGGAATCACACCAGAGAGAAATGTGTGAGAGTCCACATGAAGTAACCTAGGTCAGGCCTAACTGATCCACCCATACACACCTAAGAGAAGTGTTCACTAGCCTGCCAGACAATTCCTAATGCAACACAGTTGCTGTATCTGGATCAATACACACAATCCAATCACATCTCCTTAAATAGTACTTAATTTTCAAATAAAGAAAAGAGTAAATTCATAATTCTGCCTAACACAAATACAATAAAAATGCATTGATCCTTTCTACATAGTCTTACTGTCTCCAGCATTCTCCAAAAATCCTTGTTTCCTTGAAATATGAGGCAAACTCTTAGCTTTAAACCTTGTTAAAAATGTTCACATAATCCCAATAGAAGTGAAAGAATGATTTGTGATAAAGCAAGACCAAAGGGCCAGGGGTTTAGCTCAGTGGCATAAGCACATGCCTGGCAAGTGTGATGTTGGGAGTTTGATCCCTAGTACAAAAAACAAAATAAAACAAAAACACGACCAAAATCTAGTAGAATGAACATTAGTTTTTCTCTCCATGTCTAGTATTTGAGGTTTGTGATAGTAAAATGTGAGTAAAAAGGGCAGAGTTGTAGCCCATAAGGCTGGTATTATTCATGGCTTGAAACTTTCTCTGCTGATTTCCATGTGGATGGCACATCTAGGTTCATGTGGTCTCCAAGCCATCTTGTGTTTTATTTACTCAGTATGATGCATTGCCCTTTTTGGGGGTTTCATGCCTGGCCTCTCAGCTTTTCATCTGAAATGTATATTATCCTGTTCCCACAATTCTTGCACTCTGCAGGCCAGGAAAACCAACATTATGAGAACAATACCAAGTTCCACTCTCAGTAGAAACAGGAGCCAGGCCCCTTGTACCACAGCTGCAGTGGCCTCAAAATGCCAGTATGTGAGCCTGAGCATGGGGAAATGAATCACAGGGAAACAACTCTATAGGAGGCTCTACTTTAGCAGGAGTTCCAGGACCTCTACTCCATGGTTAGCATCTTGCTGATTCCTGAGCTGTTCTTAGGCAACTTTCTTCTTGTATCTGTAAAGTATTGGTTTCTTTTCAATAATGCTTATTTTTTAGCAACCACACTTCATTTGGCCCCAAATTTAGGCATGGTTCCTTCTTGCCAAAAATTAATTTTTTGGCTTTTCTGCTCTTGCAGAATATCTTGAACTGTGCTATTTTGAAATTTCCTCCATCAGACTTATTAACCCATGATTCTTAATCTCAGTCTACTGAAAACTCACAGGACATAGCAAAGGTAGACAAATTTTCTGCCCTGGTGTACCACACTCTTTCTAGTCCAATTGCCAATAGAATTTGTGTGCTCAAATGAAATCTCCTGAGCCTGGCCTTGATTGTCACCAATACTATCGATAACCTGGCCTTCTGAGTATTCTAGAAGTTCTCTAACCTGCTTCTCCAACCTTTCCCAAGTCCACTTGTAAAACAGTTCCAAAGTCTTCTTAATCATCATAGAGTTAGGTAATGTCGCAAAAATGACCCAGGTATGGTATCAATTTTATGTAATAATCAGCTTTCCATTGCTAAGACACAATACTCAACACCTACCATTTAAAGGGAAGTATTATGGGGCTCATATTTTAAGTCTATGAGTGAGCGGCTCCAAGGTAGAAACATCAGGATGGATAGATGTAGAGGAGCAAAGGTATTCAGTTCATGCTGTCCAGAAAGCAGAACAGAGGATGCCAGAGAGAAATGTTCATGGGGACCAAATTCAGTACCCAAGGCCACATCTCTATGACCCAGTCACATACACCCAAGAGCATGCTCACTAGTCTGCTAGGTGATCCTTCATCTGGTAAAGCTGGCAAGTGAAGACTAATGGTCACAGTGTACCGTGTTTTTCGTATATCTTAAAATTGAGAAATCACAATATACTACACAGTAAATCAATACATGTGGGAGAAATTGGAGGTGATAAAATAGATAGTTATGGTTAATGAAACATTAGTAATTATCATGATAGGAATGATGCTTAAGAAAGAAAATGATTCCTTATTCCTAGTATGATAAGCTGAGAAATAATTCACAAATATCTTGTATCATTCTCTAATTTTAATCAATTTAAAATTTTTGTCTTAGCTGGATATTTAGCTCCGCAGCATAAACACCTGCCTTGTAAGCATGTGGTCATGAATTTGATCCCCAATACCCTCCAAAATAAAATAAAATAAAATAAAATTTTTGTCTTAATCTCTCAGTTAAAATTGATTTTTTCTAAACAAAACGTGCATTATTAGGACCAGGATCTAATGAACATAAGGTTTTTTCATAGGAGCAAGGGTAATATAAATATTGTAAAATTGATTGTGGTAATGATGACAAAACTCTGAATATATCAAAGTAGTATTGAATTTGCTGTATGAATGAATGAAAGCTGTTATGTGAATTCTATCCCAGTAAGTGAGATAGGAAACAAAAAACAGGGTCATTGAAGACTATTCACAATGATCAGAGGTTCAGCAGAGTCAAGGGTCTGCCTCTCCGATATTATCTCCACCAGCGAGGAGAAACACCCGTCAGACGCACCTGATTCACCTGCAGGTCATAAGTGAGCTGGAATCCTGATGTGAACTTGTTCCATTATTACAAGCAATGCATTATGCTGTGGAAAATCATATTCAAATATCTCCAATCAAAACTATGGAATCCTGTGTCCATAGAGGAGAAATAGAGACATAAAATCAGACGTGTGATTTCTTTACAGATTTTTCGATATGGGCAGCAAAACAGGAAGCATTAAAATCCAGTGTTGAGAAAAATACCTCGAAATTAAATCAGGAAAAATAAAAATCTGTCTAATGGCATAAGCAGGTTACAGTCATCAGATATGAGCTGGAACTACTTAGGGAGTACAACATGAAATAAATCACACGGACACAAAAGCCACAGATGTGCTTGGTGGTAGCTTTTAACTGGGAGAAAGCAGGCTAAATAAAACACTAAAATTTAGCACCATAAATTAAAACAAATGTTGAGGAAATCCACGGGATTTGCAGGATTACAATGGTGCTTTCTCTAACAGGGAGACAATGAGTCCAAAGGTAAAAGATCTTTGGAAAACAACCAAGCTAGGACCACTCATGCCTGAAACCAGCCTTCATGGGCAGCAGAGGGAGCCTGGAATTGTGGCTGCTCTAGTTCCCAGCATCCTAGCAAACCCCAGAGACCAACCTGAACAGCTGGACCAGTGCCTGCAGCTGTTGATAACTGCAAGGAGCAGGCTGGGTTATTAGCGTGGGGCTGAGAAATAGCAACGATTTTGTTATCAGGCAGAAGCATTTCCCTGACCACGGTCAATAAAAATTTCCATAGTTAACTCTGCTTTTAGAAGTTTCTCTTCTGTTCGATATTTTGTGGGAGCAAAATATTTTTTTTTTATTGTGGCAAAACAAACAGCCAGTTAGAATGCTAGCTATGCATCTTGAATAAAAATATTTCATTTGCTGAAGGCTTATTACTTCAAATGGGTTTATCCTGCCAGTATAAATCCAGTTTTCTCAAGATATAAAAGAACTTTAACACATTATGTCTAAGTTTATTGATTAATTCATTTAAAAATAAATTTTGGACAAAGGGGAATTTTTTCTGGCACTTTTTAACAGTGTAAAATGTTACCTTCTTGATTGAACTGCTTTTGATGCATTAAATTATGCTTAGGATGACTATGATCTAAAATACTGTAGCATTAACTGTAGCATTTTAAAAGGATGTGTAGAATTAAACAGGTTATAAACATAAACTAGAATCTTCCATGAATCTTTTCTATTTGTGTTTATTTATGTATTTTCTATTCTAAAGTACATAAATATTTTTGAGTCAGAATTTAAGTACTGAAATGACTGCCTTCCCTTTGCTTTTATAGTGAAAATATAATAATTTTATTTTCTTTATGTTAAGTACAAGTTATGTTAAACATAAAGATTATAAGCAATAAGGAAGGAAAAAAGCAAAAAAAATGAAGAGATATATAAATATGAAAGTAATCTTTCCTCCAACTTGAAAGATATTCAGAAAGAAGCTGTAGGGCTCTTTTTGCAATCCTTTCTCTCAGATACACATTCCTATTTTATCTTAAATGTGAAGATCCATATTGCAAATAGACTGAACTACAGTACAAGCTTTCCCTCTCATCCTCACCGTTGAGATACAAATGATAAACAAATGAAAAAAAACTGCCATGTCACTAAGGGAAACTTTCTGTCTCTTTCTTAACAGAATTGTAAGCATTTTAAAGCCTGTGCACCCCAGTTATTAATAAATAACTTTATAATTTGTACTCATGGACCAGATAAGCACATTTGTGTGTCCAATTGCAAGAACCACATACCATTTTAAGGAGAGTAATGAAATTAAACAACTTCAAAAAATATTTTCTAACAATGAATTCAAAATATTTTAGAATTCTTAAAACAATCATTCATTTTGTAAAATTTTGAACTTTTTAATATCTGCAATCTACTTCTTTCCTTCCTTCCTTCTTTCCTTCCTTCTTTCTTTTTTGGACCAGAAATTGAACTGAGGACCTTGCACTTACCAGACAAGTAAGAAGCAGTCCACCTGAGCCATGTCTCTGACCTTTGCAATCTACATTAAAACAGAATTCTCTATCAGTTTCACGAATTAAAAATGTTAGAGTGAGAATTTTTATGTCAGGAGTGCTTCTTTGTAACTTGGAAAAAAAATTCTACAGAAAAATAAAAAACTATTACAATAATTGTGCAGAAGAAACTGATTTTATTTGGACAATGCTTTAGTGATTTTATACTGAATAAAGCATAGATAGGAGATGTGCAAATCCACAGAAGTCAAATTTGTTATTTTAAAAATAAAGTGATGGATAGTATGAATTTGCATGCAGATATTACTTGTAAGATGGTGGGCAGAGGAAGCATTCAAGAGGAGAGGAGATTGAGGGAGATATAGGCAAACTTCTTCTATGGTGTTCTTCTAAAAACATGTATGCACAAAATCACATACGCAAAAACATACACAGAATCACAAATAACAGTGAGATGGGAATTCTGGAGGTAATAACAAGGATTATGGCAGAAATCATGGAGATGATTTTCTGGCTGTATATTTATCTCTGAACTCATCAAGTCCCATAGATCAATTATGTCTCAATTTTGTTTGTCAAAAAATTAAATGCCAAAAAACAAGTGTAGAGTCTCAAAGAAAATTTACCTTTGGTCAGCAGTTTACAATACTGTGACTGCTCCAAGAAGCAGGAAATATTTGTAGAAGATCCCAATAAAGAAATATGTATAGAAATACACTGTGCAATAGACTCCTAGTTAAAATAACAATTGGAAATGTTCATGTTGGCAGTAAATAATTATTGAGATTTGATGGGTACATATTGTATAATTTATTGAAATATTACATGCCACCTCATAAGTATGTACAAGTACTATGCATTAATAAAATTCTTCTAAAATGTTTAAGTAGTTGTAAATAGTAACTGTCCTGATTTCATGATTATTCCTTATATACATGTACTGAATTACTAGTATGAAATGTGTAATTAAGTTAATGTTAATTAAAATAAAAATTAAAAACCCAAATAATTCAGTAAATGTTCTTGTATTCTGTCCATGTTTTTACAAACTGTGATTAGCCAATGAATTGTCTTTGAATAACATTTATAAATGTGTAAATCACAGCCCATAGTTTGGCTACCTTTGTATTTGTTCATTCACCAATGAAGCTGTGTGCTTACCAAGGCTCAGCTGTATTTTTTTCACAATTGCTTGTTTCGGCTTTCCTTTTCATTGTAATTATTTAATTTAATTTTCACAGTTATTTCCTGAGAAAGCATTTTGACTTTGTGTAAAGTGTTTGATAATAAACATGCACTAATACATGGAAAGCATAAATAAATATTTAAAGTATTGTTTCTTTTTAAAATTAGATTGCAAACTATTGATTTCAATTGTCATAAAATTTTTTTAAAAAATTCAATTATGTGAGTCATTGTCTCTTATTTTTTCTGGTTGCTGACTGTTAGTGATTTCTTTTTTGATTCTTTAAAACCATATTTATCTCCAGTGTACTGATTAAATATGTGAAGATTCTGGGCAATCTTAAGGACAAAACTTACCAAACCAAGTATCAGCCAGATGGCTAGAACTTGCTGAGAGGAGCCATGCTGCAAATACCTGGGACACAAATAGACCAGGTGTAGCAGGGGGAACCTATTTAAATTCAGTAAAAACAAATAAGACCTCTTACTGAAAATTTTAAAGAGATTTTCTTTTTACTATAATTAAGACTATTTTAAGTTGAAAAATATTGGGGAAACAGCATGCTGGAAAACAAAGAAGCAGTTGAGACAAGAAGGTCGGAACTAATTAAATTATGTTACCTAGCAGCTAACTCAACTCATTGCTTGAGGATACCGAGTTCACTCAGATATCCCCTCCTGTCATGCAAAACGCAGCAGCAAAAGAAATTCAGTTAAGTTGAGGTCTGAAAACATTTAAATACCCGAAGCTGATTTGTTGACCAGAAAAATTATGTTACCTGGTTTCCAGTATTCTGATTCGAGAGTATGAGCTTTGGGTTTCTACTTTGCCATTTGTAAAAATTAAAATTAAAGCTTTTCTAAACATGTCCTCCTAAAGCTGTCACATCTTCTGCCCCAGTAAATTGATGGCAGTATCTTCATTTCATCTTATTCAAATACTATCATTTGGAGTATTAATTCTAAGAGACTAATTCATGGTACTAACAATCTAAGAATATAAAAAGAGATTAGTAAAAATATAATATTGGAAAACTACCATAATGTTTCTCACAGCAAATCATGTTATGCAATTAACATATTGCATAGGAATCAGGAAGATTATATAAATCATAAATATAAGTAATTTATATTGCCAAATACATGTTAAAGATTATTGTTCTACCTAATGAGAAGAAAAGGTATCATTTTAAAATATTTTAAAATAAGACTGAAATTCCACCTGCAATTGGTATAAATATAACCAGAAAAAGAATCTAAAAGAAGGAGTATAGATTTTTTTGTCTCCACAAATTCATGTTGTTAGGAAAAATATTAGGATTCTCATAGAAGGTGTCGATAATTAGCTAATGAAACCAGTTTTCAAGAGCAAACAGAACAGCAAAATCTGATTGAAAAATGTACCTCTTGAGTCCCCAAACATTTAGGAAGTATAGAAAGATTTATGTTCATGTATGTGTCACCATTATATTCACAGTTTGCCTGGGAGTCCATAAAAAACCTTTTTTTAAGACAGAAGATAAAAATCCTTAGAGAAATGATAGAGAAGAAGGGCGTGAATATTACAAACCATAAAGAAAGTGAAGAGAGCAGCAGAGACCAGTATCTCAGAAGTGGTAATAGCCATAGCTTCAGCTGTGCTTTTGGAAGCAACTAGAACAACAAAGCTCAGAGTTCCAGAGAGCGGCTTTTTCTTTACCTGAAGGTGAAACCATGACTCAATTGACAAATAAAGGTAACACATATCTTCTTTAATGTAAGTTCCAGGCAGACAGAGTAACTACTATTAGGAAAAAATGCATACTCACAATTCTTTCAACAAAATATACACCAATAAAAATTCCGTATCTACCATCTGGATTTCTTGGCTTCTTGTAAAAGTAGAGCTGGGTAGTTATAGAGAGGGTGTGGCTCGCTTGCAAACTGTTCACGCTGGAGTAATTCTGTTTTACAGCATTTAATTTCCACCCAGACAACTTTTTATCTACAGCTAATCATATTATTGTTATGTATACATAAATGTCATGCACACATGTGTATATATGCCTTATAATACAAATACGTGTAGTAACTACAGCCTGAAACTGCAATTTTCAGAAGGATTAGAATGCTCCAATTTATAATGTATGTGTACATTTATATAAATGTGAGCATTTGTATTTACGAAATACACAAACATTTATATATGCACATAGGCACATGTACACACCTAAAAACATCTACCTGACACAGTCAGAAACAGGAGCAGAGTGAGCCACGCCCTTCCCTGCATATAGCTGTGAGCGCGGCACCACCCTGGTTATTACCCGTGTTTATGCTTAGGAGTTTGTGATGCCCGAGGTGGCAGATCACGGACACCAATGGGAGAGACGCAGTGGGGAGGCATCGGGGTCAGAGGGTCTGACTGCAATGTGAGCTACCTGAGGTCAGAGGGGTCCGATGCACTGGGGACCTGACTTCTGAGTCTCTCACTCACTCTCTAGGGTTCTTTCTCTCCTCCTTTTGCTTCTGCTCTTATGCATCTTCCTGCTACCATCCTGTGATTTTCTGTAAATCCGGCCACATACTCCAAGGTATTTGCTTGGTGATTCTTTCCTTGCTGTACACAAGGACCTGGGCAACGATTTTTGATCCATTCCACAGTTATTCACCTGTGTAAATACTTACAAAATTAAATTTTTAAAAATCCATGGGGTCTGTTCTGGGTTGTATGTGAGCTATTTTTTTTTAACCTGTTAAAATTAGGACACTATATTTGAAAAATTATAAATAAAAATGCTTATTGAGTATTAATGCAAAGCAGTGTTATTGTATACAATTATTATACATGAGAGATTATATGTACATAAAACAGTAGGTGTGGGATTTTCCTTGTACTCTCATTTCTGTGCAGCTGTGTCCCTTTTCTTTCAAAGTCAACACGAAATTGCTGTTTTTGTCTCTTAAATTTGTTTTCAAGAAGTTCAAAACTCCTATTCAATTTATTCAAGAAGGATATCATTAAATCATCCTTCAGATTCCACAGTAAGTGCAAGAAAGGATGAAAAAAATGAAACAAGAGTAGTTGACCAAATCTTTTCATGTTTTAGTGATTTTTCCTGGCTTTCTCACATATACATCTTGCAAAATGACACACTGACTGTGCTCTGTTTTGTACCATCTTATCAAAAATATCTGAATAACCTTGGCAGACAGCAGTAATGTCTCCTTTTGGAGACATTATTTTGGAGGCATCATTCTTGATTTCTAATAAAATAAGAATATCCCCCTGCAGAGCCAGAGGAAGAAAACTTACTGTGAAACATAAAGTACTTTTGTTCCCCTTGACTCAGGGTTTCTGTCCTGTAATTTAGTGTATCACCAGCACATGTGTCACTGGCTCTCTTTATGTGGCCTTATGAGCATCTGTTCTCAGAGAACCAGCAGAGAATTTCTGATGACTCTGGTTATTACCATTGCTGTGTGCATTAAACTTTCCCTTACATCTATTCCCCAAACATTGTGCTTCCCACTTACAACCATAAAAATGCATCATCCAAGAAACTTGTCAATTTGCAAGTGGCATAAAATCCCAGACACCTCAGAATTCTTGATATTTCCCATGGCTTGGAATCCATCACCTTAAGACACTTCATATAGCCCTGCATGATGTACTTGTCTGTGGTAACTCTGCTGATTTTCCTGACCAAAATTCTAGACTTATGCCATTATACTATTCAAACTGGCTTTCAGTTTGTCTCTCCATAAACACCATTGGTTGTCTCTTAAACACTGTTCATTACATTCAACTTATATATGACTGATACTTTCATATAACATCCTCTTAGACTCCTTCTATTACTGATAGGATTTTAAAACTGACCATCCAGCACTGTTGCTCAACTCTCGATTTCCAGAGCAAATTATCTGACTTTTGCAACTCAGAAAGGAGAAGTTTATTTGGTTTTCAGAAAATTTAATCTGTGGTTGTTCGTGTCCAAGACAGAAATGACAAGACAAAGGCGACAGGAAAACCATGACAGCCAGAAATCAGAGTGAACAGAGGAGCTGTGAAAATGAATGTGGCCTTCCAGCTCAGGCTCAAGTTACCCACCCCTGAGGAGGTCCAGCCCCCCAAGATTACAATCAGGCACAAACTATTCAATGAATTAATCCAGTCACCTCCCCAAAGTCCCAACTCTGAATGTGTGATGATTTTGGAGCACATTTTAGATCTAAACCATACCAACATGTCTGTTTCAGAACACTTTCTCAATGCTAGGGAATTTTAAAATTATTTCTACATAAATTTGTAAGAATGAAACCTTAAAATCATTTTCACACTCTCATGACTATGAAAATCAAATGTACTTAATTCTGAAGCTATTGTACTTGAAAGGTTAGGCAACATACTAAGCAGCCTGTTGGAGCAGTGACACAGAAACATAGCATTTGGATTCAGCAGTAAAGTGTGATGATTTTAATGGAAAAGTCTGAAGTCTAGTATCAGGAATGGAATAATGGCCACATGTACTCATAGCAAAAATACATTAACAAAATAATGCATGCTGTGATTTTGGATGTGCATTTCTTAATGCTATAGATTTAAATTTTTATTTATAAGATTTCCCAAAATTTTACTAAATGTAAGGGTTTTAAATAAATAATATTCTACTTAAGTTTTAAAAAAACATTTCTACATTTGCAGCCAAGAATGCTGATGGCCAAACATATTCATTTCAAAAGTTGTACAGGAATAAATAAAAAAGTCTTATAATCATTGGACATTTTTAGGTGTGATAAAATAAATCTGATGCTTTCTTTATAGAGCCAGACACCACGAATCCCGTCTCAGGCAAACGTAAGCAGCACAGTTGTCACATACAATATTTCAAATGATGTAGAAAGTAGAATCTAGAATTTAGGAAATAGATATGAGCTGAAAAGCAATATTATCAAAGATTTTAGGAATGAAATATTCAAGAATTGAGTTAGTTATTTTTACCCATACCCAACGAATTAGGTAAAGAATGTAGTAAAGAAAGCTCCAGTGTCTCAACTCAAAATAGTGTCAAAGGCAAAGGGACAATCTCTCAACTAGCACAGTCTTATCTCCCTTCCAGGGACAGTGTTCAAACAGCCAAATTTGTACTAAATCTGTTCTTTTGGGTTCCCAAATTCAGTCTGTTCAAGTCACAGCCTCTTTGGTTTAGCTACATGAAAGTTAGAGCATTTGTATCTAAAATGAGACTTGTATGTTGTAGGGCAATCATAAGGAAAGATTCATGGGGTTCAAAATGAGAAACCCCATGGATTTTATTTTGCCAGTTGAAGCAGTTTTGTGTGTTTAACTTATCAACTGTCTGGTGCAGCACTGCTGTAGAATCCCCATTCCGCGTCACCTGAGACTGCTAAGTTCGCAGGAGCATCCTAATATCTTCATTTTGCTTCTTTTTATATCTAATTTTCTCTGAACTTATAATTGAGACTAAAGTTAACCTTACACATGGGGACCAATTGCAAAGCTAAACCAAGGAAAAGGCAGCTTATCCACAAAAATATAATTGGCAACCATCTTTCTTTCTATGTTTGTATATGTGCCCATGTATATATCTGGACAGACCTGATAAAATATTATACTTTAGGGGAAATGTATTGACTGAAAATAAGCATACTCAAGAAAAGAAATACAATTTTAGATCAAATTCACTGTGTATTGGTTTCAATGCTCCGGAATATCACCCATCTGAAGGTAAAACATGGAAAATATGTACACATTTTTTAGGGCCTGCTCTTATGCATCGCAACTATCCCTAATCCTCAGACCTTAGCCAGTGACTGCCTCACAAGAACAGAAAAGTTCTGACCTTTTATTTAAAATTGAAAAAGTGTGGTAATTTTCATAGCAGATTAAAAAAATCCAAATTTGCTTATTTTTTCTGCACTCCTTCCTATTGTATTTTCCTCACTTCTGTATTTGTTCCTTCTTTGAACAATTTCTCAGTGAGTTACACATTCATGAAAACCAACCTATTCTCTATTTCCAATGCACTCCACCTACAGAGGTCAATAGAAAAAGAGGTCTAAGACAGAGACATTCAGGCTGGAATTCCGGAGTGGCTTCATGTTCCAGCTCACAGTGAGGATGGAATCCACGTGGCAGGGAACTTTGGCCAGTTCCGGGCACCCAGTTGTGGTAGATTTGCTAATGTGCTGTAATTTGCTAACTTTCAAATGTGGTGGACAAGAAGTGGATACGTCTGCAAAGATTTCTCAAGATACACAATGATTCTGCCATATGAAAAATGTGGTAGAGATAGTAACCGAGGAGACTGTGAATTGTCACAGCTATTGAAGATCACTATAGCCCAAAGAGGAAAGACATGCTAGATTGAAGTGATGCTTCATTCTAAGGGAAAGTAGGGGACACATTCTCACTGACAGTGTTTGACATGATCTTTGACTCCTGCTTTCAGAGGTTAATGATGGTAAAAATTAATCCCACTATATACACCTTATACTACTATGATAAGGTTGAATTTTTAATTCAGATAAAAATTTACTGCAAAGTCAGGGTCCTAAAAGGAAAACTCTGTATCCAGAATCAGAATAGAACAATCTTCACAGATAAATTGGAGACTTTAAACCCTGCAAATACTGGACCTTCAGTGGTTCATCCCTTATTAGAATATAGGGTCCTTCTGCTGTAATTGAAGACTATGCAGAGAGTTTACAGAAGCACAAATTACTTAAACGACATTGGTTGTTGATCTTTCTCCTGTCAGTTATGCCTATGACTATGGCTTTATGAACAGACACCTAAAAAGGAGAAGCTAAGGCTTCTTAGTATAGGAACGATTGTATACAGATGACCCATGCTGAAATGGTGGACAAATCAGTGTTGGCAAAACTGAACAGAATGGGCCTAGAGGTGGACAGGGAGGAAGCCAATCTAGGGAAGATGAAACAGAGTCATAAAAAATGAACTTTGTAAAAATTGAAGCACTCCAAAAGACACATTTTAGTGTTTGGACAAAGTCATTAGAATACAGCATTGATTAACTGCTGGAGTCATCCTTAGAAAAGTTTGACAAAAAGTAAGGTTTATATTAAGAGACAGAGATGTAAAAAGCAACACAGCACAAAACATAAGTATGATACAAAGGTTCAGAGAATTGAGAATACTAGAAATGATTTATTTAGTCAGATGACAAAGTCACCAACTAACAATGCTTCTCAGTATTTTGATGAAGGTGGTAAGATACGCTCAGTAGGTGCTCGTTCCTGTAGGTCTAGGATAACAGAACAAATAGGAAATTATGTCTAATCCCAGGTGAAAACTTCAGGGAAATTGCAATCATCAGTTACTTCAGGGGTGGTAATTCCCTTCACTTTCCAGTCTGTGTTTTGAAAAGCCCAAGCAGTCCACTGAAGGTTACAGAGGATTACTGTAAATTTCAGAAAATTAGCCACTCTAATTTTAGCTGTGGTACCATTTGTGGCATTTTTATTGAAAGATATTATCTGGTATTGAACATCATCTTGAAAAATACAATCTCAAAACCCATAATCCCAAATGTCAAAATTTCAAAAGTTAAACATGTTCTCAAATCACTATCTCAAAAGACTAAACTCCAGAATGATTAAATACTGAAAGAAGGTATTCTGAAAACTATAATGGCTAACATAAAGTGGTGGGATAAAAGGTGTTTCAGAATAGTTGAAGGCTGACATAAGGGACAGGGATTCATGATTTTAGTGTTACACAAAGTACAGATACATCGTATTACGTGGAATGAATACCTACAGGCCTGGTGAAGACATCATTTTGGGTGTACCTCTGAGAGTGATTCCAGAGAAAATTAGTGTGTTAGCATGAATAGATCAGGTGTGGAATAGTCCACGTCAGTATGAGCGGCCACTGTTCAATTCTCTGGTGACACTGGAAAGAATGCAATTTGACCCCATGAAAGCACATTATCACAGTGTTAATTTTTTTAAGTACTGTGCATTACATAGAAAGGTTGAAACTTCCTCAACAAATGAAGAGATGCCTCTTTTTTTGCATAATGGACTTGAAAAGTATAAAACTTACTATGGGTACAGGTAATTCTCCACTATATAAAGTTTGTGGTTCTGTATCTGGCCATTCATTTACTATGGAGAAAAAATGGCCTGAGTTAAAGATGTGTGTGGATTCATATGAATTTACAACTCTCTTGCCATTAGTAGATTTACAAATGGTTGGCTGGGTTCTAGAAAAACAAAAATTTTTAAAATGTGAATACAGACATACAAGGGTGCAACATATAGACCAATCTGCAGAAAAATTGAAGTTGTCTTTGTGCTGTACCTTCATATGAACCAAAAGTGTGTATTGCAGAAAATGGCAAAACCACTACTGCAAAAATAAACAGGAAGAATGAGCTACAGTAACTTTATAGACTGAGAAGAAAGCAATAAAAAATGAAAAAAGTGAAAGAAAATGAAATAGACAAAAGGATTTGGTCAAGATACAAGAGCTTAAAGATTTATGAACATCCTTCCTCTTCCGTCTCCAAGATTATATAATGAACCCATGACTAGAGTCAACAGGTGACAGAGGCCAAGTCTATGCCTCTATTGATAAGCATTAATGCTTCTACACCTATAAATGCTCCTGAATGTCAGACTTGTCAGCAGGAAAAAGAGAAATTAACTCCATAGTAATCTACATACTTGCAGAGACAAATGACACCTGTTATGACACTGATTCCATTAATATTTTTTCTAAATTTTACTTGAAATTGTATTTTTATAGTTTTTCTCCTTTCTTACACTGGTTACCTAATCGAATTATTGATTTTTTTCTAAGAAGATCTCTTTAATAAATCAAAGAGACATAATTCTTCTCAAACTCAGCTTCTAGGGCGTCTGACCCCAGACAAGTGTACTTAGCAGAGATTATGATTACAATCTGCTAGTTCAATACACAGACAGATGCTCTAACTGTTTGCTTTGTTGATTAACTGAAATCTCTCGTCAGCTGTGGCCTCCTGTAAATACAGCTGAAAGACAGAAGTTACTTGGTAAGAGGGAAAGGGTTCTAAAACTTAGAGAAACGGTTACACCACCTAAACCCTAAGTAACTGGATTACGGAGGCACTGTCGTGACCTTGAGACTGGGGGTTTATGGGTGAAAGCACATTGTGTCCCATTGTGTTTTTTCTCTGTAGCTAAAGAATGCTATAGTTGAAACACACTTTTTGATGTCAGGGACTATATGAAATTTTTCAACTGCTGAGGCTAAGTGACAAGTAACTCTCAAATCCCAGGAAGGTATTATGCTTGTATTTTCGTTTGAGTGCTGCTGGAAAATTCAGCGGTGGATACTAGATGAATTAGGTACCTCATTTAGGAATCATGAGCAGCTCCTAAAATAATACTTAGTCTGTTTAAAAATAGAAATGTCTTTAGGACAGATTGGAGTTGCTGTGATAATGAAGGGGAGTCCAAACTTGTTCTCCACGTGCAATTCAATGTTTAGAGTTACTTGAAGAAGGAACTGGGAACCTTTGAAGATGTATCTTTGACAACACTAAAGTATGAATTGAGTATTCTCTTGATAGATGATACTCATTTGGATATACCTATGGGTAATGAAGCAGCAGAAAAGAAAACACTACACTTTATAGAAATTGCCATTGGGAAAAAATGTGTTAAAACTCATTTCCTGAAACATAAACTGCATATTATTAAATGATTGCGATATAGAATTAAAGAGTTCAGTTTCAAGTGAAATTCTTACATGAGTATATGGAAAGTTGTGTCCACTGGGAAACTATAACTCACATCAAGATTATTTTCTAACATAGTGATTAGAATACCGTTTACCCAGTAGAAGTCCCACACTTACTCAATATGTATGGGAGGCAGCCACAATGATGAGCAAACTGAATACTGTTTTGGCGTAATTTGTTCTACCATTCTTATTCACTCTGAAACCTAAAACCCAGGCTTCATGTACAACCTACACTACAGAACTATTTTATACATACCACTTTATAATTACCATAGTGTTGTGACATCTCTATTTGACATATGGGAACTGGGTATTACTTGTTCTCATTAGCTATTTTGATTTTGAAAAATTAATTATGTGGAAGCCAAATCCAAAGGAAATCATTCAGAAAGACCCAAAAGCAGCTATGTTATCTTTGACAAGTTACTCTTGGTTACTGAACCTTAGGAAAAACCAAAAGACAAATATGGGACAGCAGTTAAAACACTTGCGCTACATTGCTCATCATAAACGTGGTGTCGTGTCCACCATCAGGGAAGGAATAGTGCATTAGTAACAATATTCGACCACCAAGTCAAAGCCATATGTATATAGAACAGTGTCTGTCTCCTGACAAAAAAGTAAGTTACATGAACATGTACTCACATTTTCGTATACTTTCTTCTGCTAAAATATGCCTTGCTTATACAAGCTTTTCTCTTTAGCTACTGGAAAATTCTTCTATGATCATTGACTGAGAATAAATGTATGATTTTAGATAATGTTTTTGTTTTCGCTTTTTGGTACCGGGGATTGAACTCATGACCTGGCGCTTGCCAGGCAAGTGCTTGTGCTGCAGAGCTAAATCCCAGGCTCAAATGTATGATTTTAATTTGGTTGCAAGTACACTATAGTTCTGAATTCTTTGGTAGCACATCTAGAGGTGAATTATTGTGTATACAATTTGCACTGTAGTTGAAAGGATGCAAGAGAGAGAACATTTATTTTCCACTGACAATACTTGGCTACTCTGTTTATTTGAAAGAAAAGATAAACTGAAGAAAAGATGCACTGATTAGTAGGAAGGTTAAATTATTTGGTCAATATTTATAGGTTCTTAATTTTTTTTTATTTTAAAGAGAATAAAACAAAACAGCAAAGCAAATCAGAACAGAACAATGCAAGCAACACAAGGCTTTAAAACAAAACAAAAGGAAATCAACAGTGGCTACCATAGTGTCTTTTGTTTTCTTCAAAATAGTTCACACACAATCTTAACCAAAGTGGTTAGAGAATTAGTTAAGAGAAATTTTAAAAGTAGGTAAATTAAATTTGAAAATAATTATAAATAAAAGTGATTATTGGCCCAAAACTTTCCATTTTACAAAACTTTCAAAAATCAGCTCCACACAACAATCTACACTATTATCAGATTTTTTTCTCCTACTTTCTAATGCTTTTGAGTTGGAATTTCAAGCAGAATGACCTCATTGCCATGGGCTTGGAGATGAGAATTTCTTTTGATTATAGCAGGCTTGTGAGTCGTTTTGAATGTGTGATAAGCTAACTTCTGGGCAGACTCACTAGCGTCTTGGCACCACATATCCAATGCACCGAAATGGAATAGCAGCACCTTTATTTCACTCAATCTTGCTCATCATAGTAAGCATACTAGACAGTAATTATATGATACCATGATTTGATTTTGCTTTCCTAGCTTGTCTTATAAACTATTATCTGTAATCTCATTCTTTAACTTAGCAAGCAGCCTGAATTTCAACGCATTTTATATGTATATATTGATTCTGTTGTAAATATTTAAATAGATCTGGAGAATTGTAGAAATGCATAAACTTACTTGAGATTTGTCCATTTTTTGTTTTGTTTTGACTTGAGACAGGGTCTTCCTACAAAGAATTAATGAATTGAAAAGTCGGTTCCTTGAAATAATAAACAAATTGACAAATCCCTAGCCAACCTTATCAACAAAAACAAAGAAAAATCTCAAATTCATGGAATAAGGAATGAAAAGGGTGAAATCATTACAGATCCTACGGAAATACAGAAGATCATCAATACCTACTTTGAAAGCCTTCACTGTCATAGAACTGAAAATATGGAAGATATGGACAGATTCCTAGAAATATATGAATTACAAAACCTGGATCAAGGAGATGTAAAATTTCTGAATAACCTGATATCAGTTAATAAAACTGAAAACATAATTAAAAACTTACCAAAAAATGCTCAGGTTCTAATGGATTCATAGCTGAATTCTACAAGAAATTTAGAGATGATTTAATACCAATGCTCCTGAAAATCTGTAATAAAATTGAAAGGGAAGCTATACTTCCTAATTCAATCTGGGAAGCAAGAATTACCCTGATACCAAAACCTGAGAAAGACCAAACTAAAAAACCAAACCAAAATTGTAGTTCAAATTGACCTTGACCTCATTATGTAGCCCAATCTAGTCTTGAAATTATAGTCATTTTATTATCTATTCTCCCAAGTACTGGGATTACAAGCATTGCCACCACACCAGGTCAAAAATTTGCTAAGTTCAGCGTGAAAAAAGAATAAAGAAAAGGAAACATTATGCCCTTTAATGTTACATTCTACATGCTTTGGCACATGTTCTGAACAAAAGAGTAATATACTATTTCTCTGATACCCAGAATATATGGGTAGTTCTCTAGATATGTATTTCATTCAGGAAGACAGTTGTGCTTTGCATTCCCTCTATTTTGTATTCTGCCAGAGTGAAAGGCTTAGTTTTCTCAAAAAGAAATGATTTCATCAAATGATAAAATATTCATAAAATAATATATATACATATATGCATGTATATATTTCTCTGCTTGTGAGTTCTATGAGATGTGTATAAAGATTAGAATTTCTAGCATGCTTCATGCACTGAGAGTTGGAAATTAAATAAGACACATTTTGAAATCATGTAAGTACACAAAACTAAATACGGTGAAAGTGTCTGTTACACTGTGAGGACATATCTCTGCACACTGAAGGCATCTATTCTTTGATACGATAGTGAAATCTCTATGGAGTCTAAGAAATTTCCCCTGACTCTCCCATCCTTCCCCTGTATGTCTTTAGACATAATAGGTAAACGTTCTAACTGTCAGTGATAGTTAGTGGTGAATCAATTAGAAGCACTCTGTTTTCATTGTCAATTTTGGTGTGTTTCAGCTTAGGTAAATTCTATTGTTAAGACTGGACAATATTGAACTATAAAAACAACTGTCTGACCATCAATTTTATGAAATTTTGCTCTGTTTGTGGGAAGTTTTCAACTTACAAGAACCAATGACTTTCAAAACTATAAACCAGAAATTTCCTTTAACATTAATATTTTCCTGTTGCACAACATGTGTTGTAGAACCCTTACATTAGGGAATTCTTCAACTTTTTTCGGAAAGTGGTATCTCGTTAAGCTAAGGTCCTTCTAAGTTTTGCAGGAGTGGAACCATTTCCAGTTCCCACTCTGAAAGATAAGAACTAGGGTTTCAGATCTCTGAATAGTCATAAAGGCATCCACCCAAATGTCCTTTGGTGCAATTTAGGCAATGTTCTTGGTTGTGGAGTTGGCTCACATTTGTTCTCTTGCATCTCCTGGGAAGTCTGCAACTAATTTAAGTTCATTAAATAAATCTATTTCTTAATATAACCCCCTAATATGGCTTTTTATTTTCAATTCAAAAATCAAAGCACCTCTTGTGCTGTATAAAATATGTAGCTCCATTTGTAAACACCCTTTATTAAACTTTATTGTAAGGTTTTTTTCTTTCTACATGATCAGCAAAAACATAAATTTTTAAGATCCAGTGACTAAATCTAGTCTATTTTACAAAGTTTTACTCTTGGCATTTGAAACAGACAGTTACAAATAAAACTTTAATAACATTTATGAAGTGAAATGTATTAATTGTCAAATTAAAATTAATATTTAAACATTAAATGTTTATGAGCTGGTTTTTATTTGCTTCATCACAATTTCATACTATATTTCCTCATTCATAATTTTATTTTAAGATAAAATAGAAATGTCTCTGCTAGGATAAATTACCTATGTTCCTGTAAATGTTGCACTCAGTAAAATTTATTCTAAATAGAAGGAGTTTTATGGGAAATTTTTGGTTTGGAACAGGCTACTAAACAATAATTGAAAGTCTGAAAACAGAGCATAAACAAAACTTTAAAAAGCTTAATGAAGATAATAGGGAAACATTTTAAAGTGCACTTTAATGTTCTAATAAATAAACACCATGCTAAATGCATGATGTTCCTTTAAAGAACACGTGATCATCTTGAAGTTGCAGAACTGTGAGTAGCAAAAGCACAAAATGCACAAATGTTCTATGACTGATGCAGTAAATACTTCCAAGACCACGGCCAAGGCTGAAGTGGGCATAACAGAAAGAACACTGGGGAAGAGGGAACATGTGTACCTGAATTTATCCACTGCTTACTGTGTTTCATTATTTAATTTATTGCTCATCTATCCAATGTTACCTAATGGTGCAAAAAAATAGTGATTTGAGAAAAATAATATGTGCCAGTTGTAGATTATGTGGAATCTTCTTCATACTTACCAGCTAAAGTCAAGAGTTTTGCTAAAATTAGTGACGTACAATATTCAATTACTCTTCCATGCTATAAACTATTGTAGATATTTCATGACAATTAAAATCTTCAAAAGTATTAAATCTGCAAGACAGAAAAAAATTGGAAGTGATCAAAATGTTTTTATCTACAGAGTGTTTACAATGTTTTGGGTGAATTTGTGTGTATTAATAGTAATGCTTTAAGCAAGCATGCATATGTACTTACATTAACAAAAAAAGTGTTTTTAGAACTGAAGCCCTCTTTCATCCTGAAATTATTTGGCATTTGGTTCTTAACACTACATACTTGGAAATACAAAATCTTTAGGAAGGCACTTCCTGACTTTATGGTGGAAGCAGGTCATTTCACCCTGCTGTGACCCTGTGTACCCTCTAAACTGAGGCAGTAATAGTTTTAAGGACAGATCATTCGGAGACCATCAGGACACACACTAATCTCAGTATCAACCCTTAAATTAAAGGCAGAGCAGATGCCTCGCTATGCAAATAACCATGATCTCTCACACATTGATACACACAAAGGGACCATTTGTTTAGGTCCTGCATGACTTGGACTTAAAAATAAAGTTCTCCAAGAGTATCTCCTGATTGACAGTCAACTGGAGGACATTTTTACAGTGAATTCCATTGCCCTGTAGTATAAGCCAAAATACAAAATATTGTATTTCCTGTAATATTTCCAGCAAATATAATGTTATATTTTTAGACAAAGGCACATTTTATATTTGCTGGGATGTTAAAATGTATGTTTTCCACTTTCCTTTCATGAACTCAGAATGCTTTAAACACGCACTTTACGAACATCATTTCATTAATGCTATAAAGTCAGTAGGAGCTGGCTAAAATTAGGGTTTAATGTCATAAAATTGCATCTAGAGATAGAAACAGGTCAGTGAAGTACAAAATGTACCCAAGTGCTCTGTGCTATCAAAAAATAATCCTGCACATAATGCAGCATGAAGGAAGAACATCATGAGCTTTTACAAGGAAGTTACTGGTTTGGAAGTTATTTTGGGGAAGATCAGAACAATCTATTCAGTCTCTCAAAATTTCACTGTCCTGATCTGTGAAAGCTACTAAGAAATCACTTAATTCTTCTGACTTTCACATAAAAGAGTATGTTCAATATGGTAAGTATTATAAGCACACATATCTTCATAACTTTTCTCCCCTCTTTTTTCTTATAATTCTGCCCATTATTTCACTGACTTGCATTATATGACAATGCATTCCTGTAAATAAAATAATATATTTTTTAATGTATCCAACAAATACGCATCTCTTTGCTAAAGTATACAAAGTATTAGGCTCTATTTTATATCCCAGTGAATAATGCATTTTAAATAAGTGCATTTTAAAATCCCACTGAGACACAAACTCAGTAGTAAACCTGTAAACCTATGAATCATAAGAACTTCCTGTGCATTCCCTTCTAAAGGAGTGGCATTTGGATGCCACTTGCAAAGTAGAATCATCTGAGAAACATTAAAAATAACATCTTGCCATAGTATTCAAAATTCCAACATAATTGGCTGGAATGGAACATAAAGATTGATTTATTTTGAAGCTTAACATTTGCTTCAAAGAAACAAACTTTTGAACATTGCTATGGCAATTAATAGCATAGTAATATAGTTCTGACTGGAATGCTACATCCTCAAAACTCAGGTGTCTTCGCCCAATTGCGGTAAGCACACGTGTAAGGCAGCTTGTGAGGTTGTGTACCTGATTCTTTCACCTGGTGTAACCCCCTCTCCTTGAGTGTGCTTAGAACTCGTGTATATGGTGCGGTCTTTACTTTTGGTTAGGGTTAGTGCATCAGTCTCTAATTTCCTACATCGAATGAAAAGTTTGAGATTCTTTTGCCAGCTATAAACAAGCAAAGTGATGTCGGCAGAGGGGCCAGTGACTAGGGTATGAAGTTTGTTTCCAGGAAGGGAGAGCAGACCCTGAGTAGCAGCTCCCAAGAAAACAGGAATTCAGAACTGCTGCTTTAAGGAACTGAATGCAGTAAACAATGTGAGTGTGCTTAAAAGGAGCCTGAAATAAAGACGGGCAACAGATATATCTAACAAATTAATTTGTCTGGTGAGACTTGAAGCCGAGACCAATTTAATCCCTGCCTAGATAACTGACTCATGGTTATCCTGAAATAATACATTTGTGTGTTTTTAGTTGCCAAATTTGTGGCAATTTAAGAATTGGTAAGAAACCAATACGTAAGTCAAGTATTACCTGTTTCGTTTCTACTTGATAACATCCAAGAGATTTCCCTGTTATCCTTTTTATTCTGAGAAGATCATTAGTGTATGAATCCTTTATTTTATTTTTTGTTCTACTCTTCATCTTACAGCAGCTATTAGTTAGGAGGTAGTAATGAAAGGAAAGTGATGAGAGGAGTTACTATGAATAAAGCTCCTGGGAAGTTTCCGGTTCAATTATAATGAAGTCATCCAGAAACTGTAGCTATTTCTTCATCTGGTGTACGTACAAAACGACTTTGAATTTCAAAAGGGACATGAGCGCTTGCTAAGAATTTTAGTCTCAGAAAGACAATTTTCTTCCGAGAAATCTCTGCACTAAAATATGTAGTAAGTAAGATCATTACACGGAAACAAATCCAAGGAAGTAACGCGTAGCAACAGTTATCACTAGACTGTGGATTTGACATATGCTTAACACGTTGTATTGAAACAACCAGCAATATTGGAAGCCAGAGTTCTGGATTCATATCTGTTTTTCAGCGTGCTTTGTGACTCTGAACAAGGGTATGTCTGCCTGTTCCATTACACATAATCACTGCATCACATTTTGAGTATGCTCTTGATATTAGATCTATGGATTAATGTTTATAAAGCCTGATCCACTTTGTGGTTCTTCTCTAGACAAGGTTTGCCAGAGGCGGGCTCACAATATCAGATTTTTCTCACGAAATCAATAGCAAAATATTTTGTAACTTGTTTTTCTCCCAAAACTTTACTAATAATAACTTCCGACACCTCAAGTGGCAGAGATGCTGTTCTCCATATCTTTCACTCTGCATATTTTTTCCAGTTTCTACTTCTCATAATCTGTTTGCATTACTTCAGTGTCTCAGAGTACCACAAAGTAAGGTATCATTAAACCCCCAAACAGATTAAATGGCACTCTGTATTCTAATTATTATCCTCATTACTTGAATTTCTTTTTCTGCTTTACTGAGATGAAGTTAAATAATTTTGTAATACATTAATTTGTAACTTTACATGGTGTACTAATGCATTTTCAATGCACAAAGAAGATCACCTTTATTCTCTAAATCCATTCTCGGTTGAAATATTTTGCAACAGGTAAACTAAAATTCCTATATACAGTTTTTATGAAAATATTGTTAATAAAACCTGCAATTCTAAAGCTATGACTTCTTGGCAAGTTTATCAATTCTTCTCTTCCTTGCTTTTATTTTTATTTATTTATTTATTGTCAAGTACCATGTCCCAAGTGCCTTTGTACTCCTTTAATTTCAGTTGAGCATTCCCTTTATTAAAGTGAATAGAATTTTGTGGTTTCCCTCTCTGGGTTTTTTCTGCTTGACTCCCTTGATTCCAAACACTTTCTCTTGCTTAAGTGACTTTTGATGTTGCCATGGTAAATTCAGTGCCCAAGACAGACGTGAGAGTTGTGGTCTTGGTGTGTGTCTAGGCAAGCCGGAGAGGACCTCTACTAGTGGGTTACAGCCCGCTCTCTAAGAAAGCCTACTGAGAAGGCTGCTGCTTAAAGCTTTTCCTGTAATTAAACATTTCTATTGTACCTTCATAGTCAACTAATCTAGATCAGGGTGTATTCTAAAGAGAAACTAGTTATTCTTCAACTACTGGTTCTTTCAGTACTAGTTATTCTTTCATATACTGATGATCAAACCCAGGGACTTAACACTGACTTGCACTTCCAACCTTTATTTTTAAATGTTTTATTTGGAAACAGGGTCCATGTTTATTTTTCTTTGTGCTAGAATAGTAACACAACTTTCAATATTGCATGGTTTCTCTTATATAAGAAACCCAAATTACACATAAAGAACAAAATAAAACATAGATCGTAGAATCAGGGAAATAGATCTCTCCAGGGAAAGAGAATCAAGAGATCTTGGAGGGGGTAGAGGATGGAAAGGGATGGAAAACAGAATTAAAATGGGTTATGTACATGTACAAATTCCACCCAAAACTGTAAACATTATGTCCTGCAAACAGGTACTAACAAAAGTTAAAGAAAAATACAGTCTCACTGAGTTGCTAAATTTCATAGGCTAATTATCTAATATCTAATTATTTAGCTAATTATTATTATTAATTTTTAAAAAGGCACTGCTTTGGAATATTCCAGTATTCAGTGTTACCATTAAAAATATGTTACCAGTTTGACTCTTACATTTGTTGTATCTTTGCTCTGTGTTACTTTCAAGATTGAGGCTGACACTGCTACTCTCAGTGCTTGAGTTTGGAAATTTATATAGGACAATGGATGGTGCAGATTAAATTCATGAAAACAGAAGTCTGGTAACAGAGAACGTAATTTCAGCAAAGTCTCAGTTTCATACATCTCTCCATTATGCTGAGACTGTCGTGTCAAAAAAATCTCATTCTGACTTACGGATAATTTAATATTTAGTAAATACTATGGTTGAAGTTTCCTGTGATTCAGTGATTTCAGTTACTGATTGTTTTGATCTGAGTCATTCAGTTCTATGTGAATTCACCTAGTTTGTTCTCAGAGAAAGGCACCCAACACAAGTACAATGCTTTGGGTACCTGTGTGGTGCTTTTGATGAGCAATCTTTTCTTTAGTTTGATGGCAGAAAAACAGGAAAACCCTAAAACTACATGAGAACAGAAGAAAAAAATGATGATCTTTCTTTATGTCTTATCATTTTACATTTTGATGATATCATAGTAGGTTCCTGTGTTAGATGACTTGTAGGAGGAAACTAAATTATCCTTCTATCAAATTTTAAGGTCTGGGTTACACTGTGCTTTCAGACTTGTTCAATGCTGTTTATTGAAGTTTTGGTTTGGTTTTATCTCCTGATTTGTGTCTCCATTTTCTTTGGCACTGTGAAATTGAAATCCGTTATCTCTATCCTAAAGAGCAGAACAATAAGGATGTTTCAGAGTACACACTTCGGTGAAATAACATTATTAACATTTTTCCTGTATTTACTGTTATTTAAAATTCAAAGTCCATGTTTATTTTCAATTTGACATCATTAAAATTTCTGACTTGAAATTTTTTTTAAAAAGCTTTATTTTAAGCCAGAAGTGGCAACACATATCTATCATCCCAGCATGCTGGATAGCTAAGACAAGGATCACAAATTCAAGCCTAGTCTGTAAACAGTGAGACTTTATCTTAAATTAAAAAAGTAATAAAACGACTGTGGCTATAACGTGGGTACAATGCCCCTGTGTTCAATGTCCTATGCTTAAAAAAACTATACTTTATCATTAGTTTATGGAACTCTTGATTCTTTCAAAGGATGTTGATTTTCATATGACTTTTATATGACTCACTCCAAAAGAAATTGACAATACAACATTTTTTCCACATGCTAAAAAAGTAACGTTTGAAGAAATACACTAAATAGTAATAGAGAAGTACAGATTTCTACAAGAATCCTTTATACTTTTATTCCTTCACCTTACATATGAAAATCTAAATGTAAGGTCTTCGTTGCATACACACATGGACTGTGTCTTCATTCTTGCAAATATTGAATAGATATAAACAACCATATGATTAATTCTAAAGCTACATTAGTTTTAAGTAGGACACACACATGGAAGGAAAGACACAAACTATAATTTAATATTACAGCAAACATAGCTAAGTCTTGAGTTTCTTATGTACAAAAGATCTTATAAATAACATTTAAAATTCAAATTCTGTTTCAAGAATGGTGCCAAGCAGAAGAGTTAAAAGAATATTCAAACTCACTGCGATATGAAATTTTTACCATGTTAAGCACCCAAAAGAAAGGAAATGGGTAACTTTATTCTATTTATCTAATACATTTTAAGCAATAATATCTGTGACTCAGGAGCTGATAGAAGCATGTTGCAAATATTAATTCATCAATTCATTCATTATTCAACCTACTATGAGATCATCAAAAATTCATACACATCTGAGAAAATACAAGCACAGATGTTAAAGTAAGTAGTTTATGGTCATACAACAAAAAATATTGTCACACATTTAGTAGATAGACTTCAGCTTTAATAAATTTAATCAGCAACATGCTCTGTCTTATATAAATAAGCACAAGTCTGTTCCACTATGAGGGCACAGTGGTGTAGAGACTCTTCCCTGCTTCCGATATACCAGGGACACCACTGTAATTTAACACAGTAGCTACCCGATTTATTGACAGCTAAGTTGACATGATGTCTCCAAACACACATGCAGCAAGGACTACAGTGCAGGGAGAGGAAAGTGTAATTAGTGTGCATTCCATCCCTGTGTACTTCCATAGAGTAGTCAAATCCAAGATACTAAAGCAGCACTGACAACATTCACGAAATTAGATATTTCAATGCATAGTCTCATGACATAAGCATATTATGTATTTATAGACATAACGTATATCTATATGTCTATGTATTATCTGTCCTTACATACAAATATGAGAATGCACCTCTGGCATTTATTAAACTTATGTAAAATAAAACTTTTAACAAATATTGTTAGAAAACAAATCACACAAATAACCAACAGAAAAAGATTAAGCATAGTAAACAAAGTTTCTAACATTATACACACATTAACTTTTATTTCTTTATATACTTATTTTCATAACCTACCAGTAAATTATTCAGCATAAAAAGCTGGCATACTTGTATATTTGTAATTTTTACTCCAGTTATGGAAACAATCAGAGGAGACACAATCATTCCTAGGACACGTTTTCCATTTACTTGAAATATGGCTGTTTTTAGTATTGCAAATTATTAACAATTTTTTCAGTACATCTTTTAGTATCAGAATAGCAACTAAATTTACCTCCATATAGTGATTACTCATATCTCTCTATGATATACATTATAAAGAATTTTGCTCTAGAATAGTTGTTTAAATTTAACTCTAGATAATAGTATTTGCTGTATTATAATTTTCTTTGTAAGTATAATAGTCATTGGCTGAACCCACTATTGATGTATGAAACATACTTTATCAAAGTAACGCTATTTTAAATTAATGTAATTTATACTGGCCAAATAAACTTGATAATAAAGTTATAGCTATTGTTTTCTTATTCTTTAATTCAAAGGTGTCCCAAAATTGAATATTTGATATTGGCTGCTTTCCTTTCTAATTAATTGAAGAAAATTAAATTGACTTTGGCTTAAAAACCCATCAGGATCTTCCAAGGGAGGAGAAAGTTAATGTGAGTTTGTTCCAAAAGAGCACAAGATGGTTTACAATAAGACTGGAACCACGTACAAGAAAAAATGTGAAGATGACACAAAGAACACTTTTTAGAACCATCTTGCAGAAAATTTTACATGGCAGGATGAGGAATCTAGGCTTAGTTAGGTCAGTGGTAAGAAAGCACCAAAAATAATTTAGAAGGGCAATAATAGGATTAGAACTGTGTTTCAAAAAGATAAAATTAAGAGCTGGGCAAGGGATAAATTTGGAGCACAGGAAGATTAGAAGAATTAACTGGTCAGGAAACTTGCAAGAGACCAAGGGAGAATTATAATGGTGGCAGAGAAAATGACATCTGATAATTGCACAATGCTTCTTAATTTGATTTTTTTCTCTTTGTGTTCTCTGATTTGAACTACAACCTCATTTAGCAGGAAAGAGAAAAATTTTTTTAAATGTATTTTATCATTTTGTTGCAGTCTGAAAAAATAAGTGAATTACTTTTGTGTGTAAAAAAGCAATAAATAGAAGCCTTTCTTTTGAACTACAGATGTTTTTCTCAATAGAAACAACATGTGAATAAATATTTAATAGGGAATATTTGAGTAATAAGACAGACAAATGCGACAAAAATGGAGATAGATTGTTGCCAGCTAGGACATTGCTTGTGTGCAATATTAGCAGCAGAAGAGTGAAGTATTAATAGCAGCAAAGGGCTAGCCTGAGGAAGGGGAGGTGCAGCAGAGATGGTATTATTGTTACTTTTTGTTTGTTTAGTTTAAGTAAGATGAGAAAATAGATTTATTTATCACATGGCTCTATTTGAATTATTGCACTTTGGATTGCTAAATCACATAATTAGTATATTAAAGGAAACCAAGGACAAACTGACTAACTACTCACAGCAAAAAAGCAAATGTCAAACATAAATTCATTGGTAAGAGGCATTTTTGTCACCTTATATGTGTGTCTGTACACACACGCACATGTAATTTAAGTAACATTAAAGGATGGAATTCTGAATTTACTTAAAATGAAGAACTTCCAAAGACAGTTGAAATTAAAATGTAATATTCGTATTTCCTTTTTAACTCAGAAAGAATGGTGATCATCAAGTAACCAAATAATAATAAATGCTGCAGAGGCTGCTGGGAAAAAAGAGCCCTTCTACATTGATGGGGGAATGTAAACTACTGTGGAATCATTGTGGAGATTCCTCAAAACACGAATACTAGAAATTCCATTCTACCTGCTAATCTTCTAGCTATCTTCCTAAAAGAGATAGTGATGTATTACAGTGATACACACATACCTGTATTTATGGCAGCATAGTTCATCATCGCTAAATCTTGGAAGCACTCTACATGTTCATTAGCAGTTGACCGGATAAAGAAAACATGATGTATATACATAGTGGAGCACTACTTTGTCATAAAGAAGGATAAACTTGAGTAATTTGTAGGAAAATAGATAAACCTTGAGAGTATAATATTAAGAAAAACAAATCAGACACACAAGCTTAAATATCATAAGGTTTCTCTTATCTGAGAAACTCAAAATACAAATAAAGAGCAAAATAAAATTAGATAATAGAAAATAGAGAGATAGACCTTTTGAAATTTGGAAAGGGGACCCAGGAATGGGGGGAGAGGAAAGGTAAGAGAATATGAATATTGAGTTAAGATGCACTATGTTAATTTACCAATTCCCCATGAAGGATTTAATCATTGTATACCAAAAATATGTACTAATAAAAAATAAAAATTGAAAAACAGATATAATCACACTATACACTTTCTTATTCCTCTGGAAATTTTTCTATAAACTGAAAACTCTAAGAACAGTTTTCATCTTAATGATTGCCTAGGGTGAGTACAGAGAATAAGGAATTGGTCTACACAGGGCACAGCATTTGTCTTAGCTTTAGGTTATGGAGATACTGTAGGGAAGAGTCAGAATGGTGGCAGAGGAAATGACATCTGATAGTTGCCTTATGTCTCATCATTGTGTTCTGTGCATAGCTACCTCATTAAGCAGTGATCACACTAGTAGTTTTACAACGTTATACATTTGTCAAAATCATTCACCTAACATAGATTGTTTTCTGTAAGAGAATTCTGTTTTTCAGGAATATAATTGCAATGAAAAATGCACAGTAACCCTTATTTTCCCCTTTGCGAGGAAAATAAACTAAGGTGAAAAGAAGTAAGTTACCTATAGATGTGAATTCTACTTTCATGAAAAAGTGTTAGGCATTGATGGTCAGGCATCATTTTAGAAATGAAGAAATTATAATCCCTAAGAGTTAGAGTCTGTTAAATTGCCAGAAACTGAAGTAATAACAAAGCAAATTCTTCTGATCCAAATCTTTATGAGGAGTCTTCTCTACAGAAGCCTAATGAGTGCAAGAAATAGTTTTCTTATTCACTAATCCAAAAATATGGTTCGCTATATTTGTCTCATTCAATGTCCTAAGAGCTGCTGTCAAAGATGACGCAGCTGAACATTAGTGGAGTCGATGAAAACAGATTTAGTTCAGTAACTACTGTGAGTGGAGAAGGAACTGTGATCCGATTTTGTTTCTGCAGAGGTCACTGGACATTTTAGAAGGAGACAGAGGGAGGCAAATGTGGGTCTCAAGCAGTGAGAGAAGCAACAAATTGCAAAGTGTTGGTCCGTGCAGACGCCACTGCTCCAGCTGGCTTACTGGAAATTAGAATTGTACATTTCCAGTGTCTGGAAGACACTGGGAGACAATTCACTTCCTTACTGATGATTAATTGCACTTTAAAGGAATGGCTGACTAATTCAAAGGATGACATTTATAAGAGATTTGTAAGACATTCATATACATCTCAAATGGATAAAGAAAATGTTCATAGTTGTATCTTTAGAAGAAAGGTCAAGGCCCTCCTACTCAGGTTATGAACTAGAAAAGCAGCAAATTTCCCTTGCTTCTTTGAGCTTTTTTGGATAGGCAGTTTAAAAAAAGGAAAGTGTCAGCATTATCCTATGGACCAAGTGACTTCCTAGAAGCCATGTTACTGTTAGCTATCTCTTAATACAAAGGCTTGGACTGAGTCATTTTATGTTATGAGTTCTGCATTCCTTAGATGATATACAGAAGAAGGTAAAATAGGTGGTATTTACTTTCTGGTAGGGAATTTACCTTCTGGTAGGGAAGACATCATTTCCGGGTTTCTGGAGACTTCTTCTAGAGATTTTTTCTAGGTACTTCCTGTTCTAAACAAAGAACTGGACAAGATAGCTTTAAAAGGTAGTGAAGTTTTACCTTATTAAAGATATAAAAAGGAACATGCTCTACAGAATGAGTTTGTGTCAATAAGAAGTAGGAAAAAATAAGCACACTCTGCAGGCTGAAATTGGACCCCATGACAGAGAGAGACCAGAGCCCAAGTGCTCAGTGGAGCCCATTTTTGTATTTCCCAGCCTCAAGCTGATGTCAGGGCTGGGCCATTCTGTCTCTCTAGAATGTCCTTCAGTATTCTCTGTAGGGTTGGATTGGTAGTCACAAACTCCCCCGGTTCCTCTTTGTCATGGAAGCATATTGTTTCTCCATTAATTTCTAGTGACAGTTTTGCAGGGTCCATCAATCTGGGCTGGAGGTTATTCTCTTTCAGGGCTTACAATACTTCGCTCCAAGCTCTTCTTGATCTGATGGTCTGTGTCGAGAAGTCAGCCATGATTCTGATGCGCTTACCTTTATAGGTAATCTGTTTCTTTTCTCTGATGGCTTTTAATATTCTGTTTTTATATTGAATTTCTAGCATCTTGATTATTATATGTATGGGTGTAGATCTGTTTTGCTTGTAGGTGGCTGGAGTTCTGTATGCCTCACACAACCAAATGTCATTTTCTTTTCCCATGCTTGGGAAGTTTTCCTTAATTATTTCCTTGAATAGGCATTGTAATTCACCTGTATGTATTCCTGCTTCTTCTTTCACGTTTCTTATTCTTAAATTGTAGTTTCTGTTGTCATCTTCTAGCCTTTGTATTGTTACTGTCTGTTTCCTTGTTATTTTTAAGAGATCTTTCCTTTCATGATCACACATTTCCAACTTGTCTTCAAGTTTTGATAGTCTATCCTTAGTTTCTTTTAAGGAGTTTTGCCAGCTTTTAATGGAGTTTTTAATTTCCTGGTTGTCTCTTTGAACCTGCTTCAAGTATTCTATATTTTCTTTGTATTCTTTATCAAATGTTTCTCTCCTTTTTTTGTGTTCCTCCCTTCTTCCATCCGTATCTTCCTGAAAGATTCTTCCTGAGAGCATTTGTTTTATTACTCTACTCATATCTTGCTTTACCTGATTTAACCTTTCAGTTTTGAGCTTGTCTACAAGGTTCCGAAGATATCTCTTAAGGTCCATTAAACCATGTCTGATGTTGCATGTTTGCCGCCCTCGGTCTCCCTTGTTTTTCCCTCTCCTGAATCAGGGCTTTCAGGATTCTGGGCTGGGGGCCTCCTCCTGCCTCTCTCTCCTGTCATGGTCCTGGCTTCCTCCACACAGGTTACAGTGCAGGTCCCAGCTCCTTTCCCTGCTGGCCATGTTTCCTCCAAAGCACGCTGCTGAGGGACCTCTGCCAACTCCTGCCTGCTCTTTTCAGTGAGGTGTAAGCAGCAGCTGTGTTTGCCTGCCCCTCCCCACCAGGCCAGCCAAACTTCAAGTGCCTTCACCTGGATAATACTTGCTAGGCACAGAGAATCGAATTGGGATGGCTCATTCATCCCAGCCAGAGGCACAGCCCAGTCCAAGCAAATCCCACTAATCTGCTCTGAGGAGGGAGGAACCAACTGAAGTCACTGTCACTCCCAGTTCAGGCTCCTCTTGCCCAATTCCAACATGTCACCCATTTTGTCTTGCCCTTCCCATGAGGGGGTCTCATTCCCAGCACTGACTGTGGATTAATGAAGGTCCTTTTGCTGGCTCTGCTCTCCATTGGGCTCACCAACCCCCAACTTCAGTGCTGCTGTGGTTCTTGTTAGTGGCAGCTGGAATGAGTTTCAGCAGCTCTGCCAGTCATCAGGCTGTTGCAAACTTGGTGGGTCGCCATGAATGAAAACGCTGTGTCCCATAATTTTTAGCTGTTTTAATTGTAGTCCCAACATATTTGATGAGCTTTTTTAAGTTTTAACTTCTTCCTGTGTCAAGAAGATCCATCTCCCTCTGTCTGTGTCTCTCCAGGGTGTTTTATTCTGGCAAATGAGTTGTTTCTCCCAGGAGGCTTTGTATTTTGTTGCTCACTGATCGGCCATCTTGACTTCTATCCTGGGCCATTCTATCAAACACCTGCATGAGTTCTTAGAAGGAAGACTGTGGATAGCACTTGATTGCAAACTTGATTGTTTCTTTTGTTAGTGTTGTTTGTTTGTTTATTTTTTGTTTCTTGAGCATGTCCTGGCACAATCACTTGCCAAGCCAGCTGACTACACCCTAATTTCCTGCCTCAATATGACACATGAACACAAAATGTCTCATATCCATGCTAATTATGTAACCATTTGATCCTATATAGACTTCTCCTATGTGAATGTGTCCTCACTTTTTTATCTTTTATCTATGTCATTTGCAGGAATGATGAATACCTTTAAGGCAAATTTATAAAAGCTTGGTTTCATGTGCTTGTAGAAAAATTTTTACAATTTTATGTGTCATTTTCATCTTTTCACTCAACAAAAAAATGACATTGAAGTGGATTGTGCTGCCTCATCAACACCATAAAAAGAGATTTTTAAAAAAAATTTGATAGCCAACATTAGCATATGTGTCTAAAATGTGAGAATCCCTGGAGCTCTTTGTCTATTTAATTCTCTTTTATCATCACACCTCCCTAGGAAAATGTCTGACACATATTGTGAGTTTTAAATACTTTACAATGAATTTCTTTGAGCTACAGTATCAGGTATTTGTTTCTCAGACTACTATTTATGTGTCTCTTATTGTCACTGACTAGCATGGGTCCTTGCTTTGGGAAATAATGGAAATTAAAACAAAAGCATAAATTTGCAGGGAAGAAATCTTTAATATGAAATGAACAAAAATTTTACAAGACTTTAACTTGAACAAGTCATGAAACTCAGTCATGCCCTTAGAAAAGAACATTAAGAAAAATAGAGAATGATTCCTACTTCAACAGGCAAGGGGGTTGATTTGGATCAGACTGGTCCATGTAAAAAAAAGTAAGGGATCATTTTTTAAAGAATAGCTAATGAGCTAGGATCTGGTTAATTATTACTTTAGTCCTGGTTTCATAGCTTTGGAATCACTGGTTCCACTGCCATGATTTTCCTGATGTCTTTAGTCATGTGAGCTTTTCCTGGAATCCAGGTGGTCATGTGTTTAGTGCAATGACTGGAAGTGTTTGAGCATAGTTGAATGTTCTTATAAATCCATATTTTGGTTTCTTCAGACTTGCACTGAGATGAGATTCTGTAAATTCAGGGCTAATCAACATTGTTTTGGCAACTTTCCGCAGATACTCCTTGAATGACTAACAGAATCATATCTAGAGCTGAGATGGGATATAATCCAAAGTTTTGCAACCAAGGAAAAAAAGGGTCAAACTTTGTTCTGGTTTTAGTTCCTTAGTCAGCATTTCTAGGGCCTAATGAAGAGATGAGTTTTGTTTTTTTTTAACAAAATTTACTTTAAAATTCATGGCTTTCTCAGAAGAAGGCATAAATCATACCTTTAATTAGTAACAAGCTATTATCAAGTAGCAAAGTGCCTGTGCCAACTGTCTACATTGGCAGTTGACTACATCATTTTCCATAGTGGCTTTGTCTGCTAACTAAATACAGCCTGGCTTCTGGTCTTCGTATGGGTGATTCTTATCAAATCTCTCCACCAAGTGAAATAAAAGAAAAAAAAAATCTCACCACACTTTTCTTCACCATTTAAAAAAAAAAACAGTTTTGGGGGTTAGATAAGTTGAAAATCAGATTCTAATTATTAGGTTCTGACTCACATCTGGAAAATAATCATGAGAGCAGGGAGACCCATGGTTTTACTTTTGGGGACCTGGAAAGATCACACTGTCTGAGTGTCTTTGCAATAGGGAAAACGGCAGCCAATGCAGTGCAGTTGGAAATAATGTGGCACAGTTAGGCTGGAGATTTCAATGCAACAAAAAAAGTCATCGCACACTCAGCATCCTGCTGTGATGCCCTACAGTTCTTCGGGAGTCTAAGCTTCCAAGCCTCAGGGTCCTTGGGGTCCCTCTAGGAACATCTTGATGAGAGATGCATAAAGGTATAACATAGAAAAGAATAATTTTATATTACTAAGCTCTGTAAATTCAGAGATTTCACAGCAACTTGTCATGACACAGTGATAAATATTCTATCTCAGAGATAATAATATCTCCAGTTTAAAGAAAATTCTTTCGCCTCCCAGGACCTGAGCTAGGAAATTTTCATCCCTCAACTCAGTCATATTAAATAACAAATATTAACAAATTTATGGAGAGTGAATGCACTTTTTTTAATCAACATGTTCTTTGCTTAGATAATTACACCAATTTTGCAGTTTGGGAAACTAAAGCTCAAGAGAATTCTGCTGGTTGCCACAGGGCTATTAGCTAACGATCTATCTGACTTCAAAGCCTGTGCTCTTTTATTCTACTGAGTGGCCTCTGGCTCACCACACACTTTGAAAGTATCCTTTTGCCCTTTGCTTTCAACTTGTGACAAGTTTTGTCTTCTTTTAGAGTGAAAATTTCAAAGTAAAATAGATTGTTTGCACCATGCCTCTGGGAAGTGACAAAAAGTTACACTTAGAAGAGCATCAGATTTGGAGATAATCTTTGCAGTTCACTTAGGCAATAATAATGCCTTGCTTAAGAATAGGAATTAATTTTTTAGGAGGTAAAAGAAAGATGGTATTTTCAGTCCCATGAGAAATGAAGAGACACATGGTTGGATTCCATAGGAAAAACAAAAATCAAGCATTTTTTTTTTCCTGCACTGATGATAAAACATTCATGTAGGCACTATTTGAATAAATCAAAGTTTAATGAAACACTGTTTTCCATGATCATAAATTCATTTCAAAGGGGTAAAGAAGAAAGAAGAAAAACACAGACAGGATTAGACAGTATTTTCAAAGTGCAAACTCTATCCATGAGTGTTCACTTACTATTGTGTAAGCAGATATGTGAGAAGGTGGGTATAGAGTGGTAGCTCTGGATGGACGCTGACATTATAATCTTTATTTGTCCTTTATGTATTCTTGTGGATACATGCCTGGCGATAGCTTTATGATCCTGACTTATTTCACTGAGTAAAATGTATTTGAGATTTGTCTCTTCTATTAAAATAATAATAATAATGATACTGTTTTGTATGCTTAAAATTTTCTGAGATTAAATTTTAAATTTAGTCACTGCCTAATAGGGGGAAATACATGAAATGAGGAATATGCTGATTGCCTGCACTGGGTTAATCATTTCAGTACATACATGCGTAATCATATGTCTCAGAATATCGTGATATATACCTTTAACAGAGGCAGTTATTATCTGTGAATTTCACACTTGTCAATTAAACATAGATAAAGTTGGGAGTAGAAAATACTTTAGCAACCACAAGGGTTTCAAACAGTGAAAGAGACAAAGTTTGCCTTTATATATTTTACCTGAAAGAGTTAATGAGTAACATAATGCTTTAACTTATTGTCTATAAGTGGGAATGTATTTTTAAAATTAATAAAATTGATTAGTAAAATGTTGGGATAATTTTCAGTTAATATTATTTTTTTATGTTTTAAGAAACATTTCTGTTATGCCTTTGGTAAATTTGGAAAAGCAGTGTTTATTAACAAGTTACTGATTTTTTTATAACATTATTACTCTTTTGATCATTCCATATTGCTATCAGTCTTTCTCACTCTTTAATTTCAATATTTTGTCCTTAAACTACAGTGTTATTAAGAACAATTAATTTTTATAGTCTTACCCATAAGTTACGTAGTTCATTATTCCTACCCGTGTGACACCCTCCCCCAATTTTAATGTAGTACGTTTGTGCTGTTGACTGTGTTAAGCTGGTGGTATACTTCCACAAGCAATAGAAAAACAATACAACATAGGTCTCTGCAATTGCTTCTGTTTCCAAGTATACTAAGCTAAACATGGTGTCATAATCATCATTTAACTTGAATCCAGAATGAAAGGATCATTCTAACATTTCCTTGATTATTTCTAAATCCATTTTCTGGTGAGAAAACTGGCTTCCAAACTCTAACATGTAGGTGTAAATTAGTTTGAAATCTTCATTTAGGTAAATAAATTTGAAATTTTAAGTTTATATCACCTTGAGGAAAAAAGGGTATGGTCCTTATTTTCACTTTCCTTTTGTCTTTATTGTTTCAGGATCCAATCAATCATGTCACTTAAGTATCCTGTTCTTATTTCACTCTACAGAGTGCTGTTATTTCAGATATTTGAAGGAGAACCTGTATTCTACCCTAAGATAGCACAACACCGTGGCTGAGTTTTTATCTTTGTGACTATGGTTTGCTTGAGGTGTGTGTGTGTGTGCGTATGTGTGTGTGTGTGTGTGCGTGCGTGTGCGTGCTTCTATTTTAAATTTCTGCACTTACCTGCATTAAATTTCCCTCCTTGTTGTGTACTGTTCTGTGCTTCCTATCCAGGCAAAAAAATAGCAGTTCCACTACCTTATTATTCCCTATTCTGTTGTCTTCTAAATCAATGGTTCCTTAATGCTTAATTTGTTTTCTGTTCCTAGGATTTTTATGTTTTTCAAAATGCGCAATGAGTAACATTGTAAAATATACAGTTGATAATTGATATCTGTGAGTTTTTCATCTGTGCTTTGCATCAATTGTGCATGCATTGAAAATATTTGATAAGGGTAAATCTTTCCAGATCATGACATAAGTGACTCTTTGCCTCCTACCGACCCCCCACATTCAAGCATAAGACTTTAGATAAATACTTAAATCTGAACCATATCATTCTCCCACTGGTCCCCAAAATGCTTATGGTCATTTGGTTAAGAAAATGCCTTTAGTTCACTTCTAAGAGTTAGCAAAATCTTAACAGTTAGAGCATTAATGAAAAGTCCAAGTCCAAACGTCTGACCAGACTCCACTTTCTAGAAGAAACAGGAAAATAAGTCATTAGAAGAAGGGAAGTGGACCAAGAGAGGGAGAGGGTGGTGGGAGAGGAGAAGGAAGAGGCTAGGGATGAAATTAGGACTAAGACGAGATATGCACATGTGTCCTCATCCCACGAGGATGCAATACTTATGCACTGCAAATCAGTATAAATAAAAATTAATGAAAACCTCTGCACGTACACCTATGAACTTATCAGTGGATTCATCCTCAATTTTCCCAATGCACATTATATTACCATGATCCAATCACCTTGAAAATCCACCTCTGAAAACAAGGGTTCTTTTGAGAACATTAACGATTTAAATTATAGCAAGTTACATACAAGACTGTGTTGTTTAACATAAAGGACTTGCGCATCTGAGGATTTTCATATCCACAGGGGTATTGTGGAACCAATTTCCCGTCGATACCAAATGAAATCTCTATACCCCTGCTTAAGGTCTTGACTTATTTCACTAAGTAAATTGTATTTAATATTTGACTGCTCTGTAAATCGTTAGCTCATTCCTGCTTATGAATATATTCATTACATGAATATATGGAAATATTTCTTTTCCAAGGACATAGTGGGAGACCTCCTTGGGATTGGTACCAGTGAACCTACCACACATACATCCACATGTAGAGCTTAACATGATAAATATCTAATCATGAGATCATTGTGTTCTACAGTAGGGGCCATGAGAAGATACCAAACTGCACTCCAAAGTGGCTTTAACATTTTGCGTTTCCATCTGTAAGGAATGAAAGGTGCTATACATCCATAATCTTACCAGGATTTATTATTCTCAGGGTCTTTGGGGGTTTTGTTTGTTTTTTGTATTCTTTTTACCTTATCTTTCTGATGAGTGAGTAGTGGTAAGTCATTCTGCGTTTAAGCTGGTTTCTCACATGCAAATAATATTGAGTATCTTTTTCATTTGTTTATTCATTTTCCCTATAACTTATTTTTGAAATCTCTTGTACATTTGTTTAAGTGGGTTGTTTTTGCATTATTTATTATTAAATTTTAATATTAGTTCATATATTTTTTAAATGGGGCATGCCTCTTTATTTCAATATACTTTTTTTATACACAATGACCTAATGTTTATGTCTTTTTAATTTTTTTTTTACTTTAAAGAGAATTAAAAAATTCTCTTCAAAACAAGATGATAGGACTTCAACAATGATTATTATATTTCATAAGGTTATTGTCAAAATAGTTGCTATCAGATATAGGTATGCAAAACTGACCAAAAAATATAAGCACTAACTCTTCCTTTCAATCAACTAACAGAATTAGTAACACAGTTATCTTTGCTATCACATAAATACATATATATAGATATAGATATGCTTCCTTCTTTTCTCCTTTTCCCCATTCCAGCTGTTCTTTCCTTTTGAGCAGTTTCTTTCCCTTTCACAATATCTGTTATACCTTTTGGATCTTATTTAATTCTTTCAGTTTCTTATACTAGGGAGACAAGTCTTGCATGTGTGTACCTCAGGTATTCTTGATTTAAGATTTTTATTAGTTATATAATCAGAGAATATTTTCCCAATCTGTGTATCAACTTTTTACTTTTAATTGTGTCTTGCTCAGAATAAATATTATATGTTACATTAGATAAAGTCTAATTTGTTATTTGTATGAACGTGCTTTTGATTTAAACAAAACATCATTAAGCCAAAGATTATATTTTCTCCTGTTTAGTTTTTTAAAGATTTACATTTTTCATTTTGTCCTATGATATATTTTAGGCAGTATATATAAGACATATCATGTGCCCAAGCCTGAATTTTTACACATGAACTCTTAGTTTTTGCAGTTAACAGTAGATTATATACAGATATCTCTTACTAGAGTAATAAATATTTCCTAATTTCTCTTCCTAGGTTGATACTGTTTTCATTAATAGATATTGCCTTTTGCCTTATTGTCTACATGTATCAAAATGAATATACAATTTTAAAAAAATGTTTGATATCAATTGTCAATTACATTAAATATTAAAATCTTACACTCCTGTGATGAATTTCAGCTGGTCATTATGTATTACCATTTTCATATATGCATGTATAAATTTTAACATTATTTTGTGTCTAGCTTCATGAGATTTATTAGTATGTAGTATCCTTCTTCACAAGGTAATTCTCTGAATTTCTTCAGAGAAATACTATTACCAAATGACTCTCAGAGGATTTTTCTGGAAGAGATCATGTAAAATAGATGTTGTTTCTACTTTAAATGTATATTACACTTGACTGGTAAAAACTTTGAGATTATAGGTTTGTTTCAGAAAATATCTGACCACAAACTAATTGAAAAATACATTTATGAGTATTTAGTTTATTCACCTCTTTTTGATAAAGTATAAAAATTGAAGTATTCAAAGAAAATTTATTCAGTTAATAAAATTTTTCAAATTTATAGGCACAAAGCATAATGAAATACTGCTCTTGCTCTTTTAACTTCTAGAATAAGTAGTGACATCCCTGTTACACTTTTGAAATATATATATATATATATATATATATATATATATATAATAAAATAAATTAGTCTTAGTGATTATGCCAAGACAAGAACTTTGAGAGTTTTTATAGACACATTGAACAGATTAGCAGCAAATCAGAAAGAAGCCAATACGGATAGGAAGGACAGCATCTTGCTAGTGAAATGCTCATCCTGAAATCATTTTCATTAGAGGATGTGAAGTAATGCACAGGCCTTAAATCTTGAACAAACAGGAACTTACCTCTGAAAATTCAAAGTTGTAATCTTCACTTGAGATACAGTCATGGCAAGTTATCAACAGAGAAACTAACCAAGAAGATCCAGGAGCCATGGCCAGAACTGGACAGGAGAGCTCCTCCTAATCACCAGGAGAGAAAGATCTTTACACATAGCAGTGACTTGTTGGTAACTATTTATTATATATTTGACAACTATTAACAGAGAAGATTTGAAGTGATGAAAATAAGTACGTCAGGTGAAGGGTTTGTTAATTAGGTTGATTTAGACCTTGTAATGCATTCACAGCAAAATATTGTATTGTGCACCAGAAATATATACAATTTTGTCAATTAAAAATAAATGAGAAAATAAGAAAATTTTCCCTCTTCAAAGCAAAGGGCTGTACTCTCTGATCACTAGGATTTCTCCTGAGGGGAAAAAAATATAGTTTCATATGTCACCAATGCTTCATGTTTTGACTGAGCATTTTTATGTTAGTTGTTTTATATATTTGTGTTCTTCTGAGAGATACACACTTTAGTTTATTTGACCCTTTATAAAATGAAAGAATAAAAACCATTGAGAACTGACAAGAATTGTATGTAGATATACTGAAACATTTTTTATGATGAATAAATTGGATAGAATTGGAAACCACCAGACTTTTTCTTCATAAAATAAAAAAATGAGCTATAATTTTAGACTAGGCCTGTCAAGTTTTAGTCTTAGTCTAGTAAACAATATACTTAGATCAAAACAAAAGGAAATTTTTTAAAAGCTATATAATTGTGAGTGTATATATGTATATTTATATATGTGTGAGAAACTGTTATTCTACAGTATATTTCAAAGCCACCTCTGGTGCTAACATAATCAATATTTTGTATTAAATCAGAAGATAGTTTTTGATATCTTAGCTTTGCTTAAAATTGTGTCATGATTCCATAACATGATGTTCACGGAGCAGAGGCTTTCTTATAGATGACAGAGGATATTAAAATTACAATTGACCTTCAATATTTATGATGTCCCTACATTAGTATATATTTAGCAATTCTCTAAAATGATGCCTATTTAAAAGAACAAAAATAATTTGACACTTATCTTTTAAATATTTTAGCAGAATCCATATATGCAAAGTATTCAAGGAAAATTAATATATCATTCACAAAATAATTTTATTTTGGCTGTTATTCACAAAAGGAACTATGGGTGCCCTTATCTTTGTGTTTTGATATGCATTTTTTTATCATTTTGTACAGTACATATCTCATGCCACCTAATATATTGTCAAAGTAAAATTCGTTTTGTGGCTTATTTTTACATAGTTATCATGAGATAGATTTTACTTTTGTGTGACTAGTTCAAAACTGTAAATAATGATATAGATTTAGCTAGAGAGCCACTAAGTTGTATACAAGATGAAATGCTCAGTTTTCTTGGACAGAACAGCCATCTGCAAAGAAATAAGCATAGTATTTATTTGCCCTTAATACTCGGGTTCTGTATGAAAGCTTTCACAGCAACATTCTAACAGAAATTATTCTCAGTTGAGAAACTGAAGAGTTCTAAGAAGAAAATACTGGTTTTGAGAATGGAATCAGTAATTGGCAATCAGAATTGCTTTTCAGTATCACTTAATAGACTAAAAGCTAAAATGTCTCTTTGCAATTACTCACAAAAAATCTCATATAACTGTCACTCAAATGTTGCTTTTCATGCTTTTCACTCTGTTTTTGCTACTGATTGATAGATAAAAACATCTTTTTATATCCCCTTTTTTGAGAGAATATTTTCGATTTTTAGTATCTGCTTATTTTGAATGATATTTCATGTGCATCACCTCAAGTTGGATGAAGTCAGTGGTAGATGTTTTTCATCTTGTCAGCTTGTAACTGTTGTAGACATGGCCTGTATTAGCTGGTAACCTACCAGAGATATAAAGATCTTAAAGTTGTCTTCAAAAAATAGATATGATTAAATGTAATTATTTTCAAAGCTTACAGTATAACTAATAGTATTAAAAGTCTAACATAATGACTTGTAATAATTGAACATTCTGTGTATGCCCAAGGTGAGAGAGAACACAAAATTAGTGGATCATTACATTACCATACACTGATATATCAATTAGAGAAGACTGCACCGCTGCCACAACTACCAGCTAATACTTTTTTAACCACTAAATTTGTAGTAATTTTTTACAGAAGTTATAAAAATCTGATACAGATATTTGTACCTGGAATTGGTGTGCTGTTATACCAGTGAAAATGACCTAAGAATTCAGAATTGGCTTGAGAATCAGTTAATATATAAAGGGACAGAAATTGTAAGGAATGCAGTCAAGATGATTTATATGACACACCATTAGTAGAAACAGATTTCTAACCTATTGTTAGAAATAAGGACACTGAAGCAACTTTTGGCTAAGACCCAGAAGGAAATTAAGGATATGTTATCAAAAACAGAGTCTTCAATTATGGGGTAGAATAGAATTTTATTTAACTGAAATACAATGTAAAACAATGCCAAAAGTAGAATTTGTAAATGAAGATTTAGCTAAGGAGATTCCTAAGCAAAATATGTAAGTGGTGATCTAATTTCTGTCTGATGTTTATTGTAAAATGTTGCTTATACAGGAAATAGATACATTTAGTACAGAACTGTGAAGCAGAAAGAAACCAAGGCATGGTAATTTGGAAATTATGAAACATCAAGGACTATTACTCATCCTTGAAATATTATCTATTACTCATACACTATGCATGTTTTTCCACATCTTTGGGGAGTAGATTACTTATTTTCTAGCATCACTAGCCAAAGATGTAGAGAAATTTTACACCAGGATCAATTGTACTACATTTTCACTGATACATGATTTAGAGAAGACAATTTGATGCTTTTAGCAGATGAGACATTGATAATATATAGGACTTTTGTAAGTATACCAATAGCACCTTTGGTGAAGTTCAGTACTTACTGAGTTACATGATGTTATTTTTTATTTTTATTTATTTAGTTAGTTTTGGTACTGGGGATGGAACTCTTGACCTTGCACTCGCCAGGCACCTGACTATGCCTTTGAGCTAAATCTCTGGTATTTTATTTAAAATATCTATGACTATTTTTATCCAATATGTTTTGGTAATGAAAAACATCCAATCTCTATGAAAACAATAAACCAGGACTAATGCAAACTCATTGTAAAGAGCCTTGAGTTTCAATTTATGTCCCTCTTGATATCCACACTTTGTTTCACCAAGGAAAATTTTCTGAACTTGTGTGAGTAAAACACTCACAAATGTTAATATCATAAAATTAATTTCAGTCTCAGTCATCAGAAAGTCCCACTTGGATTATTCTACAGAGAAAAAGAAAACATATGTCATAGCACCATTTACCATTATTAGCCAAGTTTACCCTGCATTAGTTTCCTTTTCTAGTTTCATTTATTTATTTCATTACTTTTGTTACTTTGAAACACTAAGAATAGTATTCAAAGTCCCAGCAGAACACAATGTATATATTCCAGATTTGTTTCTCCAGAATTCCTTAAAATGGAAAGTCTAACTTGTCATAATTCTTAAGCATCAGTGTAATTTTCCCGTAGAACTTCCAGGTATTTGTGTGTGCATGTGTTTTTGTTTTGCTTTGTTTTGTTTTCAGTATTAAGGATTGAACACAAGGTTCTCATATTGAGCTACACCTCAGTCTTTTTAAAAATTTATTTTATTTTATTTTATTTTATTTTATTTTATTTTATTTTACTTTACTTTACTTTAGAGAGACAGTCTTGCTAAACTCTGCATAGCCCAGACTGACCTCCAACCTGCAGTCCTCCTTCCAGAATGCTGGGATTACAGATGCTGGCCACTATGTCCAGCTAAGTGTTTACCTTAAGAGTGACTTGATGATATTTTGTTCTGCCCGCACCGTGCATCGGGTTTAGTAAGAAGAAATAGGGCTGGGGAGATAGCTCAGCGGCTGAGTGCCTGCCTGGCAAGCACAAGCGCTTGAGTTCAATCCCTGGTACAGAAAAAGAAACAGAAGAAGAAGCAGAAGAATAAGAAGGACGGACGAGGAGAGGGAGAGGGAAGAAGGAGAAGGAGAGGGAGAAAAATTCCTTAACTATTAATTATAGGCTTTTCCACCAGAGTAAAAGTAGTGCAGAAAGCTATGTGTGTACACGTGTACATTTGATTATTGAAATAATTCCTTATTAGTGATAATAAAAGTTAGCATAGCATTGGATTCTGAAGCAATTACTACTTTAGCAAACAAAATAGCAGATCAAAATATTAGTTTACAAGTAATTTATGAGGAGAATCATAGTAACAGGAATGCACTGTGCATTTATGCAGGTAGAAACCTGACTCACATTTAACTCTCCGTATCTGAATCTATAAACATGCCAGAAGATTGGGTAGTTTGGTCTGGATATCTCTATTATCAGTCAGCCAGATTCCCTAAGTATGGCCTTCCAAGAAAAGAAGACAGAGTATCAATATGGCAAAAATATTAGCAAGTAGCATTCAAGCTGTCTGTTAATAAACGCAGGTGTATTACTCGGAGCGATACTGAGGTGGGTTCGTGGACAATATAGGAATCCAAGCCGCCAAACTGATAAATTTGAAATTTTATTACGAGTGGACCTCAGGACCACTCGTACACAGAACCCCGTGTTTCAGAGTCCCACCAAGTGACCCCAAATTGGAAAGTTACAGAGCTTTTAAAACAAAGAACCAAAAAAGACATCCTGTTGGAAAAAATTAGCTAGAATCTTACATTAATTTTTGGCTGACACCTGCATCCTGCTTCTTTGTTGAGCAGGTTAATTTTTCTCTTGTGGGTGCAGCTCACTCTGCTCTTTTTAAATGGGATTGTACTCTCGATAATTTTCCATTCTCCTGAGTCAAATACAGGGTACACCAAGCTACAACAGATACCTTTATAAGAAACATTCTTTAAAGTGTGTGAAAATATAGTCAGTGTGTGAGAATGGAAGAAAAAGGTAAGCGTTGTACCAGGAGAAGTTGCTTTTCTCCTGAAAAACAAGCAAAAGCTTCTTTCCCGTTGTTTTTCTGAAAATAACTTGTTAAAATATGAAATGCATCTTAGAGATCAGCTCTATCCCATCAAAAGGTATTGCAAGAGAATATTTGAAATCAAAGCATTTCATACACATATTAGTTGCTTTTGCTATATAAAGGCAATAAAGCCACTCAGATGTGGCACATGGCAGTGTAGCATCTGCAGCTCTGGAGCTCTGCCAGGGGCCATGGTTCATATTCTGCCTCTGCCCTTAGCAGTGGGAGGGAGTCCAGTGGATGCACGTATGCTCAGTGTTTTTCAAAGAAAATGTTTAAGTAGTTAAAGAAATAAAAATATATAAATCTGTCAAATTGACTAAAACAGAAATCAAATAAACTAACTTAAAATATGTTGTTTGGACTGAGTAAAAGCTTTGTGTTGTAAATTATAATGTATTAGTAAGCAATGTTATCTACAAAGTGCAGAAGCAAGTGTGGAGAGAAATAGTACATGTGAGGAAGGTTTGTTTAAAATGACACCTGTTACAGAACAGCTCAATTCAATACACACGGTAAAAGGAAATCAAATTGTCAGTGTTTGTAGATATCACGATTATATTCAAAGAAAACCAAAAGAATTCTGAAGAAACTTAACCCAAAAAATTTGCAAGAACTAAGATCAATGTAGAAAAGTAAGAAATGTTTCTATATGCCAATAGTTAACTATGTAAATCAAAATCCAAGAAAGCAGTCTAATTTCTAGTAGTTACAAAAAATATTAAATACCCAGGAATAAATGTAACCAAATAGAAAAAAATTCCTCTACAATGAAAACTATAACACATGCATGAAAAAAACTTGAACTGAACACAAAAAGTAAATTGATATCCTGTATTAATAAACCAAATAAAAAAACAATATTGTTAAAATTTCAGCAGTATACATAGAAATCTAATGATTCAAATGCACTTTCTATCAAAATGTTAATGATTTTCTTCATGGAACCAGAAAAACTTCCTGAAATTTACATGGAGCTACAAGGAACCTAGAATGAATCACCAAAGTCATCTTGACAAAGAAAGAACACAATGGGATCCATTATATTACCTGACTTGAAAATATACTGCAAAGATGTGGTAATGAAAACAACCTGAGATTTGCAGAAATACAAATATGGAGACCAATGGAACAGAATAAAGAACCATTAGCTGAATCCACACATCTAGAGCAAATGGATGTTTTGGCAAAAGTACTTAGAATCCAGACTGGAGAAAAGAGAGTCTTTTCAAATGTGCTGCTAGGGAAATTGAACTATCTTAATGCAGCAAATTGAAGTTTGACTCTATGGCTCTCCAGCATGAAAAAAAAAAACCTAAAAAAGAAGAAAAATGGAATAAAAACATGATATAAGACCTGACACTATATATATGTATATATATATATGTATATATATATATACATATATATATATATATATATATAGTGTGTGTGTGTGTGTGTGTGTGTGTGTGTGTAATGCTTCAGGTAATGGAATGGGCAATGAGTTGTTTTTTTTAACACGACTTCAAAAGGATAAGAAAATATAAAATCATATGGATGATAACTGAAAACCTTTGCTCAAAACAACAAACCAAAGAGAGCTAGAAAATAAAAACATTTGGCAAATACAAATTACACCATGATATCCAGAAAAAACTGAACAGCTCAGAAGTAAAATATTGTGTAACTCAATTTTAAAAATAGACTTATGTAGATATTTCTCAAGAAAAGACAAATGGCCAACACATTTATGAAAAATTCTCAGTATCACTAATAATCAAGGAAATGCAAATGGCCGTTATAAAAAGGTTTAAGGATTCCAAATGCTTGTGAGGGACACTTGCATACAGCTGATGGGACAACAGACTAATACAGCCAATAAGGAAAACAATGCCTATGTATCTAGTACTCTAAACATCTACTTAGAGGACAACAACATGCAGTACAGTAACTGTGGTTGATTTCCTGCTGTCTTGTTTTTGAAATTCAAGATCACTCTCATTGTATTGTTTTGGTTGGTTTTATTGTCCTGCTTTGCTTTATTCTCTTTAAAATAAAAACAGAAAGAAAATTACAAGCAGAGTTTTCAGATAATTCAGCAATCCCATTGGTGGGTGTATAAATAAAAAAAAAAAAAGTGGAACAAATCAGGCAAAAATATTTCTGTTTCCCTGAGGGTTTTTTTTTTCTTTACAGCACTACTTACCATAATCAAGAAATGAAAATAAGCAAAGTGTCCCTCATCTGAACAACGGGTGAAGAAAATATGGTTAGTACACATGTACAAAGGAATATTTTTGAGCCATGTGGTAGATTGATGTCCTGTCACTTACTGTGACATTCATGAAACTGAAACCAGCAACGTTAAGTAAATAAACCAGGAAGATTTTTTTTTAAAAGTAAAAGTACTGCATGATTTTGCTTCCATGTTGAACCTAAAATCTCAATCTCATAGAAACTGCGAGTAATTCAGAAGCTGAGATATTACAGAGACAGGAAGTGAAGGGAATGTTGATCCTTGGGTACTGAGTTAAAATACAACAAAAAGCTGTGGGGTGTTGTATCACAGTGGGGTGACTGCATATAACAATAATGCACTGGCTGTTTTGAAAGTTTAGAGGAAATGTTACTGGTAGTTATCATTAAAAAGGTGTGAAATGTTTGCAGAACTGTGTTAAACATCACACAGCACATTCATGTATGGAGATATCACATGGTACTCTATTAACATGTAAGTAAACCCCCGACTAATAGATGAGCTCCCTTCTGCGACAATTATTCAAAGCTGCATTCATCCCTAAGCTGACAAAGTGAGTCTTACACACTACATCGGTGAAAGTTCACAACTTGAATATTCATAAGTGGGGACTTGCTTTAACTGCAATTTTATGTTTTTATGTATTATTTAAAATAACTTTAATTAAACAAAAAACTCAAAAAGTAGTATGTTGAAAAATTTAACAAAAGATAAAAGGTACCAAATATAAAATAACCTGAACTATAAAATTGAGAATAATGTAAAAATGAAGAAAACCATTAGTGTTTTAAAAGTAGAAATAAATACAAACAAAATTTTGATGAATTCAAATAAGATTGTTTTCATCAAAATTTATTATTTAAATATGAAAACAACTACCCACTCATACCATAGTGAGTTTAAGAAAATTTTAAAGTATAAAGTAAATCAGAATAAAGAGTGACAGCACTACCCCACTAAGAGAAACAGCAATAGAGCTTAGTTTATTCTGACCTCTGATAGGGCACACAACATTTGCAAGGAATGTTTAAAGTAAATGTATAAATTAGTAATGACAATGAATTGAAATATACATGAACCAAAAGAATGTAAAAAGTAGCAAATGTAAGTAGTATGCTAAAAACAAAATCACACAAAATTAAATAGTAGCTAAGTGAGCATAATTTAAAATTCATAACAAGCTTACAGTTTTATGTATCTAATGTCAATATTAAAATCTGTTATAAGATATGTGCTATTGATATGGACAGTTTTGTGATATGTTAGCATGAAAGAATAGCAGTGCCATTGACAAATGAAATAGAAAATGAACATGACATAAGTTTCAAGAAAAAAACCAGGATATTTAGTACATTTGGATTTTTAAGATTTCAGTAATAAAACAACATCCTTTTTCTAAAATTTATCAACATTTAGCAGAGTTATTTATTACAGTTGCTTTAAGAGAACCTTACTGAGTTTACAGAACTTATAAATGTTAAAAGGAAATATTACCACTGTTACTGTTATTGCAATCAGTATTATTATTTACAGAAGTCCACCTAGGAATCTGATGTGATGCACACACCTATAATCTCAGCACTCTGGGCTGCTGAGGTAGAAAAACCACAAGTCTGAAACCATCCTGAACAACTTAGAGACTTAAAAACATTGTCTTAAAAGATAAATTAAATAAAAATTAGAAAATAAGAGTTGGCAATATAATGTAATTTTAAAACTCTACCTTCAATCTCCAGTACCATGTGAAAGACAGAGAGGGAATGGGGGAGGGGGAGAGAGAGTAATAATAGTAATAGTAATAATGATGCATGAAACAGAAACAAATATAAGTGAAGATTTAAATTTTTGTTTTAAACAATTCTTGCCAAATGTAAATAAAATTACCAGGACAGAATCCTTTTAGATAGGACGTTATCTTTCACTAAATCACGATATGTTTCACTCTATGCATTCTGTGTAACTATACTTCCTTCCTTCCAAGTGATAGGTGTGACCTTGTAACGAGTTTTAATGGCTGAAATATGGCTCCTTGTGATCTGACCACTGCTGGGCTAGGCCTATACTAAATTTCTAAGTACAATTCTCTCCTTCCTCACCTGTCTCAACTGAGATATACATGGGCTACAAATAAAAAAAGAACACTAGTCCCTAGAAAGTAGTTCTTCACAAATTTACTTTGTGCTTTGATGAGTAGAAACATGAGGTTAGCAATAATACATAGTTTTATTACATTGCTGATTCTTATTTTATTCAATATGACTCAATTTATTATTTTGTGTCTTCCTTTTTCTTAGTGTTTATCTGGCCTTTTTGTGTTTCTTAAATTGACCACTTAGTTTATTAATTTGCATTATAGTCTATGTTCATTTTTTATTTTATACTTATAACAGTGTTTAATACAAAATGGCAGTTTTAATGACTGCTGTAGGTTTTGCTCCAGTATGCAATTTTCTGAAACTCAAAACATAAGGAAATATTTATGAGTAATTCAATAAATTCCTGCAAAATATTTACATACATACATCAAGTATTACATTTGGCTTCACCAGCTTTTATTTTATTATCTTGCCCATAATATATGCAAGTATTCTGCAAGTATTCTATACATATGATGTTCCTGCTTGTTTATTGTGACATTTTCTTCTTTATTTTATGATTTTCTGTGTGTTCCAAATTATGTGCAAATGTTATAGGTGTTTGTTTTTCACATGTATTTTACTTTCTAGCTGTATTAAAAAGTATTGAAAATTGAAAAGTAGTTCTTCAAAACTCTCAACAATAACATCTAATTTGTGACTTGCTGTATTCATTACTCTTTTAAATTTTGAAACATTTAATTGAAAAATAAGAACTTTATATATTTAAGCTGTGTAAGATCTGGGTTTCATGTCCTTATATGTTGCTTATTGATACCTGCAGTCAAATTGATTAATAGATATCATCACCAACATTTGCAACTTGTGTGCATATGTATATGTGTGTGTTTTATAAGAAGAGAGAAATTAAAATCTGCTACTTAAAACTTTTGCATCCCCGTGCAGTTCATTAGAAATTGTTCATATTGTAATTGATCTTTGCCCAACATTTTTCCATTTTCCTCACCATAGCTCCTGTATTCACTGTTCTGTTTTCTGTTTCAATGTGTTTGCTCTTTTTAGATGCCAAACATAAGCGAGATTGTATGGTATATGTCTTCCTATGTCTGGCTTATTTTATTTTGCACAATTTTTCCGAATTGATAGGATTTTCTTCTCTATAGCTAACACTGATTTGCTTAAATATATCATATTTTCTCTATTAATCCATTCATGGTCATTGTATTACATTTGTTCCTTCCTCTTTTATCAAAATCAATATCATCTGCATTGTGTGGTTGCAGAGGCAGGTAACCTTCCTCCCCTGCAGGCCCCGGATAGTGCTTAAATGCTGTTGGGGCAGCTTAGGTTTCATGACATATGCATTTTCCATTCACACACATGGGAACTGTGCAGATTACAATAAACCTAATAGCTTGACAAAGCCATAGGAGGCAAATGCATCTTGTGAAATCTCTTCTTATTTTTCAAAAGAAATGATCAGCACTTTGACTGCTTTGTTTTGTGAAAATCTAGGGCACATATCTAACCAGGCAGTCTTTATTTTAATCGTACATTTTCAATTTTTTCGTGTATTTCTCTTGCTATGCGTTGTCAGCAGCATGCTTGCAGAACTTTCCACAGAGTGTTATTTATTCCTTGTCCTTCAGAATCCTTCCTAGTGAGTAATTTGTTTCATTGATATGGGCACATTCAATCATTCTCCACCAGTGAAATCTATTTCACTCTCAACCCAATCTTAGTATGGGCTCTTAATGGTGCTTTCATCCTTGTCACTGAATCTGTCATTTACAAATGATAGAACAAATAATTTTTGCAAAATCTCTCAAAAGCTAAGAAAAATATAGTAAATATTCCAAGGAAAACCAACAAAAACTAGATGCCTCAGACAAAAATGACAATGAAGCATCAGTTGTACTTATCAGTAGTGAAGACAGTCGATGAGATGTCATTCTGAAAGTATTTTGGTTTCAATGTGGAAGAGTCAGTGAAGTCAGTATTTAGAAGTCACAGAATATCTGCTGATAACTGTTTCTATCTGCACTGTTATATCTTTCTCCCTCCTTCCTTTGCTTCTTCCATTTGCTTCCTTGTCTTTCTCTCTCTCTCTTTGTCTCTATCTCTCTTCAGAACATGTCATTTTACAACATGCAGATATAAAACTGAGCTATGCTTTCATGATAAAGCTATACTAATTCTGAACTTACACGATCAGTAACAAAATCAAGTTCATATTTCCATTTCTGTGCAAGCAGAGAGCGAAACTTCAGGTGTACTAAAGCAGGACAGAAGCTCACTTCTTACTCACAGGAGTCAGAGCATGAAATGGTCTAGGGAAGTTACTGTGGCTCCACCGCGTTGTCTTAGAGTTAACGGATTTTTTGAGGGTGAGACAGCACATAATGACTCTCGTGTGGCTAGTAGGCTGATTTCTCTTTTCTTATTTGCAGAACTAAAAAAGGAAAGGCTGCCAAGTAGGGCCGCACAGTGTTGAACTTGGATGGGGGGAGAGAAACAGCAAACCGACATTGTCACTGTAAGGGTGCATATGACATGAGGGACAAAAGAGGTGGTGTGAGGTAAGTGTCAAAGCTTCCCCACGGATTGAATGACTTAAATTATCTCAATCACTCAAATTAATCAGACCAGTGTGCGGTGAGGCACAGAAGCTTCCTCAATTGTTTGGCACCTGGTGCTACTAAGTGAGAGCCAGTGTATACCTTAGATGCCCAAACTGTGATAAGAGATATAGACTTGATCAGCCTCTCAAGGTGGGAAACTGACCAACTTCTGGTCAGGTTCAGGCAGCATAATAAAAAAAAAATTACAAAATTATTAAATATGGATTCAGTGTTCCTCGTCAATTTCCTTTTTAAAACGGTGCTTTCATATGCATTCTTAAGGTGAATCATAATTGTTATCTGCTTTGCAACAAACACAAAATGGTAAAAATCAAATAAACGACATGCCTTATGGGATATAAAAAAAGATCTAGAACTTGCACCTATCACTTTAGCTCAAATTTGATCTACTCTAAGGCATACCAGAAAATAAGCTCATGAATATTTGTGCACACAGCAAAAATTACTATCACTCTCAAGTCAAAAACATAAAGCAAAACTTATATTGGCTTCTATCAGCACGAATGACTGTGGTGACAAAGAAAAGTAAGTAGATGAAAGAAATAATTTTCATGGTTAAATCAGAGAATAGCACATCTTGACAGGATAAAGGGTAAGACAACACGCTTTAGTGCTCTGGGTTGAGTAATAAACAGGCCACTGGGGAAATACTGGGATGCGAAACCTTGCATAGAATTAGGTCCAGGAGTGAGATTTAAACCAGAATCCTTACAGGGAGTAACCTGGGGGAGCCATAGAAAGAATCTGAGAAAACACCATCAAAAGCCAATGAATTACATAAGATTTTTTAAAAATATGAAATGTAAATCAACAATATTGAAAACTGAAAAATTACTATCTTGTCAGAGGAATTTATTTGTTAGCATTGAAATTATAGGAGAGAACTATACTAAAATTATGTCCATAAACTTTTTCTTATGTTGGATATTTAAGCTTATTTTGCAACCGAACATCATTGTAGCAGTATAGGAGGACAACTTGTAACTCTTCAGTCACCGAGCAGCAAGTACGCTGCGCCATCCAGCAGACCACGGCGGGTGTCTGCTGAGAACATTCCTTAGGAGTCTCTATTTTAATCATTTATAACATAGTGTCCATAACAAATGCACAGTGTTAAACTTCCTCTCCTTCTTAAATGAAAGCCTTAAAATGTCTTCTAAGAAGGATAAAATATTCTTTGAAAGTACTCTTTATTGATTCCCAATAGTCACAAGATAAAATTAATGAAGTACGAAGGGGTATTATTGTTTGTTGAAAGACACAGGAATTCAGTTACACAAAGGAATAAATTCAAGAGCTGCATTGTATCTCACGGTTCCCACAGATGAGAACAATATATTGTATCTAGATGACGGCTAAGAGAGTAGAAATAAAGTGTTTACACAACACACACACACACACACACATACACACAGCATGGGAAATAGAGTGAATGTTAAAAAAGTTTGATTTAGCCTGTTACAATGTCTACATATATCAAAACATCACACTATTATAAAAGTTTTACATGACAATTAGAATAAACAATAATTTTTATAAAGTATAAAAAGGATAAAACTCAAATGAAACTTGAAATTTCTTGGAAAAATTTTATACCTTTATTTTAAAAGAACTAGGGCATAACAATTCAATGGCTTCAAGACAACCTAAGGAAATATAACTATCCCTTGATACGGTTTTTGGAAGAGATTTAATACAGCTCTTCAGTCACTATTCCTTAAATATTTGCTATAATTTATTAATGAATTCACTATTGAAAATATGTGTACCAAAATGTTTCTTTTCTGAAAAGTGATTCACTACAAATTCGATAGTTTACAGATAAAGGCACATTCAGGTTGTCAAATTTTACTGCTGTGTGTTTATCACTGAATATCTTTAAAAGATTGTTCCTCTTTTCCTCCAAATTATCAACATTTCACACACAAAAAGAGCAAAACAAATTTGTTCATGATATTGATGTAGTGTTTTAAATGTTTGCAATAAATTAAAATGATTATTTCATACTCATCTCTAATGTCAGTATCCTCTATCATCTCTATACTTTTAAACTAGCTAGGCTAGACATTTACTGATTTCACTGACCTTTTCAAAGAACCTCTAGTTTCATTGATTTTTGTCTGTTTTTATTTCTGACATAATATTTATTAATTTTTCTGTTTACTTTCCTATGGTTTTCTAATGTGAAAGATACATTTTATTTTACTTTTTGATATGTGCCTTTAATTCTCTAAATTTACTTTTAAGCACTGATTGTGCTGCATCTCATAAGTTTGTCTACATTTCTTTGTCATTTTGTTAAAAATAAAACCAGAATTTTATTAATGACCAACCCTCTAACCCATGTATTTTTAAAAGAATATTTGTATAATTTGTAAATATTTAAAGCCATCACCTTCTGGTTTATAATTTAATTTCAGTATTTGGATATAATGAGATATATTTTACATAATTCTTATGTTTTAAATATGTTAAGTTGTGCTGCATGACGTAGAATCTGGTTATCTTTGATGAACGTACCATATGTTAGAGAAGAAAATATAGACTGTGCTTTTGGGGTGGAGTATGGTACAAATTTGAGTTAAGCGCGTTTCTTACATTCTGGTTACCTCTGTCCTTACCAATCACAGTGAATTATCTGTTTTTCAGTATTTTAGGATTGCTGTGCATCTTAAATTTTCAGATGGTTCCAAAGACTGACTTCTAATTTTGCAATTTTTGTTCCTATAAAGATGGAAATGTTCATTTCCAAGCTTTTCACACATCAGGGCTAAAGCCGACAATGGTCTAAGTTTCGCATGTCAGACACTCAATTTTCCACTACCCAAGTCCACATGTTGAACTTTGCTTCTGACTGGCCACTTTCAACTCAAAAGCATTGAGGACCATGGATTTATCTAGGTTATTACAATTAATATTTTTTATTGTTTTAATATTCTATCATATTGTTAATATTCACTTTACCTAGTAGAAACTTTGTAGCATTTCCTGCCTATTATCTAAAAAAATCATGTCATACGTGGATGAAAAGCATGTTAATCTTTCATTTATAAGCTTAGAAGTTCTTTTTCTTTTTTTTTTTGGCGTTGTCTAAAATCTCCAGAACATTCTTGTTTAAAATTTTGAGAGCTAATATCACATTTCCTATCTCCACTTAGAGTAAAAATGTTTAGTTTAGGTTATTGATGGATAATAATTAACTATACTTTTTATTTGAGCAGGCTTTACTAAGTTTATTTATAGTCTTCATCACTGTGATGAGAAATTTTATCATCATAGGTATTTAGTTTTTAAGATAAAATTTCTGCAATTGCAGAGAATATATCATTTTTTCTACTATTTTGATAGTGTAGTGAATTGTATTTATTTCTCAGTGTTGAGTTATTTTACATTCATAAGATCAATCTGACTATATCATGATCTATATTATACTGTATTTTCATTGCTAAATTTGACAGCATGATATTTTATTGTCTCTCACATAAAAGTTTAAGAGTTGAACAGCTATGCAAGTCATTGTTGGACAATATGCTTTTCAAGTTTTTGAATCAAGTTAATACTGTTTTCATCTTGCTTCATTGTATTAATAATTTGTCTTAAATATGATTAGTTCATGTTGAAAAATTAATATTATTTCTATGAAGTAATTGGGAACACAACAATTTCTTTGCCTTTTTTTCAAGTTTAATCATCTTTTCTATTTCAGGGCTGAATATTTTATAACACTCACATGAATATTTCTGCTGACTTCTGATACTTTTCAGTTTTAAAATTTTGTTTTACTTTTAGCTAAAATTTACATGTGTCCTTTTAAGTTATTTTTTTCTTTTAAAGTCTTTGTTATATTTTTAATGACTAAATAAATCTGGTCTGGAAATGCCATCATCTCTTGTCATGTTGAGTCACATTGCCATCGAATGAATTTACTCCTGGTTTTGACTCTATACTGATAATTGAATGCAAAGCATTTTTATAATATGGTGTTGAATAACTAGTATTTTAACACTTCTTTAAAAATATTGAATTTTGTGCTAGCAGACAGTAAACTGTCTTATTCATCAAACTTTTCTTTTATTTGTTACTTTAATTTTGAAACTAATTGATAAAATAAAATCCATGCACATGAAGCCAGCAACTTTCAAATGAACAAGTAACTGGTATTTAGTAAATTTATAACATTGTATGAACATCAATTCCATATAGTTCCAAAATATTTCCTGCATTTCAAAGTAATGCCCATTACACAATAAGTAGGGTTTTTTTCTCATTCTCTCCTCTTCCCCAGTGTTCAGCAATCATCAGTTTATTTTTTGTTTCTATAAGATTCACGTGTTGTCAAAATGTTATATAAATGGGACCACATAATGTGTGACCATTTATGTCAGTCTTTGACTTACAACAATTTTGAAATTTATTCACATTTTGACATGCACTATTTTAAGCACTTCAGTCCTTCTTACAAAAATAGTATTTTATTGTATTTATACAGTGTAATTTTTTTAACCTTCCACCTATTATTGGACATTTGCAATTTTTCTACCCTTGCCACTTGTGAGGAATGCTGCTATGAATATCTGGGAACATGTACTTTGTGAGTACCTGCTTTCAGTATGATTTATGTAAATACTTAGGAACAGAATTGCAGGGACATATGCTTAGTTTCTGAGGAACTAAAAAGTTATTTGTCACAACAGCTGAACCATTTTGCATTCCAACCAGCAGAGCATGAGTCTCCTAGTTTAATACTGGGCATTCTGTTTGCATGGTTGTTTATTGTATATCTGGATGTAAATTTATTATGCATGAACTGTGCAAATTATATATGAAATCAGCCAAAATGGAAAGAATTTGAAAGCTGCACATCAATTAGTGTGTTTTCTTCTGTATTACACAACAGTGATGTGGATTAGCTTTCTAAATCAGCTTTTAGTGCAGCTAATGCGAAAGAAGTAAGATGGTGTATTATTTTCTTATTGTTGAGAAAAGAGTTATAATTAGGAAAATGTAGAGAATAGGAACAATGTGTCATTTGATTAGAGTTAACATTGCATGCAAATTTTAATCATTTTATTAGAGCTTGATATAAAATTGATAAAGAGTTGCTCAATCCAAGGAATTTTCCTGAGGCACCTAATGGGCTCTTTTAATATACAAATTCAAATTTTTATTTGTGTAATTTTTTTCTTAGCTACTACTAAAGAATTATTTATGTTCTAGCATTCTCTCCTTCTACAAAGACAGAAAAATTTAATACAGGACACATAATTTATGGAATTACTTTATAATAGTTACCCAAAGAATCAAACATAAAAATGAAGGAAATCTCTCCACACACAGAGAACCTCAGGTGAGTGCCTGGATCACACAGCAATGCCCTGCAGGAGTCGGGCAGACGATCTAGAGCCCATGAGAATGTCTCCTGCAAGTCTGTTTTAAAGATCTGCACTGGGAAGACCCAAAATCAGCAGTAGAAGCTAGAAAGTGTGTGCCCATAGGTTGAGGGGTCTACACTGGTTCCAGGAACTGATGCTCAGACCAGCTCTCCCGGAAAAGTACTACAGCCATCTTCAGTTGACAATGAGGTCCTCGGCTCCTCTGATAATGAGAACAGCCAAGTTCATTTCAGGAAGCCAGCGTGACAAGCTTCTCCTGGAGTTTGAACAGAACACATCTTCCCCTCCAGAGCTAGAAAGTGATACTCCAAGTAAGGAACAGATAGAGCTCCTCCAAACTGAACCGCAGCCATTCTCAGCAACAGCCAGGCTCCAAGCTCCCCCTCCGAGGAAAACAGCCAGTTCTCCTTTCCATGTTGGCAGCAGTCCTCAGCTGGGACCTCCACACCCACCACCATGCTGATTCAGCTCAGCTGGGTGTTACATTCACCACCAGTTGTCAATCCACAATATATATGTGACTTTATTTCTTAGGAGAGATTTAGAGTCACAGCAAAACATATCAGCAGGTACAGAGCTTTCTTATTTACAGTACCATTCTCTCCACACATACATGAGTTCCCCCATTATAATCTGCTGGCCTCAGGGTACATTTGCTATCATCAGTGAACTTACAGGGACACATCATTACCACCCGAAATCCAGTTTGCATTGATTGGGGTTTACTCTTAGCCTTGTATATTCCATGAGTTTGAACACAGTTCCATTGTTATATCATCATTCAGTAAAGTTTCTCAGTTTTGTCTTTTCCATTATGCTACATAATGGAATAATACAACATGTACAATAATACAAATCCCAGCAGCCTTTTTCCCCCCCAATTGCATCTTATTACTTACTAACAGGTAATTAAGCTTCCTCTGTCTTTTAATGTCTCGGGTACACACTGAGGTTAGTGCTAAGACCTGTGTCCTCTTCATGTACACGGTTTGTTTATCCACTCACCTACTATAAGAAAACTTCGTTTCTTCCAAGATTTGGAGACTGTCGATAAAATTGCTATAAACATCCGTATGTAGAGTTTTTGTTTTGACATATGTTTAAATTACTTTATGTAAATAGCAAGAAGCATGATGGTTTTAGATTTTATTGCTTACATTTTTTTAATTTTTAAACATCAACTACATTTATTAGAAAAGAAGAAAGTTATGAAATATCCTCATATCTTTCCTTTATAACTTAAAACTAAAACAGAATAAAACCAAAAACGAATAGAAGAAAATAATGAATATCAGAACAGTACCTTTTATCAAAGTTTTTAGACTATTCTGAGTCTTTTGTATTGCTACAGAGGGTAAGAATCAAAATGTTAATCTTTATGAAAAATGATGTTGACATTTCGATAAGGGAGTGTGTATTCCTTACATTTTTTAGGATCCAAGAATATTTGCCCTTGGATGGTCCTTGCTCATTATGCCATGTTCAAAGGGTTTCCACTTTCTTTTCATTTCTTCAAGGTTCTTTGCAGCAAAATTATATTTCTAAGATTGATTTCCTGTGTTATATCATTAATGTGACTCTATTCCTGTAATCAGTAATCAAAACAATGAGAATACATTTTATTATTTTATAGTCTGGTAGAGATCTATACAATTTAGACTCTTCATTTTATTTCTTGTGCAATTTTTTATAGGCACTTGCTACTGTAAAGATTTGGAATAGAAACATTAAGAAAACAATTAATGGAAAATGAAATTTGTTATTCTAACTACAGGTAATTTTATAGTTGTACTATTAATAAACTTTTAGAGGACAGAGACCATGTTGAATAATATTGAAGCAAGCAGCTGCTAAAATCTTGCTTAAAATATAAATGAATTGATATTTTAATTGTAAGAAACTGAATGTAAAAATTATGTCTCACACATACATACATTTCTGTGATTCTTTCCTGCACATATGAATCTCCATCTGGGATTATTAACTTTAAACTTGCAAACTTTGTCAATGAAGAAAAATGTCTGTTGAAAAATTTTTTTCTCATTCATTAAATACGTTTTTGTTTCGCATTCAAGTTTGACTTTCTCTACTTGGAACTTGAGAAAAGAAGTTCTTGTTTATTGTATAACCTCTCTAACATAATATTCCCTGGTCATCTGCTTAGCCTAAAGAATGAATATGATTTGTAATTGTTGGATTTTATGAATAAAAGGTGCTCCTTTGTTATTGTTTTTTAAAAAATATTTTATTCTTGTTTCCAGAATTCTCATGTATAACAAGATTGGGTGTGATAAATTTTCCACACTTTTGCTGCCCTATTGCATATTTTAGTTATGATTTGCTTAAATTGTATATATTCACCAGAATTTTTAAAATTTAATAAATTTCCAAGTCAATCTGAATCTTCTACCTGAGTTATATGTCAGGATTTTGCATTCTCTATCTGTGTGTGTGTGTGTATGTGTGTGTGTGTGTGAAGTCTTGGGCCTGACACATGTTGTACAAAGATTTTATCAGTGACCTACAGAATCAGCCTGGAACAATACCTCTTATCTCTAATTACTCACCTTTGAAAACTGAAAATCTAAAAATTATAGACTAATATTGAACATCAGCTACCTGGAAAATATGTACAAGTAGTGGTCGAAAGTGAATTCAGAGAAGATTGAATATTTTAACTACTTATGTGACTCTAGCCATTGCAGGATTAATGAAAAAATAGGAGACTTTTTTCCCCCTCTTCAACTTGTCATGAAACATATACAAATTTTTAGAATTACGGATTGTTCTGGTTATTGGTAGGAAATATTCTAGTTTCTGGTAACTACTTTGAATCTTTGATTGCCTTGGCTTACAACTAATTCTATCTTGCAACATTTCCCACTTGGCCTATCTGATCCCTTTAGGATTATCTTCTTCTTTTTAAATTACACTTTAATTGAATTAGGGGAATACTTGAATGATCCCAGAATGATGTCTTCTTGAGATCCCTAAATTTATTATATCTGTGTAGAACTTCTATTTAATAATGTCAAGTACTTGCATTTCAGTCTAGCACATAGACAGAGCTTTTTGAAGTTCACTACATACCCTACCCAAAAACAATGATCCAAATAATCTTTTCTACAGGAGTTTACACATCTACAGTCCTGTAAAACATGGTGATACTTTAAGGATACAAAATTTTTGAAATTTAGTTAATTCCCCAATAAATTCTCCATCAAACTATGTAAGCACAATCCAACAATTCTCAGGATGAAAATCAGGATCAACAATTCTCAGGATGAAATATTAAGTTTGGAGGTAGAAAAAGTATCTCAAATGACCTCTAGCATGAACAGTTTTCAGCTTATGGGTACCTGCTCTCCTTGTTCTGAAAGTGTTCTATCTTCTGTGATTACATAACAGCTTTTAGATTTTCACAAGTGGATAATGAAGTATTTATGGGAAGCCAATGAAATATAATTATAAAAGATAAAAACCATCCTTTTATTCATTTCTAAATCTTTCTTACTCTGTATTTTGATTTTTGGTGCAAAAAGTATATACTTCATTTTTGGGGAAGATGCAAAACTGAATGTCATTTGTTTGGATACTTATGCTTTAAATAAAACATTCTAATTTTCCAAATAGCCACCTGCCTCAGTTTATTACATACATAGTATAAAGAGGATGTTATGGGTATATATCTATCATTATCATCTATGATTATTTTCAATTATCTGTTTGCTAATTGAATTTTAAACAGAGTAAGTTATATGGATGGTTGTCATAACCATGAGAAACAGAATCTTCTCGTGTACAAATAGTGGCATTTTTCCATGGGAAACAGAAAAAGCAAGTCTAAATCTGCAATGAATGAATCTTCCAACTGAAAAAAAATTGTGAGCCTTTCTGTGGTAGAAAGGTGCTAACATAGTCAAATTTTAGCAGTGCCCGATCTGACAACTTGACGAATGTCACTATAATGCTTGCTCATTCGGTTGCCACAGTTTGCATCTCCATTACTCTTGGTGACAGGATACACTTAGTTTTCAGATGTGCAAAACTTCTGCTCCTCTCATTGGAAGCAGTGTCTAAAATGAACCCACTAATTAAGTATTAAGATCAATGAAGTTATCCAATGGATTGAGCAGTAATTCCTCTTACGTTGAGAGGCTTTTGGTGAGTGAAGAACACATGTATGATAATACACATGAACTATATTCCCATGATCTGACAGACAAAATTATTGCCAAATCTCTTTATTATAACCTTAAGTTTATTATTCTGAGGGCAAACTAACCTTTAAAAGCTTAGCAATCACAAGAATAAAATCTGTGGAAATCTTTGTGTCAGGGTATAATTTTTTTGTTGTTGTTGTTAGTAAGAATGGAAACTACATGTCAAGTTTCAAGATCAGTCAATTTTTCCCATTTTCCTCTAATGCCCTTCCAGGATGATGCCACAGAGTTCTAACATGGACACTGTCAGCCAGGTTATGTCATATGGTACAAAGGTGCACGTAAATTAGCATCAACATCTAGATAACAGGAGCACAGAGATGCTGGTGGCTGGGAAATTGCACCGTAAGTTTCCTGAGACAGCAAAAAAATTTATTCACACTATTTATATCTCCAGAACTCTGTTACACTGCTATCTAGTCCCTTGATTTATAAACTATAGTTGCATCTTATTTATATGCCATTATAATAGATCAGTCTGTTTATGACAGATGAATCTACTCACATAGCTACCTGTTTTCCAATGTGTAGATATTCACTTTCCAGCAATGCAGGCAATTTATCAATTATGTATCAACAAACACATAATAAATAAATGAAGAGAGCAAAGTTTTAGAATAGAACCATAGGGGACAATTTCTATCAGGGCATATGTGAATCAAGGCTTTTCAAAGATCCACACAGAATTATGCCCTGCCTGAGACATAGTTTACCATTTTGAATGTGCTAATCACAGAATACAGTGCTGAAGTTGGGTGCATTGATATTTTACATAGAGAAATCCCTTTATTTTTATAGTCTTCAAATGTGAAACTTTTTCACAGAAACAGCATGTCAGATTTTGTATACGTCATTTCTAAAACCTCAAATCTTAATCAAAAATAGGCTTTAAGTTAATATTGGGGTACCAAAGTTCAGAAAGCCATATCTTTAAAAGAGAGTAAATTTAATAAGTACAATTTACCTTGAGAAGATTCAGTGAGTTGTCACAAATTGATACTATGTTGAGTGTTTCTTACCTTTATGGATTTTATTGAGGAAACTATGATGCTAAACATTATCTTGTTTTTTTCTGTGGATGAAAATGATGCCACCCGGAGTGATGAATCATATTAAGTTTCCTACAACTATAATTACATCACAGATTTCACAATTACTATGGGAAGCAGGTCAAACCTCCTGCTCTGCCACCAAAGATACCCAGACCCTAGTCACTGAAACTATGAATGTTAAATTACTTTTTTAATAAAGGATTTTGTTGATGCAATTAAGATCACATGATTTTTACAAAAGAGGACTATTCAGGATTATCTGTGTAGACTATGCAGTCATAGTTAAATTTTCTCCTGCTGCAGATCTAAGTTTCAAGGCATGCGAAGAATTCGACATACAGTTACTGATTTAAACTTGAAGGAAAACATGTTAGAAGGACTTTAGACAACATTAAACAGCTGAGAGCGGTTTGACAATGATAAGCAGAAAAGAAATGGATGCTTCATCTGTACATCTGGAAGAGACTGAATTTCTTCAGTAACTTGAATGATCAAGGGGAAGATTCATCTCTGGAGGGTATAGATAAGAATCTGTCATCTCGCATCTTGATTTCAGTCTTCAGTATTTCTTAGTATTTTCTCTTTCTTGAGACCAAACAGCCAACATCCACGAATTAAAATAGAAAAGGTTTATTTTAGCTCACAGGTGGTAGAAGTTTTAGTCTGTAGTTAGCTTGTGAGGAGGCAGCGTGGCATGGCAGAAAGGCGTTGCAGGGGCGAACCAGTTTATGGCATGCCAGGAAGGAAGGAACTCTGCCTTATTCCACTCAGGTTAGGAAGCTTTTGCTTGGCACCACCAACAATCCTGATGGAATTTTCTATTATCCTTGCCCAGAATATGCTTAAACAATTAGTGAACTACTAATCCACTTATCACATCCCTTAATCCGTGTTCATATACCTAAATTCAGCCACCTCCAAAAAGTCCCATCTATGAGGACGTGAGGCTTTGGGCGAACAACGTGATACAAGACTTAAGAAGATTCATGAAACAAAGTGAACAATAGCACAAACCTAGATTTCTAACCTACGAAGCAAGCCACAAGATAATAAATATATACTGTACTAAGAATGTGAAAGTTTGTTACAGCAGAAATAAAAATCAGTACAGTAAAATTACAAGAGTTTAGACTGTATTTTTGATATTGATTTTTTATCGTTTTGAGAAAGAAAAACCTGCATTTATGAACTACAAAACTACATATTAAATAAAGAATTGTGCTGAACTGAATAATCAAAATACTGTAATGGGCAATAGCTGCTTTTCACAGTAACCACATGTTTATATTAAATAAAAATATTGTTTATATTTTTTCCCTTACAATCTAGTAAAAACTAAATGCTTATTTTATTTTTTGATGCTGAGAATGAACTTAGGACCTTGAATATGGTAAGCAAAAGTTTTACCACTGAATTAATATCCCATACCTACAAATGTTTAATTTTAATCAAATCTTTTTGGAGGACAAAAATCCCTTTTTTCTTTTTACTTGGAATTACTGCCATGGCATATATATGTGGATTCATCATCTTAGAAAAGAGTAGCATTTAGGGTATTTAACATAGTTGGCCAAAAAATTCAGGAACACTCTTAAAAAAATTATGTTCATGAATTTTTTGACCAAAAGAGACAATTTGATGATTTATACAGTTACTGTATATATTCTTACTCTCTTCAAAAGCCAAGAAGAAAAAAATCAAGTATTCCAAATGGAATATCATAGATTATAGTTTTTGGAAAGTTATAGAGCTCCATCCTAATCATTAGATCACTTTAGTATATCCTATCCCTTAGCCTATGTACAAGATCAAAATAACTTCTTATAAACTATTAAAGTCAATTTTTCTTGCAAAGTAACCATATTTTGTTCAAAAAATCTGATTGTTATATCAGCAGCCTACAGAAACAGCCAACTGGGAAGATGATTTATTCCTCTTTATGCATGAATTGAGGACCATGTTCAGACATAAATCTAATTGGACTAGTGTGTTGGCTGGAAATATAACTGAAATATTTATAGTTATACACATTAGATTGTTCTTATCTACTTTTGTTACTAAAGAACAAATATTTCAGCCAATATTTAAAAAATTACATAGGTCAGCCCATTTTGAATCCATATTGTAACTATCTTGTTTCTTAAAACTTTTAAAAGTTATTTTAACTGATACAAGAAAGCCTAGTTATGTCTATTACCTTGCAATTTTGGACTTAAGCCATTTTAAGACAACTGGGATATCTGAGTAAAATGTAATACCTCCTGCTTTCCTCCTTCCTTTCCAGACCATTAAAGAATTATCTAAAGATACTGCAGTCTTCACCAATGTATTTCCCGAAAGTTTTGTGAGAGGAAAGTACTTTGGAACACGGTCCATGCATGGATAGAAGCATCCTCATTAATAATAAGTACCACATTGATAATAAAGTATTCAGTGAATAATTGGTGCTATCATTTTCTTAACCATGCTCCACTATTGAGTAAATATGTTGGTAAAATTAGAGTAAAATACTAACACATTTATGCCAATTTACCTGTAACTACTAGCGTAAAATCAACTTTAAGTCTAAATTGAAAGTATATGTTAACAAACTTCTTCTTTGGTGTTTATCATTGTTATTAGCACTGCAGTTACACAGCCCTTTGATTCTATTCATTTTGGCAGAATTTCAAGACATGGGAAATGCATTTCAGTGAAGTTATTGACAGCATAGAATGAGCACCAAAGACAAGGAAAGAGAGGCTTAGAATATTTCACCAGAGAGTGCTGGGGAGTGTCACCTTCTTTATCCTATGGTCTCTGTCACACCTCCACGCTTGTATTTTTTATATGTTCTTATTTTATGTAAGAGATTTCATGAGAATGTGCCTTTACCTTTGCTTCATAGTCTCAGTACAGGGAATAAAATTAGCACTTTACAGAATTTCCAGCAATATAAGCATTATGGTTAGAATACATTCTTTTAGAACTGTTCTGGAAAGCCTCTGGGCTTTAGAGAGCCTGCATCCAAGAATACAAGAGCTCAGACTGCCATTCTCTCTCTCAAACTATTCAATGCCTTTCAAAAATGCATTCTTTTTGTTGTAGTCCCCGATTTCCACAGAATTTTTTCCAGGGCAATTGAGAGAGAATTTGTTCCAAAACTTTGATGTCATTGGACAATCAATTCAAGGAGAACACAGAAAATAATTACTGTATGTTCTTCGTTTCTGGCATCCTTACTTATGACAGGCTATTCTTGCATTTCACAATTTCCCAGAGAGCCCAGTACTATAGAGCTACCTGTGATTGTGTTTATATTTCACTAAAACAAAGAAACAAAAACATTGCATTTTAACTTAATAAGGAATATTATTTTTAATTTTTTAAACCAGGGATCAAACTCATCATCTTTTGCGTGCTTGGCAGGCACTTATACTACTGAGCTAAATCCCCAGCAAGGAATATTATTTTTGAACAATAACAAAGAGTAAAATGATAAAGAAATGACAGTTCAGAAAAATGGAAATGGATGAATATTATATTTAAAATATAGTATAAAGCCATATGCTCAGAAAAATCAATCAAATAAAAGACCTCAGAAAATCACAGTTTTATTTTTAAAATTAAAATAAATCAGTACGTGTAGTGGAATAAAGATATTAAGGACTCTCCTTGATGAAAGTGACAGGAGTGTTAGAAAATTATCAATCTTGAAAAATATTTTTATATTTTAGAAATTAATCAAAGGCTTAATACACCCTGAAGAATATTTACCTATAAAACAAATTTTAGTGAGATCAGAGAAATTTATGACATGTTTTTTATGGTATTTTCATCATCTTTTCATGCGTCTTATTATATATCCTTGAAAACCAAACATCAAAACACAATATCTGGAGAAATGAGAGCCCTGGAAGACCTGGAGAAGATGATATGGGACTGGAGTTCACAAGCTCTCCATGTGGAATATGATCATTATCTCAACGGACAAGTTCCTGGAAAGCTCTGTGCTCAGGGTCTGTCTTATCTTCTGGACTCAGAGTTTGTGGACCAGGATGCTTGACAAAAATTATCAGTGAAAATTGCTGAGTATTACTGTTGTCTAAATCCATAAGAGTTAAGGAAAATAGGATCATACCAAATAATCAAAAATAACAATCTATGGAATGGAATAGCATAGTTTCAATTTTTAAAAACTGTGATGCACATAATTCTAGATATGTAGCGTTACCCACAAATGCAGAGCTGGGCATTGCTCACTGGAGTTATGTGATGTTCTAACCCACTTCTGACTGACCTTGAGGCTCTGCTAAATCAATGAATAAAAGCTAAAGCAGAGGTGTGAGCTGGCTGGAGGTGAGCCCCTTAGGCAAAGGCTGGAGCAGAGATGTATCAAGAACTTACGGAAATCACTAGCCAATCAGTATTTGACCATAAATCAATCTAAGTAGATATACAATGCTCACACAGCAATAATGCCAAATAAAAGCCCTTAAAACTAACTAACTGAGGAGGAGGAAATCTGATTAATAGAATTGCCACATTATATTACCTGAAATGTTCAGCCTTCTAAAAAATAAAATTATTATATATACATGGAATAATTATAGTTCTTATACTAAAAAAGCAGTCAAGAGAAACTTTCCCAGAGGAAATAAAGACATAGAACTTACTATATAAATGTTAAATGAGACAACTTAAAGACATTAAAATAGAGACATCTATGTCTGCTGGGCTTGGTGGGCTTGTGTTTAATCCCAGCACTTGGAAGTCTAAGGGAGGAATATTACCACAAGTTTGAGGTCAGCCTGGGCTGCAAAGTGATTTCATGGCCACCCTGAACTGCATAGTGAAGCCCTGTCTCAAAAAGACCAAAAAATCTATCTCTAAATAACTAGTAGAAATTAAGAGACATTTTAATCAAACAGCATATTTTTGAGAAATATATATATGAAAATTATACTAAGTTAATAAAGTAGTCACTAGGCAGTTTCAAAAATGATCTATCTTTCTTGGTAGGAAGAATTTTTTTAAAAGGAAAGAATTAACAATCTCCAGAAATGAATTGTTGTTTTTCCATCTGTGGGACAGAAAAAAAATTTTTAAAGAATATACAAAGACTCTCAAGAACCACTGTATTGCTGGGAATTTAGCTCAGCAGCACAGTACCTGCCTGGCAAGCCTGAGGTCCTGAGTTCAAGGCCCAGTACAATAAAAAGGATTAAAAAAAAAAAAAAAGAACAGACGTATTCATCCATGCACAGAACAAAGAAATGTGTGAGAGAAGGATCAGAAAGAGTAAAGGAATAATGGATGAAAAGACTGCAAATTTGTTGAAAAACAAATCCAGGCATACAAGGGAGTATAACGAATGACAGGGACCTGTAATTACAAGGTGATCTCATTTATTTTCTGAACCTGGTTTCCCATAATTCATATCTTTCTCTTTACTTCCATCCCATCCCAATGTCCCTCCAGAGTCTCATATGAGAAAAATCCCTTCATATCTGTGAAACAGTGAATATAGTATGTTTGTTTCTAAAATATAGTGATATTGTCAGCAGGTGGGTCTCAAAGGTCTCTCTGGCTGAAATAAGGAAAGCAACCTAGTTTTTTATAGAATAAGTTTTCAGGTTCCATTACTCTTGTCTCAGAAAAAAAAAAAATTTCAGGACACATCAGTAAAAGACATGGGAAGGCTTCATTAGGCAGAGACTCTAGGACACATTAGGAAGAATGTGGGCATCCAGAAAGCGAGATACATCACTTTCTGGAATGGAGAACATTTATGCTTCTCTTAAAGGGGTGGAAACCTGGGGAAAATGTGGTTCACCCCTGAGTAGAACGTAAGCCTATGCTACAGGTTTGGGTAGGTGTTTGTTTTAGGTTTTTAAACGTTGTATTAAACCTTGAATGGTACTATTGTATCATTTTATCTTTTGCATTTGGAACAACATTTTGAAGAAACTATAAGATCATCGCCTAACTTGCTCATTTAAGCAATTTGGATATTTTTCCACCTTCAATGATTAATTTAACTTTATTTGATGCATTTTAGTCCACTGCATTTATTAAAGTTTTTAATGCAATTTTTTGTCCTTTTTTCAAGGAAAACTCTTAATTGACGTGTCCTTTGACATCATCTTTGGGTAACTTTGAAAGAACTAATAGTTTTGCAAGAATGCTTTCTTTCCTAAGTGACTTACTAATGCTTAGTTTTTTCACAGTTTTCATCCAAGTCCTGGAAACTACTATTTCTCCCAGTGGTTCCATGGTGTTTACATTCCTCAACTGGCTAATAGTGAATATTTCCAATGGATAGCATTATGAAATGTGTACATATTAGGAAAAATATAATGATAACTCATACTGGTAACTAATACAAAACTATGAATATTAAGATTTTACTTACATCTTCAGTCTTATGCTCACATAACATTATCACAAATATAGAGTTCAGATTTCAATATATATGCTTTATTTCATAATGTCTAAATAAAAGTTTCATTACAATAATAGACCCAAAACCTGTAGTGAAATAATTTCTTAAAAATACTTTTTTATTATCATAACATCTTTATAAAGTCTACTCTAGTAAAAATATTTTGTCAAATTAGTCTCTTTTAAAGTCACTTGAAAGCTTATCTCTGTATTTTACAGCCATTTGAACTTACAGCTATGGCTTCTTTAAATAATTTATTCACTAATTTAGGATGATTTTTACTTTTTAGTTTTCAAGTTTCCTTTCATTTGAGCTTTGTATAAAATGTTTATGTTGAACCAAAGCCAAATACATAAAATAGAATATTTTGATAAATACAAATTTCAACCGATAAACTTCCACTCTATTCCATTTTACTCTGTAATATTATTTTAATGAATAAATATGTATTCATGTCCTATACATAAAAGGTGTACAAGGATTATTAGAGTACATAATGTTTAACTTTATATTCTAATCTTCAACTAACCAAAGTTTCCTAAATGTTACTAAATGTACTGCATGGAAACTATTTTTTATTCAATTTTATAGATTCATGTTATCCTACTGTGTAAATGTACCATGGACATTTGACAAGACCCTGCTTAATGGAAATTCAATCCATTTTAAAATCTTTTGCTGTTATTAATAGTATAGCAAATAGCCTTGCAGGGACCATACCCAAAGTTAAAGGAACAAAAGGTTTATTTCTCTTACAGTTTGTGGAGGTTTCAGTCCATAAACAGCTGGCTGCAATGCAGGGTGGCATGATACAAGAGCAACAGTTCATGGCAAAACAACAAATACCAAAGCAACAAGAATAAAAGGGAGAACAATCCTCTTTTCCTCCCTTATATTTTACGCAGGCAACCTGCTCCAGTGTAGATGTGAGCTCACACCATCTCTGTGGCTCTTGCACAGGCTCAGGATATTTACAAAATGAGTACCCCATCCTTCTGCTGAGTCATTTATTTAAACTACTCAAGGTTAAACAATGAATCCACCATTATGACATCCTAGAGTATAAACTCCACCCTAAGGCATGTGCTCTACACCCTAGTATGTAGAATTTCTGAGTTACTTGTTTAAATTTCTCAGTTTCTCAAATTGACACAATATATCATCTACTGCAGACCTTAAGCATATATATTTTTCTAGAATTTTTAACATGTACTTAGGTTAATTCTTAGAACTGACATTTTTGTATCAAAGAACCCACACATGTTGATTTTTCTTCTTATTCCATTATTTTTATACCTAAATGTTTGGGTTTTGAATGTTGTCATTGTGTCTAAGTATCCTGTTTCAATATAGCAATGAGACAAATATTTCTCCTGTATATACGAATGTTATCAGCTTCATATATTAATTTTAAGAACCTCTATTTTCTAAATTATATTACCTAGTTAATTATATTTTAGTTACTAAATCTCTTGGGTATTCCTTTTTTTATGAAATCACTTTCCTGTGGAGATGTGTTTACCTCTTATTTTCCAGTGTTTATAAATTTATATGTATTCTGCTGTCTAATTGATCTCAAAGTTAAAAAATTTAGGAGAAATACTAGCAAGGTTTTTCTTGCTCTTAAATTGAATCAGAACTTTAGTATTCCATTGCTAAAATGCTGTCAACCAAGCAGAGCCCCTGGCCCATTTCCAAAAAGTCTGCCTTCTTGCTTCCTATTTTCCCTTTTTTTGTACACAATTAACTATATTTTAGGTTTCTCATTAAGAGAAAGCAGGAAATATTCAATATTCTTTGCAATGAAATAATTTTAAAGGTTTAACTACACTCTTTAGACCTTACCAGTTGTTGCCAGCGGCTTGGAACCTTCAAATTGTAATCATGCCTGAAGACAGCGAGAGACCAATCTCTCCATTACTGAGAGAAAACTTAATTTCAATAGGATTCTTATTTCCTGTGAGGAAGAGAAGAGAAAGTTTACTTTTCCTTTGGGTGAGGCCAATTAACAGCCAGAGATGGCCTAGGATCCCCCAATCATAGCTCTTAAAGCTTCCAGTCTTTTTGTTTGCATGGAATTGAATCCAAACTGCTGATTCTGTTTCACTAACTGCAATAACTTTTGAATAAAGTCTTCCTTACATGTTTAATTCTGTGTCATACGACTTTTTATTTGACATCTAACAGCCTTCCACTGTTGTGTGTCCATCTTTTGTCACCAGCCCTCACCATACAAAGGACCTTAATCTGATCCTTGGTATATTTTTTTAGAACAATAATATTATATAAGATTCAACCGCAATCTTTTTCTGCTTCTTACTTCTGGTTGATATATGTTGTTTTGTACTTTGGGTTTTGAAAAATCAACTAGTGCTCCTAGCTTCAAGGATTTAGTATATTTTTCTATTTCAAAAAAAGTAACAAAAATATCAGCACTATTTGCTTCCTCAGATTTTCTCTTGCACTTTCTATCTTGCTGTCTTTCTCCTTCCCCACCTCCATGTCTCTCTCCTGTTCAATTTAGATTATACTCCTAACATTATCTTCTAGGCAAAAGTTTTTCTCCTAAGGGAGCTTTTGTTTGCTTGTGTCAAGAATTCACATTGTCCAGCCAATTTTATTCTTTCTAAATCTCTGGTGCTACCTTATAACACCTAAAAATGTGAGACTTTCCAGATTCTCTCAGTGTTAGTTCTCATGTGTAGATTATACCCATCCCTGTAATAAGAATCTCTTTGAAATTTTACCTTTCTCCAGTTCCCCTCAAAAGTATCATTTTTGATTAAAATAATTGTGTGCTTTAAGGCTGTCATTTTAATTCCTCTAGCAAAATATCTGGTGCTAGTATTTTTTTAACTTAAGGAAGTTTGTACATTTCACATTATTTTATGACTTCTGTGTGGCATGGGTTAAACTGTGTCCACCTCAAAAAGATACTGAATTTCAAACGGTCAGTACTTGTGAATATAAGTGTATCATAATCTATTGACATAAATTTCCTTATTGAAAGGGGAATTTTTTTACACATCAATAGCAAAAGCATTACAAGAAAAAATGCAGCGAAAAGGTCAGTTGAATGACATGACATGAGTAAGACCACCAGAATGTAGGAGAAAATCCCAGACAAGATATTTTCATAAAAGATTAAAAGTAAGCATGGTCCTGAGAAATCTTTATTATAGAGACTGGGCTTTGGAGCTGAGAGATAAACATTCCATTGTCTTAAGTTGCAAGTTACTCAGTTGGTATAACTTTGTTATATCTTTCTAACAAACAGATATACTGGAGTTCTTACAGAGCTATATAGTCACATATGTTTTAACAGATAATTGATTTTTCTGTTATCATAACACCACATATTTTCATGGAAAATTTAAGGACCTGAAAGATCTATTGCTATCATCATCATCATAAAATGACGCTTACTTTAAACTCATCCCTTTATTTAAATACTTTTAAGTGTGTAAATCACACTATACTTGTCTTACCTTATACAAGTCTTTCCATATTTATCTTCTAATCTCTGTTGCTCCTAAAATAGCATGACTTTCTAATTGTTACCTCAGATAACCTTCAGGTCTATATACCAGCTTCTGATATGATATTGCTACCTATGATCTTCTTTTCTGGTAGGACCTCAAGGAACCCAGAGCAACAGCAACATCCTCTAATGCCACTAATGACCTGATAAGTCACTTGGCATTGTCCTTTTGTGACATTCTCTATTCCTCACAATTTAGGATTTCTCTTACATCTTTTGCCTACTCTACCCTTTAGAGGACCATAGGAAGTTTTACTTCTGGTTACCTATAAGTGGTCAATTGCTGCATTTCCAATGTTCAGCATAGCCCAAATTTCTAACTATAAACTTTTGACATTATTTCCTTTGTTTGTAGTTCATCACAATGTCCCGCATTCAAAGAGAACCAGGAAACATATTAGACATTTTTCATTTTATCTTGCGGAGAAATTAAATTCTGAGCCAGAGGAGAAATTTCCCATATCAACATTCTCTCTGCTATTCATTCACTCATCTTTCTTGACAGTTCTTTCCTTCCTATCTAGTAACCTCAAGATCACGTCTCACAGTTTCATCCATTATCACCTGTACATATTAATCATGCTCTGAAATCTTTCAATGAAGATGTTACACTCAGATGAGAAACTGAGTTTGCCATAATTATTGGTCTGTGAGCAATTATTTAAAAGGGGAGGACATAACTAGCTAATGACAGACACTATTTTGCAAAACATTCTTTATTAGTCAAGATTTGCATATTTACCAGGAGAGAAGAACCCACAATTTTGGAAGACAGTGTTGAGAATATTATGAATATTCTTTACCAATATTCAAGGGATTCTGGGAATTACAAGGAAAGTTCACTACACAATGTTCATAGTTTTAGTGTTTTCCACAGCATTAAAATCCTAGAAGTACTGAGAGATGCCTAGTTTTCTTTGCATCCCACGACAATTCAGCCCAGTTGAGAGTCTTTTTCATTGCGATGTTTTTGTGTGTGTATGTGTATACCAACTCACTACTTCTACTACATGGTTTTCCTTTACTGGAAGGGAATCTGAGAGAAACACTTTTTTTCACATAATGAATTTTAGTGCTGGTTTTAGGAACAAAATTTGCCAAAGTGGGGAGATTTTAAATAAAAGCGAGAAATGTAAGTAGATAATGCTACAAATGATTGTGACTCTGTCCTTTTATCAATTATCTATGGAAACAAGCAACTGGAACTTCAGAACTGCCTTCTGGTAATGGAGCAGGGACACTGCACTGTAGAATTTTGCCCCTGGACTTTTCTGTTTCTTAAGGAACGAGCCTGATGATTTGCTAAACCTCTGCCCTGTTGGGACGCTACAGTGGTAGATTCTACAGACTGTCACACTTTGGAAGACAAATTAATTCTGAAAATCAGAGAAATTGAGAAGAATTTGAGCTTATATGTTGCAGAAAACAAAAATATGTATACATCACCTAAAAGTCTTGCTACAAAACTATTATCTCAAATGTTACAAATATTTTATTTGCTACTTGTTACGTATAATAGGTAACATAATAGAAAAACTTTTATAGTGGTATGGAATATACAATCAATCAAAGAATCCAGTTTTGTGAAACCAATTTCACTGTGAAATAATATGTGTATATATAAATGTTTCATATATATATATATATATATATATATATATAAATGTTTAAATGGGAGTTAGGACATATCTTCAAAAATATGTGAATTCACCCTGGGGATAGAGAAGAAAATGCAATTGTAAATCATCAATAATTATAGTTTGTGTGATGTGCATCCAAGTGAGGAAGTGGAAAATTAAAGTAGGAAATAATTTATTGTGCAAAACCTTTGTAATTCCTCAAGGTGTTTATTAAAGTCTAATACACTGACATATATACTTGAAGTAATTATACAAGAATGGTAACATAGGAAAAGTATGATCATAAGACTGAGTTATTTGAATTACAGAATTGTAATCATATTTATTGTGCTTATCTTCTTTAAATACTAAAAACATTAACATTATGAGGGAAAAGACACTTTAATGGTATTGGTATTTATTTAAAGAGAAACAAAAGCATGTAAAGGGTAGAGGTAATAAAGAATTCAAAAAAAAAGATAAACAATAAGAAATCACTAGTTAATAAATTACATATTGTCTTCTTAGAAATAGTTGCTCAAGTTACAAAATTAAAGCATACAGAGTAGATAGTCAAACAGTGAGAGTGTGAACAGCTATGCATGCATGAATCTCTGCATGTATTTCTATACTTTCTGTTTTAGAGGGAAAAACAAAACTTAGCAAGACAAAACAAAACAAATTCCTATAAAAACATGAAACCAAAAAGTCGTATAAAACCACAGTACAAGGTGATCTACAATGATTACTGTGTTGTTTCTTATTATCTTCAATAGAATGTCTACATCATCAGGCATAATTGAATATAGCAGTACAATTGAGTATAGCAGTAAATAATAATAGTAGTAAAAATCAAACATTGTAGATAGTATAAAACTTCAAAGGCAGGTAATAATCAAACCATAGTGGATATACTAGTGGATCTTGTCATCTTAAGTGCAGTTGCCTATACTCTCAGACTTGATACTATCAATCATAACAGCTTTGAATAAAATCTATCAATACAAAACAGTGATCCAACAAACCAGATTCGATTACAATCAATCATGGTAAAACAGTAGGTTTTACAGAGCTTTAGATTAAGTCAATAGGAAATTAAGGATGATTATCCTTAATAACTATATCCTGCTATTTTTGGGATTACTGTCTGTGCCCTCAAATCTAGTACAGGTAGAATGACTGGAACAGAATACAATACATCTAAGCAGAGTAGTGTGAGTAATGTGGGTCTTAAATCCTGGTGCAGTATTAGCAATATAGCATATCAAGGCCATCTATGTTAGAGTTTCTAGTTATCCTTCTCTGCCTCATCTCTGCCATGCTATTTTCCTGCCTTTGTTTGTCTAGTTTTCTCCTTCATTCTACTGCCTGCCCCACTCATTGAGGCCTTTCTGCCACTGTTCCTAAAATCCTGGGTTTTTTTTTCTCTCTCTAGAATGTCCTTCAGTATTCTCTATAGAGTTGGATTGGTGGTCACAAACTCCACCAGATCCTCTTTGTCATGGAAGCATCTTGTTTCTCCATTAATTTCTAGTGACAGTTTTGCAGGGTCCATCAATCTGGGCTGGAGGTTATTCTCTTTCAGGGCTTGGAATACTTCACTCCAAACTCCTCTTGATCTGATGGTCTGTGTCGAGAAGTCAGTCATGATTCTGATGGGCTTACCTTTATAGGTAATCTGTTTCCATTCTCTGATGGCTTTTAATATTCTTTTTTTATATTGAATTTCTGGCATCTTGATTATTATATGTCTGGGTGTAGATCTGTTTTGGTTGTAGGTGGCTGGGTTCTATATGCCTCAAACAACTGAATGTCATTTTCTTTTCTCATGCTTGGGAAGTTTTCCTTAATTATTTCCATGAATAACCTTTGTAATTTGCCTGTATGTATTCCTGCTTCTTTGTTCATGTTTCTTATTCTTAAATTGTAGATTCTCTTGTCTTCTTCTAGCCTTTATATTGTTACTGCCTGTTTCCTTGTTATTTTTAAGAGATCTTTCCTTTCATCTTCACACACTGCCAACTTGTCTTCAAGTTTTGATAGTCTATCCTTAGTTTCTTTTAAGGAGTTTTGCCAGCTTTCAATGGAGTTTTTAATTTCCTGCTAGTCTCTTTGAATCTGCTTCATGTATTCTATATTTTCTTTATATTCTTTATTGAATGTTTCTCTCCTTTTCTGTGTTTCCTCCCTTCTTCCATCTGTATCATCCTGAGAGATGCTTCTTGAGAGCATTTCTTTTATTACTCTACTCATATCCTGCTTTACTTGATTTAGTATTTCAGTTTTGAGCTCGTCTACAAGGTTCTAAAGATATCTCTTAATGTCCATTGAAGCCATGTCTGATGTTGTGTGTTTGCCGCCCTCAGTCTCCCTTATTTTTCCTTCTCCTGGCTCAGTGCTCTCAGGGTTCTGGGTTGGGGGCTTCCTCCTGCCTCTCTCTCCTGTCATGGCCCTGGCTTCCTCCACACAGGTTACAGTGCAGGTCCCAGCCCCCCTTCCTGTTGGCCACATTTCCTCCAAAGCAGGCTGGCAAGGGAACTCTGCCCTCTCCTGGCTGCTCTTATCACTGATGTGTAAGCAGCCATTGCATATGCTGGCCTCTCCTCACCCGGCCAGCCAAGCTTCAGGTGCCTTCACCCAATTAGTGCAGTCTAGGAGCAGGGAATCAGTTTGGGATGTCTCATTGGGTCCTGGCCAGGGGCGCTTCCTAGTCCAAGCAAATTCCACAAATCTGCTCTGGGGAGGGAGCAACCAGCTGAAGTCACTGTGGCTCCCAGTTCAGGCTCCTCCTACCAGATTCCAACATGTGGTCCATTTGGTCGCGCCCTTCCTTTGTGTGGGAGGGTCTCATTCCCAGCACTGACTGTGGATTAATGAAGGTCCCTTCACTGGCTCCACTCTCTGGTGGGCTCACCAACCCCCGACTTCAGCGCTGCTGTGCTTCCTGTGGGTGGTGGCAGGAACGAGTTTGGGTGGCTCTGCCTGCTGGCACAGATTCAAGCTGGTGCAAACTTGGCGAGTCACCTCGAAAATGCTGTGTCCCATAATTTTTGGCTGTTTCAGTTGTAGTCCTGAAGTATTTGATGAGCTTTTTTACGTTTTAATTTCTTCCTGTGTCAAGAGGATCCATCTCCCTCTGTCTGGGTCTCTCCAGGGTGTTTTATTCTGGCAAATGAATTGTTTCTCCCAGAAGGCTTTGTATTTTGTTGCTCACAGATCAGCCATCTTGTCTTCTTCAATGGTATTATTTTAATAAACTTTTTGTTTATCATTACATAATTTTCATTTGACTATCCAATGGAGAAACACTGAGTAAATAGAACAATCATTTGGTGTATAAAATTAATATTTCTTGTGTAGATGAATAGATTGTGACTCTTTAACCAAAACTCATCTGTGTGTGTACATGTACTTTGTGTGTATGTGCTTCTGTGTTGGTGTATACACTATTTTTGCAATATTTTTAAAAAATGTGTCAGTATTTTTATTAAAATTTTTAAAGCTGAAATTTAAATTAAGTAGTTTCAAATCTTAAATAAATTTAAATTTTAATAATTTTAAAATTATTTAAAAATTTAAATTTATAGTGATTTCCATAGTGGCTGCACCATTCTACACTACCACCAACAGTGGAGCAGTGTTCCTTTTTCCCTGCAGCCTCGCCAACATTTGTTGTCAGTTGATTTCTTGATGGCAGCTATTCTTTCTGGAGTGAGGTGAAATCTCAGTGTTGTTTTAATTTGCATTTCTCAAATGACCAGTGATAGTGAACATTTCTTCATTTGTATATCTGTCTCTGAGAACTATGTGTTCATCTCAGATGCCCATTTTTGGAGAGGGTCTTTGAATTTGGGGAACTTGATGCTTTTCAATTCTTTATATGTTCTGGATATAAGTCCTTTGTCTGAGGGGTTGTTGGCTAAAATTCTTTCCCACTCTGTGAGTTTTGTTTTCACTCTGTTGGTGATTTCCTTTGAAGTGCAGAAACTTTTCAATAATATGAGATCCCAGTTGTTGATTCTTTGAAGTGTTTCCCATGCAATTTGCATTTTGTTCATGAATTCTCTGCCTAACCCTATGTCTCCAAGACTTGTACCTACCTTGTCTCCCAGTAGATTTAGTGTTTCTGTTTTAATATTTAGATCTTTGATCCATTTAGACCTTAGTTTTGTGCATGGAGATATGAATGTGTCTGGTTTCTCAGAAGACTAGGATTGGAAGTTCCATACAACCCAGGTATTCCCTTCTGGGTATTTTCCCAGAAAACCTGAAAAGGTCATGTCACAGTAATATATGTGCACTTATGTTCATAGTAGCACAATTTGTAATAGCTAAATCTTGGAAACAACTAAAATGCCCATCAACTGCTGAGTGGATGAAAAAATGTGGTATTTTTATACAATGGAATATTACTTGGCTACTAAAAAGGATATCTTGTGGCCTTCATAGGTAAATGGAGGCAACTTGAGACTAAATAAGAATCATTTTTATAAATATCACATTGTGTCTCTAGCATAAAAATAATAAGAATATAGGAGTAATAAAACCCAAAATAAGTAATTGCTATTGTAAAAAAAAGAGGAAAAGAAAGTTCTCTAAAGGATATAAATGTTTGTATGTTTAACTATGTAAGATAGATGACCATATTACTAAGTTTTTTTGGCTCATCGAGCAGAACTCACTGTTTAAATGACCACTTTGTATGCTTTAATTTTGTAACTTGAAAAACTATTTCTAAGATGCCAGTATGTAATTTATCCACTAATGATTTCTTAGTTTATTTTTATTTTTTTGAAATTCTGTATTATTACTACCTTTTTTCTGTTTTGCTTTTTTCTCTTTAAATAATTTTTTTTTTAAATTTAAATTTATTATATTAAATTTTAAATTAAATTTAAGCAACATTAATTTTTTTCTTTATTCCTTGGAAAATACAGACTTTTCACTAGTATTTTATAATATTGAAATGAAATCTAAAATATTTGAACTCTTTATACAAACAAAATATGTAAATTGGTTGAAAACATTTTAAGTTAGATTTAACAATAACTTAAAAATGTTTTGATATATAAAACATATATTTCAAATAAATAAAATTTCTGGTCAAATCTTCTATGGTATTCATAGATGTACTAATTAGACTGAAGTTTTTACATGGTTTAAGTAAACGAATAAATGTCAACTATAGGATCTTGAAGAACAAAGTGTTTATTTATTTGTAATGGCAGGCAATCTCAAATTTGACAGAGGTAGTGAAATAGATCAGAGCTTTGGAAGCAAGTTAATTTTTTTTCTGTGCATAAGGCTTTAAACTATTTCAGACACTAATACTCTACTGTGCATGTAGGGACAGGCAAAATTATAAGATCTAAGAGGAAACTCAGGATACTTAATTCAGATATAAACTTATGCTTTGATTAATCAAAGTTATAAAATTCTTTCTGATATTATTAAAGCTTTTGATTGATTGCATTTATCATAGTACATGTAGCTTCAGCAATGTTTATTGATCACTAGTGTGACCTACAGGTATAGCTGGAAGCATAATTCTCTTGGTTTCTTATTTGCTATCAGAAAATACTGTTGCTATTTATAAAAGTGAGACACATGCTCACTGGTTGTTGTAGTGAAAGCAAAGTGATCCAATGTAATGTTAATATTTCTTTCCAGTTATACACAATCATTTTGTTGATATTTTTAGTCTCATTATCAGTGTGAAGTTCTCTTGCTTCCATTATATAACAGAATGTACAAAGACTTGTCATGCACCATTGAAATCAATTTGTCCCATGTATAATGCCAACATACCATCTTTGGATTGCTGCTGGTGGTACTGAATGCTCTACAATGTTGTAAAACAGTGACTTACCATATTAGAAGTTAACATAATAAAATGATTTTTATTTTATCTATATTACACCATTTAAATGTTCAGACCACATCTTCAAAAGTTTGTAATTCCCCAAAATTGCTACGCCATTTCATTAGTCATTGTCATAGACAAATGTCACATGGTGTGTGGGTTCACAGTTTGAATTAAGAACTCCAATGTGATGACAAAGGCAGGTATCACCTTGGGAACCTGATTAGACCACGAAGGAAAAACAGTCATGATATGATTTGTACCGGATAAACAGACATTATTTATCCATTGCAAACAAAAGGGAAGTGGTTTAATTGTTATTTTCCAGGAAGTGCAGTCATCTTTTGACATCCAACAGAGATTGGTGTTAGAAATCTCCCAGAATAACAAAATCCTCTGATGCTTAGATCCTGTATATAACATGAAATCATATTTGCAAAAAAAAAGCCTATGTACATCTTCTAATATGTTAATACTCTCTAAATTATGTGACACAATAAAATACCAATTCTGTGAAAATAGCTGCTCTAATTTTTGGTGAAGTAGGAATGACAAGGCAAAAGTCTGAAAATATTCAGAATGAGTACCATATGTATTTAAGTATTTTCCATCTGTGGTTGATTAAATCAGAATATCTGCTACCCAGTCAAAAACAGGGACAACTGTAAATTCCTCACCAGGCAAATTAACATATTTGGACATTTTTAAGTGTTGCAATGTTGTTCTATAAAATTTGGCATTAATTTGCAAAGTCTACTTTAAGAATAACTGAAAAGGGAACATTTATCCACTGTCACAAATTCTTATTTATGCAAAGAAGAACAACCAAATATTTTGTGGCATTTAAAATTTAACTATTGGCATACATGTTAGTGGAAACTTAGTTTTTTCTGTTGTACTTGGAGGTTGAATCCAAGGTCTTTACAGTGAGCTACATCACCAGCCCTTTTTTATTTAAATTTAATGATGAAGTCTCCTTCAGTTGATGTGTTGCTCAGAACCATCTCTACCTGGCGATCCTCCTGCCTCGGATTCAGAGTGCTGAGATCACAAATCCTGTACAGGAACTGAAACAGAAGAAGTTTTTTTTTTTTTTTTTTTTTTCCTACCATTAGTCCTCTCAAATCAAACACTTAGAACTGACTTGAAATCACCAAAAACAAAAGTACAAAGAAAATATAAAGGTAGATATACGAGAAAAACAAACTAGAGGGAAAGAAATAAAGCTTGCTTTTCTTTCTCTTTGCTCACCATAGGTCACAAAACAGGAAGAGAATTCTTGCCAGAAACTCAGTCTACTAGGAGCTAGGTCTTAAACTCCCCACCTGCATGACTGGGAGAAACAAATATTGATTCTTTAAGTCCTTTTTTCTGTAATATTTTATTCTGCAGGGTAGATTGACAAAGACAATATCAGACTACTATCATTTGTATTCATATTCATATTTGTTAGAATTGCCTTCCGATTATACTGTATTACATTATAATTCCAACTCAAGATTGATTACGAATAATCAGTGCATCCCCACAGAATAAAATTACCAATGGGAAGAAAATCATAAATACGGCAACAAAACCTGAAAGTGACATCATAAATTCAGAACAATCAATCGAACTCCAGCGTCTGCAGTGTTCATAAAGTCAGTGGCAACAAAACATCTCTAAGTCACACAAAAACTAAAAATATGAACAGAGACCTGATTATAAAAATAGAGAGGAGAAGAAACTTAAGTGAGCTGAAGAACTATTTGCCCACATCCTGCTGCTTTTCCTGGCAGCTGTATCAATAGTAGCAGGAAGACACTAAAATTTCATGTAGTTTTCAAAGCAGCGGTTTGCTGCTAAGAAAGCAGTTTGTATCTTTAGAAAGAATAAGCATAAAATAACACTTGCTGTCTTAAATTTGATGAGTTACATTACTAAATGCAGGGAAGAGATCATAAATAAGGAGGCGTTGTGGAAATTTACATTCCTAGATTAGAAAAAATGTTATGTTACACATGTTTTGAAAAGTAGTTGCAAATGTGATGACAAATATCAAGCAGAAAGACAAAGCAATATGAGCTGCTTCCAAGTCTTTCGCCAGACAAGTTGAGCATCGGCCAATTACTATCACATGTGTCTGACCGGAGAATTTTTGCTGTACACTTGGATGAAGCCAATTAGGCACAGTGTATGAATCAGCCCTTGACACACAGGTAACGCATGTGGTCACCAGATTTTGATCCATTCATCACTGAATTGTCATGTTGTAGGAAAAGTGGTTTATCAAGGCAATTATGCTATGAACTCTAATGCAGCATAGAAAAATGTGTATGTTAGAGTCAGTAAGAGTGGAATTATTGTTTGTTTTTAGAACTTACAAAATTGTACATTGTAACTCTGTGACATTTTCTTCACAGAGTAAAAATGTTGTTGATCTGTCTTCTGTTTTAATTAGACATTTTATGAGTGTGTCTTTTGAATTCTTTTGAATTAGTATTTTCAGTGATAAAATTTACTCAACCACTGGATTGTGGTGGGAGAAATTTGCAAAGTTCTATTCTTGAGCTGCCGAGTAGCTGTGAGGACTCACATCAATGATGCTCTGAAGAGAAACTTACTGACTTCTACATTAAGATACTTTTTTAAATGAACAAGGATGCTCTCAGAAAGAAAAGTTGAGTTCAGGGGCCAGGGATTTAGCTCAGTGGCGTAAGTGCCTGCTTGGAAAGTGCAAGGTCGTAAGTTTGATTCCTGTTACCAAAAAAAAAAAAAAAAAAGGAGTTGAGTTTAGAGTATTTCAATATTGTAATTTTTCTCATCAGAAACATATTGTTTGTCCTTGTATACATACATAAGTGTATTTACAGGACTGTACACATATGTATAACATATATCCATTCATTCATGTAATTACATTTGTAAAAAATGTGTTGAGTCAGAGATAAATATATCTGTACTATAAAATTTGATGTGGCCCTCTGCTCTCTCAATAAGAAAGACCTTTCTCTTTTGTGTCTCATTTTGACTTTAAAGTTTTCTGTATAGGTCTAAAACTCAAAATATAAAATATATTTACAATATTTTGAAATGATTAGTAAAATACAATTAGAGTCAGAAAAAGGTCAATATGATTTAGATGGGAATGGTAAGATCAGTCAAATGGAGTATTTTAAAAGAAGGATTTGGAATATGATTGAGCCACATGTTTAAAAACACAGTTTGTCACATTTATACTTATTAACGTGGCTACAAATGTGAACAACAGTGAATGCATGATACACAAATTAGTGAATGCACCAGGGCTTTAATGCACACCCATAGTGCATTTGTATCACCTTATACCCCTCTCCCCAGTGATCCTCTCTGTCCATCTTTCCCAGGTCGCATTCCAACTCGACCTATAGTGCCTCTCTGCTTCTCAGTGTGGGTCTGTATTTTGCTGTTCACATGCTTTGCATTTTGAAACTCTCAAATTAGTACCTTTACTAATTTACATTTACAAATACATTTACTAACCTTTGGTTAACACTTACTTCACTTAGCATTATGGTTTTGCGATCTACCGGTTCTCCTACAAACATGAAACCTTTAGAAAAAAAAAAACTTTCTGATATTGATATTAGCGAAGAAAGGAAATAAGCAAGTGTGACTATTTTGAACTGAAATCTTGTACAGAGTACAGGAAACAATATAAAGGTAACCTGTGAAATGGGAGAAAATATTTGTAGATTCCTGATAAGGGCTTAATCAAAATGTGGAAGGAATTTGCGTAAATGAAGAGCAAAAATGAAAACCCAGTGGAAAATAGACAAAGGAGTTGAAATAACCTATCCCAACAAAAGATAAAAATGTCAACAGGTAATTTTTTTGGTTTTTATTCTAAGATTTTTTGGTTTTGTTTGTTTTTGGCTTTGTTTTTGAGAAAGTGTCTCACTGTGGAGTTCAGGATGACAATGAACTAATCATGTAGCCCAGGCTGGCCTTGTGATGATCCTCTTGCTTCAGCCTCCTGAGTACTTGGAGTACAGCCTTGCCACCACGCCTGGAGGTGTTTGTTTATAGTTACAAGAACATTGTAATTATCAGACAAATAATCTGTCAACTCACATCTGGTAGAGTAGGCATCATCAATAAATTTAAAATACTTGGTATCTGCAAGGATGTGGAAAATTTAGTATTCTCTGTGTTATTAGTCATGATGTAATAATGAAACTGTTACAAAAATCAATATTGAATAATTTCAAGAACATGAAAATAGAGCTACTATGTGGTACAGTAATCTCACTTTGGGGTCTGAAACAGGGTCTTAAAGAGATAATTATTCTATTGTGTTCATTACAGAATTTTTTATAATAACAAAGATATAGAAGTGGCCTATATGTTCTTTGATGGATTAATGAATATTATACACCCTTAAACAAGAAAGTAATGCTGTCATATGAGATCACATAGAAGAACCTGGTGGATATTTCGGATATTGTGGGAAAAGTAATTAATAGCCACTTACTAAAAAACACATACCACATTGTCCCACTTAGAAAAGAATGTGCAGCAAGTAGTAAAACTTATCAAAATGGAAAGTACAATAACAATTGTCAAGGTATTGAGTATGAGTAAACAGAATTGAATGTGAAGTAAGTATAAATTCTACATTATTCAACATGAAAATGTTATTCCCAGTACTGAGGAAAAAGAACAACATTGAGTTTACAGTTAACAATATTGATAGGAACCTGAAAATTTTAAGTAAAGTGGATCTCACACTGTTTGCATGTGTATGTGTTTTAGCCCAGTTGACAAAAAGGATAAGGAACTCACCACTCTAAAATGAAAGTACACATTAAGTAAACAACCACCAACCTAACCTTTGATTTTGAATTTAGTTTGCTTCCTTTGACTTCTATTTGGTCTCGTTCATAAGCCTTAGCATATTTTATTTCTCTTTACTTTTTAATTTTTCTGTAATGGAAAATCATAAAGATTCATTAAGCAGTGAATGTATTATATTTGGTCACTTCTGCCACTGGACAATCAGAAAGAGAAATTCTTTTCAAAATCATTATCATAAATGAAGATAATAATACTCAGTCTCATCAAGCATTTAATCAGAATTAAAACTTACTTTATTTGTGATAAATAATTATTTAACTTACTTTATTAAATTGATTTCCTTTAAGCCATCTTTTTAAATTACCAAGATATGTGCCTTTTGTAGCACAGATTTATTATTTATTTATTGGTACAATTCTGAATGGAAATAGAACAACTATCTTTCCTAAAGTCTTAGTTTTAGGGATAATATGTTCAGTCTTCTACCATTAAGTATGACATTATTGCTAGATTTTTGCTTCCCATTATTAAATGTAGAGTTCTCTCTTTTGTATTTTGTTCCTTTAAGAGTTTTTATTGTTGTCCATACATGGCAATGAATGCCTCTAATTCTGACTACTCTAGAGGCTAATGCTGGAGAATCGCAAGTTGAAGGTGCAGCTAGGAAACACTACGACTTGTGTTAGAATTGGAAAAATGAATAGATAAAAATTGTTGGAGATTTAATCCAGTGCTTTTTGGGTTCAACTCCCAGTATCATCTAAAAAAGAGTTTTTACCATTATGTACCATATGAAATGACTTCCTGTTAGGCTATCATCAAATTTAGCTAAATAGTTTTCTGCTTTATTTCATTGCTGTTTATCACGGGTAAAGATGTGGATTTATTTGCAAATATTAAATCACTTGGCACTTGTGAAATAAACATTATTTGGTATTGTCTTAATTTTTATACCTATGCTTTTTTAAAGTTTTACCCATTTTATTTCACTATAATTATTATCACTTATTAACTGTATGAATTGGTCGGATTCTCTCTGCTATTTTCAAAATTCAATATCTAAGGCACTGAGGGTTTGTGACTCCTCTTCTTGTAATTTAGCCTCCTCTGGTCCTCTTGGTCCTAGTCTTCATACATTTTCTAGTCCCATATAATCCTTCTGGCTTCAGATTATCTTTTTTTAAATTTTTCTTTTTTCTAAACTTTATTTTCACTCATGACAGAATATATGTAACATATTTCTTTCTGTGTTTGATTTATTTCACTTAACATAATCTTCACTTCCATCTCTTTTCTTGCAAAATGCAAAATATCATGCTTCTTTATGACTGAATGATCCTCCCTTGTATACAAATATTATATTTTCTTTACCCATTCTTCTGCTCAAAGGATATTAATCTTAGTATACATCGTCCATAAGCTTTATCACAAATAATTGCAGCAGGTATTCACATTCATATTCTAAATACCTTATTGTGTTGAAGACTAAAAAATTGGGAATGTTTATTTAATCATAATTTTATACTTCATGTCTTGGCATCAGGTGGGATATTACTATTAAATCTATTTTACTGTGTATTTAGTCATTGTTATGGGTCTCCATTTTTAATATTTTATTATGATTTTACTATGAATATATTTCCTCTTTATAAAAATATCCCTCTTTAGAATTAAATAAATTATTTTGCTTTTGATAGAAAATAAAATAGCCGATTATATATGGTCATCCAAACATAATCATGCTGTGCTTACTTTGACAGCACATACACAGACACAATCATGTAGCACAGTACCAAGACATTCTAAGTAAACACGATTGCCATTATGTATTTCTGGACTCTTTGACTTATGTATATGGAAAGCAAAGTAAGCAAAATTTAGAGCCATCCTTTGTTTTTTCTGTCTCAAAGACAGTAATTTGTGATGATAAAATCTTCAAAATGAACTCTATTAGCTATTAAGACAAATGCACACAAGATTACATGAACAGCAGTGACATACAGTTTGCTCTAATGAAGTAATAACTACTCTGATATAAATCTTAATGTGTCACAGACATAGAAAGGTCAGCTTTAGAATACACACATGATATGTAAGATCATCAGTCAAGAACTTGTCATTTTATCAGAACCCTATCTGTTAATCCAAACTGTTCCTTTATTCATATATTCCCGATTCTATGATGTGTTCTTAGTTCCAATGCAGGGCTTCTGGTACAATGTATAAATTATTTATAGGAATATCAAAGGACTCTTGTGTCTGTTAAACATGTACATTCACAATGATTTAGGAAGCACTTCTGTAACTGAGAAATTATTGACTACAAGTTTTGGATATAATTTTTTTTAGTTTTTTTCTATTTCATACTCTAATGCTGGTCACCTTCTTTCCCTCTTTTCTCTCTCCTACTCCTTATTATTCTTATTTTTTTTCTTTAAAGTTTTAGAGTTATATTATCATTTCTATATGGGGTAGATTGACAACTGGTGGTCATCTTGTAATACCAGCTGAACTGAATCAGTATGGTGCTGAGTGTGGATGGCCCACTTGAGGATTGTTGCCAAGACATAAAGGAGAACCAGAGAGAAAGAGGTGGTGTTGTTGGATCTTCTGCTGCTGTTGGTTCTCCTGGAGAAGCTTGTTGAGCTTCTCTCCTGATATGAACTTGGCTGTTCTCATCCTTGGATGAGCTAGGGACCCTGCTGCCAAGAATGGCTGCGGTTCACTTTGGGGGAGCTCTGGTCCTTACTTTGAGCATGACTTTCTGGCTCTGGAAGGAAAGATGGTGCACTGTTCAGTCTCTAGGAGAAGCTTGTCATGCTGACTTCCTGTTATGAACTTGGCTGTTCTCATCTTTTCAGAAGCTGGGGCCCCAGCTGTTGATGAGGAGGGCTGTGGTACTTTTGGGGGAAGCTCTGGTCCTCACTTTGAGGGTCACTTCTTGGCTGCATTGAAGAACCCTCAACCTACTGGTGCAGATCCTTCATCCTGCTGGCATAGACTTTCCAGCTTCCACTGCTGACCTTTGAGCAGTGTTCTGTATGTGTCCGGTATTGAATTGTTTCCCTTGTAAACACCATTCCACTTTGGTAGATGAGAATTTTAACAGCTCTTATTAAACATATACTACATGAAAGATCTTATCAACATAAATGTTATGTCCCACCAAAATGGCAGCACTGTCCAACGCATTTCCCAACTCTGCTTTTTTGAAAAATTCAAAGAATATTTAGTTTTAAAGCTTTCACTAATTCTCATGTTTTCTATTAGACTAACATATTTGATACAAGTCTGATTGTAGCTCATATTTGTCCATTACATTTCAGTATAAAATATACTATTGTTTACCACTAGTTCAAGTATTAGTGCTTATATCAACACTTTAACTCTGATATATTTAATTGACATAGCATTAGTTATGTATCTGATAAGGTACTCAACATTCAAAAACATCCTTTATTTTCTTTCTGACAGGTGAGTTCTTGTTGGGGTCTAGTGAACATAGCAGTCTTTTTGTCTTAATAATCTTTTGTTATGGTTTTGTGTTTTCTTGTCATGAGTTATCAATTGAACAATGTCAATATAATTGATTGTATTTACTTGTAAAGCATCTTAAGTGGAAAGTTTTCATTTTGACAAAATATATTTGCATGTATATATATTTTACATAAGTTTTACAAGCAACATACAGTAGTTTTTATGACTATTCTGTTTATTCATAATTTTTCTTCCTCTGAGGTAACTCTCAGAATGTTTTATGCCTTTCCATTTCATTGGTCTTTGGCTTCATTCAGAATTTTTCAGCAAATCCATTGTTAATGAAGTTGCTTTTTTTTTTTAATTTTTACATGCTCCTAGTGAACTTCTGGCCAATTGTTACCCATTTTATCTGTATTCCATGAGTGAAAAGGACAGAGTTGATTCACAGGTAAATTTGTTATGGATACCATTAAAAATGCAACATTGCTTTAAACCCAAGAGCTAAGTAGAATACGATAGTTAAAAACTCAACTTTGTCAGTCAGTACTCAGTAGAAAAAGAGATTTAATGCAAGATAGACAAATATGTAAGAATTTACAAGATTGACTTACAATAGCCATCTGCAGGGTCAGGTGTGGAAAAGTGCAAAGGGCAGTGGGAGAATGAAAGATCTGAAGGATCCAGTCAAAGGCCTGGAGCTCACTGTAGTAGAATATCCACATCAGGAGACCAAATGGTCTGAGGTGTAAGTCTGAAACCTCTGTGCTGGAGACAGAAGAGTCTGCACTGGAGGGAGGAGACAGTGTGTAGGATAAGGTTAAGAGTGGGTCTCCACCAAACAAACAGAAGTGAGCCTTGGTTTGCTTCCCTTTATTCTATTCAAGTGGCAAGCTGTCTCTCACACCAGGGGCAGTATTCTGACTTCATTAAATCACTTCACCCTCATCCAGAAATGTGTTGATCCAATTCAGTAGGACATTTCTTACTCAAACTGACTCGGTGAGTTAACTATCACACCAACTAAGGGCACTAAGATAATTATTCTGTTAAAAATATCATGAATCTGAATTTTAAAAACTAGATATAAATGTTTGATATTGAAAACAAATGAAATATATTTTTTAGTTTCAGTAGTATACAGAGGGTAAGTTAGGTGAAAAATTGCCCACAAGTATGGGTGTTCACAAGTGCTCCGTTGAAATATAATCAAGGACAAAAGACAGAAAACAGAAAGGCACCCCAAATTACAGATTAAAACCTCACAGATAGGGGTGTAGACACAGGACTTAATAAATATTCCCCACTCCAAGGACAGGGAGGTTTAAAGATTTATATCTAGATATTGCCTCAAAATCTCATGCATTCATAGATGGTACTTTTCAAATGTGTCTATATCTAGAGGATGTGAATATGGATTAAAGGTGTGGGGTAATAACAATATTTCACTGATTGGTTTAGCATAGTTCCAGGTGTTTTAATGGAAGGACCCACACTGAGTATGGATAGTATCAACCAATAGGAAAATAGCATAGCTGACATAAAAGGGAAAGGAAGACTGCATCTTCCAGTCTGCCCTGCTGTGGACTGTTTCTCCTATATAGAACCCCCTGCCATGCCTCCCTGACCTAGAGCCAGCTGACAATGGACTGAAACAGCTGCAAACTGTGAACTAAAATAAATCTTTCCTCCTTTAACTTGTGGATGTGGGTGGTTTGTCCCAGCAATGAAAATGAAACCAAGACAGGACAGAATTTCATGGTTGAACAACGTAGACCTAAACTTGGTAGACATCAGTGGTGGATGTGTGCCTAATTATAAAACTTTTCTTCCACATTTGAGTATATGGATTTCTTCTTTTCTAGCAAAAGTTCACTTTGTGGAGGACAATTACCTATTATAATTGATGGATCTCTGAAAGGGAGGAACTATATGCAATGCCCATGTAAGACTAAGTGCATATCCTAAGATGTGTTGGTGCCTTGTCTCTAAAACTGGTTCATGCTTACTTCTATGGCTTCCAAATTTTAATACGTTTGTGTCTGGCACAGGTTTTTCTATGAGTTAATTAGGAATAAGCATCTCAGTTATTATCTTGCAGGAATCAGGAGACTGAGGAATAAAGACCCAAAACTACCCCAAGTTGCCAGTCACCCATTGGCATACTTGCATTAAGTTGTTCCTTTATGTCTCTCACTCCTCTACACTATTTACGATTTTTTAGATCACTTCCCAAATAAATCATTCACCTTAAAGTCCTTGTCCAAACCAAAGAATGAAATGTGTATACAGACACATAACAGACACACGCATGTGAGAGAAATATGCTTTCTCAATGACTTGATGTCTGCAACCTAACAGAAATTTGAAATAAATTAGAATTTTAAAATATTTTAAATGCCATGCTATTAAAGAGGCTATGTAGACATTTCTCACAGAAAGTAAACACAACCAAAAACATCATTAGAGAAATGTTAATTACAAAAATGCAATGTATAAGGACAAAAAGAAATTAAATAATAGCAAATGCTAGTGAGGTTGGTGGGGAAAGAATGCTTCTACAATGTTTGTAGGAATGTACACTAATAAAACCACTATGCAAATTAGTATGAAGATTATTCAAAAATCTTAAACTACAAATTTCATTTTACTCAGCTATTCTCTTTGTAGGTATATTCTTGAAAATGTTAAAGACACCATATTACAATTCTATCTTGGTTACTTTTTTTTCATTGCTAAGACAAAATATGTGATGTCAAAAATGAAGGAAAGAAAGGTTTACTTAGCTTACCTTTTTTTGGAAGTTTCAATCCATATTCAGCTGGCTCCAAGGCAGGTTGGTATGGCACAGGGGCAGCATTTCATAGGAGTAGCAGGTACCAAAGGTGACAACAGCACAAAGGGAAGAGCATTCCTCACTGTCCCTTATATCATACACTGGCTACCTACCCCTGGGCAGGTACAGCACTCACACCACCAATCCCTCTACAAGGCAACAAACCAGTCATGAAAGCTAGACTCAGCTGCTTTGAAAGCCTTGCCCACCAAGAGTACACGGGGAGTGGGGGGCATCTAAACACAAACCATAACATTCCATCCCTGAAGCCCTAAAGACTCATGCACATCCTTTATGCAAAGACACTTAGTTCATTTCTAAAACTTATGAAAGTCCTAGCAGTTTCAGTATTACTGAAAAGTCCAACTTCCAAGCCTCTTTGGAGAGGTAAGGCAAAATCTTAGCTGCAACCCCCTGTACAAATGAAAACAAAGTTAAACCCTCCCAACATTCAATGGCACAAGGTAAACATTTTCATTCCAAAAGTACAAATGGGAAGATACAAAGGAATGGGACCAAAGAAAGTCCAAAATCCAGCAGGGCAAACATTAATTCTTGGAGTTCCATGTTCAACATCTGAAGCAATCTGGCTGTGAGCTCCAAAGGGCTTGAGAGTTTCTCTTGAGGTGGATTTGCTCACTTCTAGCAGGTTTCCTGAAACGATTCATGCTCCTGGCTTTTCCGAACTTCTATTCCTTCTCAGCAATCAAAGTCTCAGCTCTGTCTTTACAGTCCACAGCTTTACTGGAGGGTTTTTTTCCTCCTGAACAAACTTGCAATGTTTTAAATCATCCTGTTGTGTTCTTTGCTCTTGATTCTCAACATAGCTCTGATCAACAGCTCTCAGACGTAACCATACTACCATCCCAACAGTAGACTGCTTTGAAATTTTTCTGGCACACAGGTAATATCTCTGAACACAAGTAAAATGCTACTTTTAGCTAAAACAAAGCATGCTACCTGAGATCCAGCAGTGTGCAGCTCTTCTCCATAGAAGCCTCCTCAGTTTCATTTTAACTGGCAGCATTTCCATCAGTGCTCTGATTTTTCAGGTTCTGACTAGAGTCTCCAATATAGATACGGCCTACAGGGGCTATAGATTGGGCCAGTCTCTCAAAACCTTTCCAAATTAATTCCCAGGCTCCTAAGCACATGCATCAAAACCTCATAAGGAATAAAATCATTATGTATTGTAAATATGTAATAATAAATAATAGAACTAAAATTAATTCCCCAAACACAACATTCTATTTAGATTTCTCAATAAATCCAATAATGTTTGAAGAACTTTTAAATAAAATGGTTAATTATTAAATTTTGATATTGGTCTCTTTTTTTAGCATTCAGGTATTCCAGCTAAGGAACTGTTCATTTATGTTGTGCTTTTAAAAACAGCAAATGCTGCTATTTTTTGCCCAGTTGAGGTTGAGGCTTACAAAATCAGATAAGAGAATTGGTATTCTGCTAAAATTCTTCACTATTGGACATTGTGCAGTGGAGAAGGAATTTCAGAAACAAATGCTTTCTCAGTAAAAGTAAGCAGCTCTTGATTATTTTCTAAACCTTCCATTTGAAAAAGTTATATTTCACTTTGCTAAGATAATAATAAATCACTATAGACAGTTGAAAATATTGTGAACACTTAAAAATAGTGCTACAAATGGTAGACAAAGTCATACAACATATGTTATGGATACTTGTGAAAATTATAGAAAAGTCTTATAGACATACTGCTAATTAATCATTCAGCAGCTCAAATACATTGTTACAATTGTTCATAGATCAATATTGTTTTATTTGCAGCACTTACTAATTTTGTAACTTTTTTTTCTTATTTGATATATGTGAAAACTAAACCAGGAGAACAAAAACCCCTCCACTTGAAGATCAAATACAATGCAAATGCTGTTTCTTCTTCTCTAAATTTTTCACCTACCTGAAGTAATTCTTTTTTTTTTTAGGGGAGGTTTATTTTTTGGTAGTGGGGGTCAAACTCATGACCTTGTGCTTGCCAGGCAGGAACTTGCCACTGAGCTATATCCCCAGCCCCTGAAGTAATTCTTTATCACTAAATTAGTATGGCACTAATTTCTAAATTATTTCCTTTTTATTTTATACTGATTCTATTTTTCTTAATTCTGAGTTCTTTTAACCATAATAATTCAAATCATATCAGAAAATAATTACCCAGTTTTTTATTAAATTTACTAAAAAATGCTATTAAGTCTATGGTTTGCAGTGATAACTGAATAATAATATACCTTTGTGAGAATTTTTCTACCTTTTTCTTAAGATCTTAGAAAATTGTGATTAAGTACTTAGTTCTCCTAAACCCAAGAAAGGGAATTTATTACCTAACTTGCAAATATGTATATATTGCATCAAAAAGTAAATGGAAAAATAAATAAGTGGAAATAAATAAGAGAAATAAGTGGAAAGAATGGTAAAATTCTTGTTTTGACTCATGAATAAGTGTAGTTAGTTCTTTCCTGGAAAACAAAATGAATAAGACATTGGTTTCTTTCCTTATACTCATAAGAAAATCAAACATCTTGCTTTCAACTTTGTAAGTGTTACAGTTAAGGCAGACAGTGTAGTATTTACAGAAGAGCCTTATGTTGTAAGTTGTCAAAAGCAAAATGACAGGAAGGAGAGAGAAAGGGAACATCAGTGATACATTGAAGGTGAAGATACAGTGTCCCTATATACATGGTAATGGGCAGTGGCTGATTTAATGGTCCAGCTACAAGCAAATCTCATCACTCTGCATTCCAGGTTTGTACTTTTGTGTATAATCCATTAATTTGCAGAGACTGAGAAATAATCAATGATGAGGATTTTTTGTTAAAAAGTATCTCATATAGCAATAAGGATTCTCATAATAGTATCACTCAGATAACTAAAAGTGTCCTATACTAAACTCAAGATTATCTCTCTGTGACTAATTTTAGTTCATTTAAAGTAACTGTCAAGTCTAAAGTTTCCAGATTCCAAGAATCCCAGAGAATGCTGAATCTGACTTGCAGGGGCTGTTCCTACACAGAGCAATTTGTTGTGATATTGGGCTACTGCCTCTGTGATTTCAGTCTTTTGCCTACATATTTCCATCCTCTTGAAAAGACTGAGTCATTTTTCTCTGTCTAATCATACCAGGACCTCTCTCAAAGAGCTCATGGGGAAGACTCAAAACATTTGTGGTAGTCACACTCCATCTATCAGATTTGTATGTGTTCCTAACCTTTTTAGAATCTTTCTGAACAAGGAGTGATTGACAATGATAGGAATCAATCATAACTCTCTTACCCTACTCACAGCAGATTAAATGAACAGAGCCTTCCATGCTATTTAGAATCAACATGCACAAGCTGACACAATTTTTATACAGTGGATTCTCTCCAAACAATGAAATCTTTTCATGTTCAATTTATTTCTTTAATTTGAAATCCACGTATAAGAGAAAGCTATATAGGTATATGAGACTTGCTGGAAAACAATAATGTGTAGCAGTCTTGATTTCTTAGTCCCATCATTTTTAAACAGAGTAGAAAAAAATCCTTAAATATATTGTGAGTGACAAGCAGAGCTAAACCTTATAAAAGGTTTCCTGAAACAAATTTTATCAATTTATCTTTTCATAGAAGTCCACATTTATTAATATTTAAGTTTGATTGAGTGCTACATACATTTTATATACTTATTTATATTTTGATGTTACAATAGCATTGTTTTTGCATTACCAAATCTTATTTAGTGGATACTTTTTAATTTAGCCTGGTATTATTTATCTTGCAGTTGTTGAATAATTTATGTAAATACTCGTTTTCTTTGGAAACATGTCTGATTTTTCCAATTACATCAAGACTATTTATAACTGAGAATGACTTGAGTTTTAATAACCAAATGTGTAATTATTGGTACCCAAGAATCATCATCTAGATTCATACATGTAAGCATATTTCTTTCATGGAAACAGCAGACTGGAGAATTTTTATTTCATTTCATTTTCTTGTGAAACATTATTTTAAAGCTTTAGTTATGCTCTCTGGTCTTTCTGCACTGCATGAACTTAACTAATGAATTGAGAACTATGAAAAATATTCATTATGCTTGCTTGTTGTCAGCTGTTGTGTTAAATTATTTCTGTTTATGTTTTATGCTTTTAATTTCCCTTTTGCAGATGAGAAAAATGAGGCACAAAGACATGTACGCTTGCTGAGTCCTCTAAACAATAAAAGCAGGAAAACCGTCTGTAGACACTATGCTTAATGGCCTGTAATTAAGGCCCTAAGAGATGAGTAGTTTTGTGTGATGATTCACTGATGTAGAAGACTTCATAACTGAAATTATTTGCTTCTGAGAGACCGTCTGAACTTCTGGTGTGCCCTGCATGTAATGATTGGGACCTAGAAAAAAATCAGTTGCTTGGAAGCGGCTCAGCTGGAGCAAGACATGACCACCCTCTTCTGTGAACCCTGTTGATATAAAGACCTGTCCATGGGACCTAGAGATACTTTTCCATTATGAGCTGCCTCTCTGTCTAAAAATGTCTCGGATTCTGCAGACATAGTCCTGATGTATAATACACAATGTGTGGCAGGAAAATAAATCTTTAATATGTACTTATAAAATTATTTTAAGAGGAACAGGGAGATTTAAAAATGCATATTAAAAATACACTATATATATATATATATATATATATATATATATATTAAATAGGTGCTACATGTAACATTAAATATATGTTATACTACATAGTGTTATTGTACCCTACCGAAAATTAAAGGTCATATTAAAAAATCAGCAAGACTGAAATGATACAAAATTGTTTAGAAAATAAAAATATGAGTTTTTAAAATGTGCTTGAATAATATGACAAAATTTATGTTTAGTCACTAAGGAGTGTGTGAATATATTAAAAACACGGTTTTAGATAGACAACAGGAAAAAGGAAAATCCTTCTCAAAATGGCATGCAAAGTTGTTAAGATTTCAATTTAGCTCCCAATGGGAATCACTAACATTAAAAAGGATTTTAAATTTAATCTGAAATATGACAAATTAATGAGTTAAATGAGAAATATGATTAATAGAGTTATATATTTATATATATAGAAATGCAGTGAGAAAAAGGAAAATTCTATCATAAGAAAATGAGCACTTAAATGAATAATCTATTCAGAAAATGACAGAAATAAATTTCTATTGAAAATATGACAATGCAGATTTTAAAGTAGTAATTATGACATATCTTATGAGCAAAAAATGTTTTTGAAAATTGATTAATTTTGTGAAATTAATGCACTGCTTAAAACTCTCCAAAGATTCACCAAAATAATTTCAGCAGTATTAAGTATTTAAGTGTTTAAAAACATAACAAATGCAACCATTCCAAGAACACAGATACACTTTTACTTGCCTTGAAAAGTTTATCTATAAACATGAAGTTACAGCTCACAGATGCAACTGAACCTGTACAATTTATTTTTATAGTATTTTAGTTACCTGATTATCAGAAAAAAATTAAATTCTTCATATTTTCCTAATTTTAATATTTTGTTCTTAGACAAGAACATTAGCATTTTTTTATTCAAATAGAGCTGGATAAATGGCTATGATGATTCAGAAAAAGTGAGTCAGTATATATATATATTTACATATATTACAATTGATAACATCATTCTGGTTAAAAGAACTACTAGTGAATAAATAGCAAGTAAAATAATTAAGCTATGAAAATGGTCTAACTAGTAAGATTATGAAAGTAGTTTGAATATTAAGAAAGTAGAGAAATTATGATGCATATAAATGCTTTTTGACCCACCTTATTTAGATTTAAAAAAAATTTTAAAAATTTTCTTGTATTTTTCTGGAGTTTCTGACTAAATGTTCTGTGTATAGCTTGGGATGGTTTATCAATAATATAACCTAATAGTTTACAGTGATTCATTACTTCTTATATATTGAGTTTGTACATGAGTGTGTCTTTAAACATATGTTTCAAAAACTAAAACAAAACATACAACCCAGAGTAAGGCTCTAAATCTTGTCATTTTTTTTTTAAATTTAAAATTAGAGCAAAAATTTACTCTATGTTTAAGGCAAATTTTGCTGGTAAGTGAATATGCCATTCCAAACGTTTAAGAATTATGAAAACTGTTGTTAATAAAAGAATTGTGAAATGATAGATTTATGCACATACAAAACTGCAAAGGATATAACTATATTCTTGTTTCAAAATGAAACCAAACACAGATCTAAGCCTTTGTTATTCTGCCTGTCTGAACTCTGCTGATTCACTCCATGCCTACACCCCATATCTGAAAGTTAAGGAATTGTGAGACAGGTGTGGATGTGTATCATTTCATAAGGTCCTCTCCTTTCTCTCCAATTAGGAAACAAGTGAATACTCAACATGGCATTTGGTCTTTTGTCTATTTGTTAGGATAGAGAAGGTTAAATTTGTGTGTGTGTGTGTGTGTGTGTGTGTGTGTGTGTGTGTACGTAGTCATTGCTAATACTCCAGGTAACTGGAGCCTCAGTTCTTAAAGAAATGTAATAAGAAACATGATTATATATTAAATGTATGGATACAATGGGGAAAAAGGAATCCTGGTATATATAAGAAAAAGAACATGTTATCAATGAAACATTTCATTTAAAAGCTGACTGATATAATTTTGTGTGTTAAGCATGTGGTAAAGGGAGAATTTATGTTTTTGTTATAGCTACTTTAACCTTTAATTTTAATTTCTGTAATACTATAAGTAAGCCATGATATTTTGAGATCTATAATTAGAGAATAGCAGAAGCTTTTAATTTGGCAAAAATGTACATTTTTCTTCAAAGTATTTCAAGAACGAGAGATATTTTCCTGCATTTTAATAATACTGATTAATTTAAAAATATTTTAACTTCTGGGACACAACAGTTGGTTGATAATTTAATACACATATTTGATTATTTCATATTCTAAATATTGACCTATGTCGTGAAACCCTCCTAAAACTCTAGCTCTTCATTTGTTTGCATTAGGCTGGATATTGCAACTTCTTGTTGTTACTGTTTAAATTCAGGGAATCTTACAACTACCATTATATTTTGATATTAACTTTTACTTCTTTGTTATATTCTATATTTAGTGGTTTCAAATTTTACAAAAACTCACTTGCCGGAACCATAAATAAATATTTTTTTATCAGATAGCCTTAGGGAGCTTAAATCTTCTGATGTCTACATTAATCTTTCAGTCATTTCCCTCAGTGGTATTATCCTGTTTGCTTTTACAACTGTTAGAAAATAACCTCTGATTGTAGTTTCTCTCTCTAGCACTTAGCCCTCTCAGTTCAATGGCCCATCACCTATTTTTGTTCAGACAGAAAATATTCTCCCTCAGCTATGATACTGATCTTGACACTACAGAAAGATGCAATTCGGCTCACGTCAATCACTTCATTAACAATCTTCCATTTTTCAAAAAGAGGCAAAATAAGTCAAATAAAGAACTATAATCAGAGTTTATAGTTCTTCCACAACTTGGCTGAAAGAAAGGCTGAAATTGTGTTAAATTTTTGAAAATTTAATTGTGCTTTTCTCTTTATTTCATTAGTATATAGCTCAAGCAACATAAAAAATTCATTGGGAGTTTGATTGCCTTGGAAAATCTGCAATGATTAAGTAACATTATTAGCAGTTGAAGCTATTTGCTATTGGCAAGCAATAATGGAGCTGTCAAACTGGGAGTCTACACGGGGTCTCTCTGTGTGGCTGGGGCTTCTCAAAGTACAGCGGCTGTGTATCAAAGAGGAAGGAAACCACTTAGCTCATTAAAGGCCATCTCCATTACTGGGGGAGTCATTGGTTTAAACATTTCCAATGCCCAAACAGATTGAATTGGAGGACAGAGGATCCTCCCTTGAGAGGGAGAGTGATAAGGGCAGAAGGAAGAAGAGCATATTATAAGGACATCTTTCAGTGGAAAGATAAGTTCCAACACGTAGTGAAGAGATATCTTCAACTCCTAAACTTGCACCTTATTCTTAGCATGTGGTGGCCTAGGATGTTGAAACTTAAATCAGATCCAACTGGTATATTGCTTTAGTTGATCTGAAAACATGAAAGAAGGGGAGAAGGTAATAAAAGTTATTCCCTTTTAGCCCATTAATGGCAGCATTAGAAAAGAATCATTTCAATAATCATCATTTTTTAAGGGAAAGAATAGAGGAAATAAAGTAGGCATTGTTTCATGGAAATCCTAAAGTCCAACCTAAGTTACATAGCTAGTTTCTCTTCAGTAAATCCTGCTTTTATATTGTGTTGATTACTTCATTGGCCCAGATTTTGATTTTTGAGCTATTCTCCAATGAAAATCACTTTTCCTTTCAAGTAAAAGAGAAGATCTCTATTGTTTGAAGGGCTTTCTAAGTCTTCTTCCTACATAGAAAGTTGTGGATCTCAGTATTTCCAAAAATGGTTTCAAAGTATCTTTGATGAGTACATTAGATGTGCCCTTAAGATCATTTAGAAATCATTTTTTCTGAAGCCCTTAAGAATTATAATTTGGGCACATATTCATAACAATTCTCCTGCCATCTTTTTGGATTGTGAGTGTTAACTGCCATACCCAGCCTCAACAATCTTATTAGTATTTACTCATGTATGCAATAATTTTTTTTTATTTCTTTGTTTTCTATTTATAACTGCTTGCTGTACTTCTGGTATCTATTAATTAGGAAGTTCTGTCACTCTTGACTACTTTATCTTCAGATATATTTTCTGTTTCATTCTCTTCCTTTCTCCTCCCAGGACTCTAATTAGGTCATGGTAGACATTTTAGCTGGATTGCCCATGAGACTCATTTATGCACAGTCATACCTTGGTACTTCATTGCTGGGAAACTTATTGAATTTGGCATTTGATTCATTTTGACAGGAAATAGCCATGTACTGTTTGTTTGGTACTGGACATGAAATTAAAGTGTTGATATACATTAACTTTATATTTTCTAGCAAAACTAACGTTTTCAGTAGTCACGATTCTGGGTCTATGTCCCACCTCTGGCAACAAATTAACAAAGAGTAACATGATGACACTGAATTCATCCTTTCTTCTCTTTTACATTCATGCATGTCCACCCTGTAACCTACAGACTCTGCCTGCTGTCTTTCTAAAATGTTGTAATAATAAACATGCTTTAAAAGGAAGTTTTGTTGCTTATATACATTATTACATATTTTACAGTCAATGTGGCCCACACAAGCCAAAATCTTAGAAATGCCTGTCTTCCAGTTAATTAGTTCTTTCTTCAGCTGCTTCTAATATGCTATTGGCTAAGCCTCTTAAATATTATTTCATGTGTGTATGTTTCATACTTTATATTTTATGAATTCTAATTACCATATGGAATTCCAATTACACATATATGTTATTTTTATAATACTAATATCTGAGTGGAACTTCACATATTTTTTCTACATTGTTTTTCTTCTTAGTGTTTGGTCCTTTATGCTTATTGTCTGATATATTGGTACTTTTAGAAAGGCTGACTTTATTATAGATTGGGAATTGATTATAGATTGGTTTCATTTTTTTAGCTTAATTTTGCCTCACCAATAACATTTCAGGAGTTGCTGCTGAAAGCATGAGATATTTGCTATGACTTTTTCACTTATACAAGAACTAATTTTCTGCCTATGTAGCTCCTTGGCACTGCTGACACTTTTACTTGCCCATCAATCATTTTACCTTTCATTAATGAATCAGCAAATGAGGAAAAAAGTGGCAATAACGAGACTGAAAAGGGACCTGTTTCCCCTTTCAGGCAGGTCAGTTTTCATTAAGTCTTCATTGCATTAGTGTATCTTGATTATCTTCAAACTGATGAGTGTGTATTTTTTTGGTCTCTCAAGCAGCCTGTTAGTAAAATCATGAAACATTTGCATAAGGTTGAGAAGATTGTGTATGCTGTAGCTCTGGGGTGCACAGTGTATACGTGTGTGTTAGATCATCTGTTCATTTGTGTGTTTCTATCTTATGTGATTACTTATTTCACTATGTATGTCAAAAAAATACATAAGATCCATCAAAATGCAATAAAATAAAAGCATAAATGTCTTGATTTAAAAATTATTTCCTAAAAGAATATTCTAAATATGTATATATTTTTCATCATAAAAGTTTGGAGTGCAATTAGCAATTATAAGGATGGAATAATGAATAATTCAGACTTCTATCAGAAAAAAATTTACTGGATCTAACTTTGCTTATTTGTTTGTTTGTTTATTTATTGTCTTTTTTGTGACAGGGAACCATGCAGCTCAGTTGATCTTGAACTCACTTTATAGCCCAAGTTGTTCTCAAACACACAAAGATCCTATTGCCTCAGCCTCATGAATGCTGGGATTGTAGGTGTGCACCACCATGCCCAGCCCAAATTTAATGTTTGAGAAAAATATTTCCAAAATGAAACCCTAAGTAATATCTGATGAGCTTAGCACATGAATATATGAATGGTACCACCCACACACTCAGGACAACACATGATGCTGATCGTAAGGTAAGAATTATGCCTCATCCCTGAACATCCCTAACCAGAGACTCGCCCTACCCGCGGATGGAATTCTCAGGGGACCCGCTGAATAGAAACTGTGGGGCAGTGAGGCCTCCAGTGCATCTAACAGCCTCTGCTTTATCTCTGAGTTCCCAAATGTGAACAAATTGGAGGCTCAGTCATGTTTGACTATTGATACTGATTTTGGTGACAAACCAGCTTAATTTCTAATTATTTTCTCTTAAACCTAAATTTTGTATTTTTGTGCATGTATTATGTTAACCACTTATAAGGCCAATTATTTAAATGAAGGATGAACAAAATTACATATTTTAATTAATTTTATAAGGGAATATAATAGGAAATACAAAAATGATAATTTAATCAAGTCATTCAATGATTTGTCTGTATATGGTATAACTTTAAACATTCACTGTACAATGCAGCTTTAAAATCTAAACAGTAATATCTAGTCTAGTCCTAAATTCTTTTCACATTATTGTCTTTCTTTGGAAAACATAGTTTACACAGTCACATTGGCCTTTGTTTTTCTGTGGGTGGGATAATTCTAAAAAAGTCTACCCATGAAACATACCCATGAAGACATCGATGCTGCTGCCCTGGTTGGCATTCTGCTGTCTTGTGCTTTGTATTTGGCCTATTAGTCCGAACCTAAACTGCAAATAACATTTTGAATCCTTATATTTTGAACAAATAACAAATAAGTTCCATATTGTTTGGTCCAGAAGGTGCACTAATATTTTATAGTAATATTTTTTTTCACTCTTTGATTAGAGGATACCTTATTAGGTATTGGTCTACTTTGGTAAAACCACCCATCAAATTATTATCATCATTGACCACTATTGGAATTTTTTTGTACCAGATATCAAACTTGGGACCTTGTGCTTTCCAATGGAATTTTTTTTAAATTTTAAAGAGGATAAAACAGAGTAAAACCAATTAAAACATATAAGTATAAGAGATACAGGACTTCAAAATATTAGTTTTTTCCTTTTTAATTTTTTTTTATTTTAAAGAGAATAAAACAAAAGGGGACAGATCTAAGCAGACCAGAACAGAATAATGTAAGCAACGCAGCACTTCACAACAAGACAACTGGATATTAACAGTAGCTATCATAATGTCTCTTTCTTTGAAATAGTTGAGCATAGCTTTACACACAATAATGTCAAACATAGCAAAGTAGAATAAACAACTCAAGAGAATGGAAGTATTCCAAGACATTCTGAGCCAAATAACCAAAGATAAACAATGGCTGCTATATTATCTCATTTTCCATAAAAATTTTGTTTATACTATCATACATATTAAAATCCAATAAGACACAACGTGATAGAACCAATGGTAATAGAAAAACAAAAGTATGGTAGGACTTCAGAGCAAGATAATACTAAATCAACACTGGCTGCCATACTGTCTTGTCTTCAAAGTACCTATTCATGTGATCACATACATTAACATCAAGCAAAACAGAATAAAACCATTCAAACCAATGAATGAAGACATAAGACATCAAAGCAGTATAATGGTGAACCATGATTTCCATAAAATCTTCTGTATTCTTACCATTTCTTACACTAGGGAGACTATACAGTATTTATACATGTGAGTTTGATTTATTTTACTTATGACTATAGATTCAAGATGCATCCATTTATTTATAAATATCTCAATGTGATCATTCTTTATAGCTAAGTAGTACTCCATTGTATAAAAGTACCACAATCTTTTTATCCATTCCTCCATTGATGGGCACTTAGGTTGTTTCCAAGATCTGGCTATTACAAATTGTGCTGCTATAAACATGGGTGCACATGTATCACTGTGGTAAGATGTTTTCAGATCTTCTGGGAATACGCCTAAGAGTGGAATAGCTGGGTCAAATGGGACCTCCATCACCAGCTTTTTGAGGAATCTCCAGATTGACCTCCACAGTGGTTGCACCAGTCTACACTCCCACCAACAGTGTTGAAGAGTTCCTTTTTCCCACAGCCTCTCCAGCATTTTTTGTTGGTAGTTTTGTTGATCCTGGCCATTCTTTCTGGAGTGAGATGGTATCTCAGTGTGGTTTTAATTTGCATTTCTCTAATGACCAATGATGATGAACATTTTTTCATGTATTTATTTGCCATTCATATTTCTTCATCTGAGAACTGTGTGTTCATCTCGGATGCCCATTTCTGGATTGGGTCTTTGAATTTTGGGGGTCTGATTTTTTTTAATTCTTTATAAGTTCTAGACAGAAGGACTTCAAAATATTATGAAATCAACAATAGTTACCATAATGCTTTCTGATGTCTTCAAAGTAGCTGCAAATAACTTCAGACATAGTAAAAAATTAAGTGGAATAAAATAGGGTACAAACAATAAAAACAAAACAATGAATGCAATAAAGCACTTCAAAACAAGACAACCATAATATATCTTTTTTTTTTTTTGGTACCAGGGATCAAAGTCACCACCTCACGCTTGCCAGGCAGGCACTTATGCCACTGAGCTAAATCCCCAGCCCTACTATAATATATCTTGCTATCGTTGAAGTAGCTTCTCCTACTGTCAAATTTAACAGCATCAAACAAAACAAAAGAGAATAAACCCAATCAACCCAACAAAACAAAGGAAATGATACAGGACCTCAAAACAAGACCATAGGGAATCAACAAAGGCTGTACCCTCAGAAGGAGACCCCCCCTTGATGCCACACTGTACCACCATCCTCTGTACTTATGATCAGATCACTGGCTTTAGACCTGCAATGTTAGTGAAACACTAAAGCTCCACAGGCATCCAACTGCATTTCACCTCCATGGCTATAATCATAGCCTATGTTTCTCTGCACAAGCTGGTCGCTTAGAACTGGGTAGAGTGGGGTTGGTACCACTTGCTTGCCAGCACATGCACCAGAAGGGGCTTGGGTCCAGCTGTTCCCAGTCCAGCAGCAGCCGGTGCATGGTGCTGGATCCCAGACTGGGCTTGTTTGCTGATGCAGTATTGTTCTCTCACCCCCAAAGTATGCCAGTGGAGCTTTTGGTTTCATTTCTTCTTTCAAATTTTATTACTTGTGTATTAGGAAGAGCTAACAGTAAAGAGTTGTCTTCCTTTCTGGTACACTAATATTTCTCAGTTTTTTAATTTGCCTTTCACAAATCTTCCAGTGTTCTGAACATTTCCATTTTGTATGGTAAAGGAACATACTTAGTACTGAAAAGTATAAAAATTATATGTGACGTACTTATGGTAAGAGTTTGGTAAGACATAAGTTATTTTTCACAAATAAAATAAACACAAGTTAGTATATGTAAATAACCAGAACGTATTAGTGTTAGATAAAGATAAAAGGCAATTACAATGTTCTAAATTTTTTAAAAAAGTATCCAAGCAATAGTCGCCAATATTGCTTTTTTGAGGAATCTCCAGATTCCTCAAATAAATAAATAGATGTGCGTGTGTATCACCCAAACTAGAATCACCCGGCTGAAAGGACACCTGCCCAAGCGGTGTTCAGGGTGGCCAGTGTGTAAGCAACGCCTGCCTGAGTGACATTCAGGGTAAACTGTTAATTGGTTCACAGAAATGTGCAAAATAACCAACACAGAGGAAAAGTTCTGCCAGTCTTCTGCTAGCATGTGCGCACTTCCTGTCGCAGTGCGCGGCCGTGGAGGCAGAGAGGAGGAGGAGGAGGACTGCTCAGAGATGAGGTGCAGTGCACCCACTGAGACCGTGGGGTCTGCTTCCGGGGCATGACAGAGTCTCAGGGAGCCAGCAGCCGGCTGAGACCTCTGTGTTATCTATTTCTCGCTCAAGGATATGAAAGCAAAAAAACAGAGGGGAAACATTTTGAAACCTGTTATGTGGGAGGCTTTGTTAGGGGACAGGATGGGGTGGTAAGTTATGTGATGCATGTCGATCTGGTGGTCTAGGCAGCTTAGGGGGCAGAGGGACCACCATGATAAAAGCAGAGGTCTCGCACAGTGACATGCTCCTAACTCCACCCAGTTTTGCAAGGCAGATTCTGCTCTAAATTCTAATCACGCCTTCAGGAGCCTGGGATCCATTGTTCCTCAAGGTCCCTTCCTCCTTACACCAGCTTCAGTGTTTCATTTGGCCCATATCTCCCCCCACACACTATGGTTAACAGTTACATTTTTATATAGAGTGAGCTGGTAGTGGTGGTGCTCGCCTGTAATTCCAGTACTCAAGAGGCAGAGGCAGGAGGATTGCCTTGAGTCTGAGGCCAATCTGGACTACACAGTGAGTTCAGCACCAGCCAGAACTACATAGTGAGACTGTCTCAAGAAATTAAAAAAAAAATTTAAATTATTTTACACCCAGTGCAACCATTCCATCAGTTAGTCTAAAAGTTACCTTGACTTGACCAAACAGTGGTGAGTTAGAAATGTAGTCAGTTTCACTGCAGTGACAATAAATATTTTCAAATTCACTAAGTTCTCAATATTTAAAGGATCTGGAAAATTTATTTTTGGGCATCTTGTTTCACTTCTTTAACTATGTAAATTTTGTAAACATAGGAAGCATTAAAGTTTTTCAAAAAGCACAGATGTTCAAAGCTGCAAAAGAATCTAAAATTTAATGTCAAATTATATTTTCTTTTTTGTTATAATGTAGTTTTTTAAAGAAAGTGATTATATTTATTTGTGATTTTTTTCCCTGAAAAACAAACCAATTATTGGTGTGAAGAAGGTGTTTGGAGGTATCAAGAGTTATGTTGATAATCCTTAAACCAGAATCATTGCTTGAATGAAGTAAATAAAAATGAGCAAGTCCTTACTATCTGTCTTTGACATAAACACTATAGTTTCTGTAAGGAAAAATCAAAGTGTGTAAAATTGTTTCAGCACAAAAACTAGTCAGTAAACTAACCTTTGTTAGAACTAATTCATCTATAATTACGTATCTAAATTTGAATCTATTAAGTAGCTTCTTTGTGCTCTGCCACAGCTAATCTCCACCTGCATCAGCCTTGGTTTCTTTGCCATTTTCTTTATTTCTTCCCTGACATACTGGGGATCAAACCTACAGTCTCCTGGGCACATTAGGCAACCTTTCTGCACTTGAGTTTATCACCAGCCCTTAAATCTTTATTTCCTCAACAAAAAGCTGAACTGTAAAACTATACACTCATTATTTTCTCTGTCTTTGTTTTAGTTGGTGAAAAACAAGTCATGGTACAGAAAAAAGAGGTGCTATTGGTCCTAAAATTTGATTCATTGAGTTTTTTCCTTAAAATGTACCCTTGGATTTTCAGTTTCCAATGACAACATTCACTATTTCAGTCAGCGATGCTTCTAGATAACTGTTCTTTACCTTTTGCAGATGTAGAAATGGTAATATCACTGGGCTGGCTTGTCTGTCATAGCCCTAGCGCATTAGACAGAGGGAGTTTCCTGGGAGACATAATTTGGCTCATGGTTTCCAGGGTATAATTCTATGGTCATTGGCTCTGAAAGACAATGATCATGGTGGAAGGGCATGGAGAGCAAAGCACCTCACTTCATGGTACCTGGGAGGCAAGAGTTCCAACAAGGGACACATCTATGGAAAACACACCAAGCGACTCACCTCTCACAGTCTCCCAGCACCTACCTCTAAGTTCAACCATGAACTGGAGTAATGAAGTGGTTGGTCCGTTGATACTTGAAGGGTCCCCGAAGTCCCATCACCTCTCAAAAGTTTCTTAATCCAATCAAGTTGATGGTAAATTAGCACATATACTAAGTCTCTAAGGTAGATGGCAGTCTTTGTTATAACGTTCAAATCTTCCAAACATTAATGCTTTTTTCTATTTTAAAATTTATTTTTAGAGCATGTTTATGTTTTTACTTAAATTGAGCAAGAAGTATGCAAATTTCCCATCAGATTGTCTTGGACACAAAATGCACCTCCTCTGGTGTCACCCTCCCACACTCTGCAGAGCGGTACATTCATTATCATCATTGAACCAAGCACTGACACATTCCTAGCACCCAACAATCCTAGCATACACTAGGGCTTATATTTGCTGCTGTTCCTACAGATTTGAAAAATGTATGATGTCATGTATACAGCATTCTAATAACCTGCAGAATAATTTCTCTGCCCTAAATTTCCCTAACCTATACGCTTCTCAAAGTGGCATTTTTCTCTTCCCTCATAAAGGAAAAGAATCTGAATTTAGCTTTTCTGGCAAATAGTTGGTCTCATGCAACAATCAGGACAGTGATTGAATTCTGAGTTTAATTCTCAAAAGGCCTTGCAGATTTCTTCTGTTGGTTTTGAGTGATGACCAATTCACTCAGGTCCTAGTCATAGATGAGCGGTCATGTGAAGCAGAGTTGAGTCCTGTTAATTGACCCTAGCATAGCCAGCCTCTCACCGAGTCCTGAGAAGCGACCACAGATGCATCAGTGTGGTTAGCCAAAGCAGAAGGGCCATCTGCTAAACACACCTCAGAATACCTACCTGCAGAATTTTAAACTGTGTGACAGATTATGGTTTCAGGTCAGGAAATCGTAGAATATTATTTTGTAGTAAGACCTTATAATGTTTCTTGTACATATTATGTGCAAAAAAGGTTTTTGTTGTTGTTGTTGCTGTTATTGCTGTTGTTTGCAGTTCACAGGATGACTCCAGAGTCTCTGCCCTGAGTTATAGCTCCAATCCTTTTTTTTTTTTTTTCTTTTTTTGAGGGAAGCTCCTGCTAAAGTTGTCCAGACTGGACTTGAACTTGGGATGCTAGTGCTGCAGGAATCATCCTTGCGATCAAGGGGAATGCTGTTGTACCTGGTGAAACCCTATCTTTTAAAATAGACCATATGTAATGGAAACTTCCTCTGATCATGTATTAATGCAGCCTTAGTTCCTGCTTGTCCTCTGATTGATACTTTGGAAGCTGGTGAAACTCTTATATTCCAGAAGATGAGAGCAAAGAAAGGTCCTTGCACTTATACTTATCTCTCTTTACCTAGATTAATTATTCCCTATTAATTTATCTTATTGCTCCTATCAAGTTCTTATTTCCCTCTGTTTACTTTTCTGGATAGTACATGAGAATGATATGTTCAACTGATTCATTTTTGGTTCTCAATATTTTTATTTTTATATCATAACATTTTGAGTTCTCTTACTTTGTTCAAATTTAAATATATTGAAAATATATTGGCTTTCTAATTATATACCAAAGCTTCTATCATGCTAGATACTTGAAAATATTCCAAGTAACCTCCTCATTAGACAATATCCTGTCTCATTTGTTATATATTTATAATAGAAGTTAACACTATTTAGCATTTATTTAAAGCACACAATATGTTAATAGTATTTCATGTTTTCTTTTTAAAAGACAACAAGTAAATAATGCAATGCATTTATTGCAAATATTAAGAATGGTTATTTATCCTTTTATATATATACATATATATATATATATATATATATATATATATATATATATATATGAGTTTAAATGACAAAACATTAGTAGTTATAAAATGCACACATTATCTTTTTAACTAAATTCATCTACTGTTATTTACAGCAAAAATTGAAGAAATGTGATTTGAAAGGATATAAATTTTATCTCTTCTTTAATTCTACAGAGTATACTCAATGGATAACTTCTGTCTTCAAAAAGTCAATTGAAATCTTTCTTATGATATCCTTCGGTTACTCCATTATAACAATCATGAATGAAATCGCAAGATACTTATTCAAGAACTGATTCATCAAAATTTGTATTTGCAAGGATTTTATTGACCTCAGAGTCAATGGAACTTCAGGCAGAAATTTTTCCTGTGCACACAAAAGATGAATCAAGACCCAAATGGATTAATTTAGTGCCTATCTGCAATATAGATTGGCAGTCTTTCAAAATGAACAAGTAACTTGCAAAGAGTCTGGTTTCCACGTGTAAAACTGAATTACTTGTTGTTTTTACTTAGCAATATAATAAAAATATAAATCTGTTGTTAAGGTATGCAGAAATTCTCTATCATAGGATAACTTTGTTACCTGATTAAATTAAATGTAATCCTACAATTTTGTGCTAAGATTTTATACAGAGTTTTTAATATAAGGTTTGGTTGGTATCTAAAGGATTTTATTTAGAAACAAATCTTAGGTCTAGAAAGAAATGAAGAAAAAATAGACCACAGGCCCTGTGAAGAACAACCACATTGGACGTGCTGGCACAGTTCTGTAATCTCAGCGCTCTGAGAGGCACAGGGAGGGGGACTGGAAATTGAAGCCTAGCCTTGGACACCAAGCAATATACCAAGACTTTGTCTCTGAATGAATATTTTTTTAAAAAGTGCTAGAGATGTAGCTTACTGCAAAAGTCTTTAATTCAATACCCAGTAGCACATCATACGTACATACATAAATACAAACAGAAACACACACACAAACAAGAGGGAGAGAGACAGAAAGAGATTAAAAAGAGGGAGAGACACAGAGAGGAAAACAGAGAGAAGGGAGAGAAGGGGAAAGAGAGAAAGAGAGAGACAGACCAAAAACCAAAATATAAGACTAAGGAGAAGTGAAAGGCTTGAAGTCAACAGGGTAGAAAAGCATTCCTGAATTATTTAAATTGGAACACAAGTGACCTAGGTCACTGCTGTATAACATCTAATGAGAGTAACATTTATGGAGAAGTTAAAATGGGCTATACATTTTCTGAGTGCTTTATTTTCATTGACTCATTTAATACTCATTGACCTTATAAAATAGGTAGAATTAATATCCCTAACTGACAAATGGGGTAATAAAGCAAGCAAGAAAATTCACCTGAGAACTTATTAGTAGTTAGTGTCAGAGTTAGGATTCAAATGCAGAACTTCTGAGGACCAAATGCATGATAGCTATGCACCCATGAGACTTCCTGTCAAGCAAACCAAATAGAACAATTGATGAATGACAGACAAAATGAGAACCAGACTAACATTATGTTAAGATTTATGATAAAGATCTTTTCCAAATTTCATGTCACTAGGACATAAAGGATCTGTGGAGGAAAGAATAATATAATATGTTTGAAACTATCTCCTCTCTGCTAGGTGAGCCAAGAAGAACAAACGACCCAGAGAAGAACTTGAAGTAACTGTTCTAATGATTGGGAACAGTTGTGTGAGTACGCCTGCTAATAGCTTTTTAATAATGAATATGGGAGTCTTTATGAAAGGACTATCAGAACGCGGGTGATAGCTCCAGACTTTGGTTCGGTTCGACATTTATGAATTACAGAGTTGGCTAGTGAACAGTTTTATAGTAAAAAAAAATGCATAGTAAAAAATGCAAAACGTAGATGATGCAAGATGAAAAACAAAACATTTCAGTTCTGTGTCTCCAGAAGCATCACCATTATTCATTAAACAAAATATGTTCCACTGCAAAGAAGAAATATTTTTGAAAGCTACTGTTTTAACATTCCACTAGGAAAGAAGTATTTCATTTATTCTTTGCATTTACACTATATTTAATATGAGGAACATTTGGGGTTGAATGCAATCTGTGTCTCATATAATCTGTTTTAATAATTCAACCTGAGGAGAATGGCTGATTAGTGAGCAACAAAATACAAAGCCTCCCAGGAGAAACAACACATATGCCAGAATAAAACACCCTGGAGAGACCCAGACAGAAGGGAGATGCATCCTCTTGACACAGGAAGAAATTAAAACATAAAAAAGCTTGTCAAATACTTCAGGACTACAATTGAAACAGATGAAAATTTACAGGACACAGTGTTTTCACAGTGACCCGCCAACTGTGCACCACCTTGAATCCGCGCTGGCAGGCAGAGCCGCCCAAACTTGTTCCCGCCACCACTCACAGGATGCACAGCAGCACTGAAATCGGGGGGTTGGTGAGCCCAACAGAGAGCAGAGCCAGTGAAGGGACCTTCATTAATCCATAGTCAGTGCTGGGAATGAGACCCCCCAACATGGGAAGGGCACAACCAAATGGGCGACGTGTTGGAATCAAGCAGAAGGAGCCTGAACTGGGAGTGACAGTGACTTCAGTTGGTTGCTCCCTCCCCACAGCAGATTTGTGGGATTTTCTTGGACTGGGCTGTGCCCCTGGCTGGGACTCAATGAGCCATCCCAAATTGATTCCCTGCACTTAGCAAGAAATAACTGGGTGAAGGTCTCTGAAGGTTGGTTGGCCTGGTGGGGAGGGGCAGGCAGGAGAGGGCAGAGGTCCCTTGCCAGTGTGCTTTGGAGGAACCATGGCCAACAGAGAAAGGGGGCTGGGACCTACACTGTAACTTGTGTGGAGGAAGCCAAGGTTATGACAGGAGAGAGAGGCAGGAGGAGGACCCCAGCCCAGAACCCTGAGAACACTGAACCAGGAGAAGGAAAAACAAGGGAGACTGAGGGCAGCAAACACACAACACCAGACATGGCTTCAGTGGACATTAAGAGATATCTTCAGGACCTTGTAGGACAAGCTCAAAACTGAAATATTAATCAGGTAAAGCAGGATATGAGTACAGTAATAAAAGAAATGCTCTCAAGAAGCATCTCTCAGGATGACACAGATGGAAGAAGGGAGAAACACAAAAAAAGGAGAGAAATATTTGATAAAGAATATAAAGAAAATATAGAATACATGAAGCAGATTCAAAGAGACTAGCAGGAAATTAAAAACTCCATTGAAAGCTGGCAAAACTCCTTAAAAGAAACTAAGGATAGACTATCAAACTTGAAGACAAGTTGGCAGTGTGTGATGATGAAAGGAAAGATCTCTTAAAAATAACAAGGAAACAGTCAGTAACAATACAAAGGCTAGAAGATGACAAGAGAATCTACAATTTAAGAATAAGAAACGTGAAAGAAGAAGCAGGAATATGTACAGGCAAAATACAAAGGCTATTCACGGAAATAATTAAGGAAAACTTCCCAAGCATGGGAAAAGAAAATGACATTCAGTTGTTTGAAGCATACAGAACCCCAGCCACCTACAACCAAAACAGATCTACACCCAGACATATAATAATCAAGATGCCAGAAATTCAATATAAAAACAGAATATTAAAAGCCATCAGAGAAAATAAACAGATTACCTATAAAGGTAAGCCCTTCAGAATCACGACTGACTTCTCAACACAGACCATCAGATCAAGAAAAGCTTGGAGTGAAGTATTCCAATCCCTGAAAGAGAATAACCTCCAGCCCAGATTGATGGACCCTGAAAAACTGTCACTAGAAGTTGATGGAGAAACAAGGTGCCTCCATGACAAAGAGGAACTGGGGGAGTTTGTGACCACCAATCCAACCTTACAAGAGAATAATGAAGGACATTCTAGAGAGAGAGAAAAAAATACCAGGATTTTAGGAACAGTGGCAGAAAGGCCTCAATGAGTGGGACAGGCAGTAGAATGAAGGAGAAAACTAAACAAAGGCAGAAAAGGAGAATAGCAGAAATGAGGCAGAGAAGGATAACTAGAATCTCTAACATAGATGGCCTTGATACGCTATATTGTTAATAGTGCACCAGGATTTAAAACCCACATTACTCACACTACTCTGCTTAGATGTATTATATTCTGTTCCAGTCATTCTACCTGTACTAGATTTAAGGGCACAGACAGTAATCCCGAAAATAACAAGATAGACTATGGTAATCATAATTTATTTCCTATTAACTTAATCTGAAGCTCTGTAAAACCTACACTGTTTTTCCATGACTGATTGTAATCAAATCTGGTTTGTTGGATCGCTGTTTTGAATTGATAGATTTTATTCAAAGCTGTTATGATTGATAGCATCAAATCTGAGAGTATAGGCAACTGCACTTAAAATGACAAGATCCACTAGACTATCCACTATGGTTTGATTATTACCTGCCTTTGAAGTTTTATACTGTCTACAATGTTTGATTTTTACTAATATTGTTATTTACTGCTATACTCAATTATACTGCTATATTCAATTATGCCTAATGATATAGACATTCTATTGAAGATAATAAGAAACAACACAGTAATCATTGTAGATCACCTTGTACTGTGGTTTTGTACGATTTTTTGGTTTCATGTTTTTATAGGAATTTGTTTTGTTTTGTCTTGCTAAATTTTGTTCTTCCCTCTAATACAGAATGTATAGAAATACATGCAGAGATTCATGCATGTGGAGCTGTTTACACTCTCACTGTTTAACTTTCTACTTTGTATGCTTTAATTTTGTAACTTGAGCAACTATTTCTAAGAGGACAATATGTAATTTATCAACTAGTGATTTCTTATTGCTTATCTTTTTTTTAATTCTGTATTATCTCTACCCTTTACTTGCTTTTGTTTCTCTTTAAATTAAAAAAAAATGAGTCTTCAAATCCTCAGACATGATATTTATTTAGGTATTATTTACTTTATCTCAGTAAGATTTTAAAGCTTTAAGTTTATAGAAATACATGTAGAGACTCATGCATGCGTAGCTGTTTACAGTCTCACTGTTTGAATATCTACTTCATATGCTTTAATTTTGTAACTTGAACAACTATTTCTAAGAGGACAATATGTAATTTATCAGCTAGTGATTTCTTACTATTGATCTTTTTTTAAAAATTCTGTATTATCTCTACACTTTATATTTTTTTTCTCTTTAAATAAAAAAAATAATAATAAGTCAACCTGCCATACTGACAGTTGACAGTGATGGAATTATCTTTCATAACTATGAATCACAGTGTCTAACAAAACATTTATTGAAAATGGCAATGAAAAAATGAAAGTGGTATTTCTCAATGTGCTTAAGAAAGGTTTGTGATTTTGTGACTAATAAATTCAACATTAATTTTAAAATTAAAATTAAGTCAAATAAAAGGAGGTAGTGGTAGGAATTTGAAGCTGGTGTAGCTCTTTGTATATTTTTAATAAGAAGGATTTAAAAGTCTTGAGACAAATTAAAAGATAAAATATTTTCATTATAATTTAAAGAAAGTTTACTGATCCTGGAGGATTTTTAAATGAATAAATATAAAATGTCAAATGAAAACCATCAATAGCTACTGTTAAAAGTTCTGTTGATATCTAGAAAAATAGAAGGAAAGTGACTGAAACAATTATTCTGTTTACTCTAAATTCCTGTAAAGTTACCTGTATATAGTATCATAAAAGGTCTTTAGATTTTTTATTATTACATGTTTGCAGTCCATAATTAATGCATTCATCATGAGGAGTTAGTATGCATTCGTATCTCATCTTAATCCCAAATAAGAAAATCTTAATTAGACTATTGAAATATCCTGCATGATATAATATAGAAATCAGTTGACAAGGGAAACAAGTAGGGAGTGAAAAAATAGATATTCAATGAAATGTCTTCATTAACACATTTATATATGCTCAAATAACAGTTGCTAACTAGAGGAAAATAAGTACCAAGCTGAGACTGCATTGAAAGATGAATATCCAGGTATGTGCACCATCCCTATATATTTTATCAATTGATCCAGTTGTTTAGTGTCTTATTATTTTGCAAGTAGCATTGAAAACAAATTGTGAAATCTTGTATTGGAAGGGTGAGACAGATAAATGTCCTCATGAGCAGAGGTTGGAGTGGAAGGGAAAGAAGGAGCAACAGGCCTAAAACAGGCACTCACTATTGGAGATACCCATGGAAAACCAGTCCCACGATTGTCCTTGTAAACACTTGAGTGACCTTGTGCAAGTCACTTAGAACCTTGTGAAATTCACGATTCTATTTCACAGAAGAATACCTATCTGTAAAACATTTTACCAGGATATATCTGTTGTTGTTAGGCTGCATTTCAAACCTAAAATATATGGCCTACTGAGTCAGAGTGGGCCAAAGAACTGGAGCAGTGGAGGTCAGAGCGCGGTAAGGACAGTGAGATATCCTACCTGGCACACAGGGCTCATGTTACATTGTGTGTGCTTCGAAATCGGCTTTTCATTCCCATGCCTGACCGTGTCCTAAAGAACAAAATCTACACATTCCCAGCCATTTGGGGATTATGTGTGGTGCTTGTAAAAGCTGTTTTAATTTTTGCTCTCATTCGTTTATTACTTATTGAAATACAACATTGCATAACACAGGTCAATTATATCCATTAATAATCTGTTTTCATTTCTTCACAGTACTGACTAATACATAATGGAGCAGTATCTTTCAACTCTTTTGGAAATGCATTCTGTGCTTAAATTCCTTATTAAAATCATCTGATTATATCGTTTTTATTTTTGTTTTTATATGTAATTGAATTATCATTATAGAAGAAAGGATTTATTGCTTGTCCAGATCCTCAATTCTCACTGCATACAACATTATAAGTTGAAATTACTAATTAAGCCAATTTATTTATATTAGTATGATATGCAAATAGTCACAGATGACCCTTGCACTGTGCTATGATTAATTGCCTAAAATTACATTTTTAAATTATTTTTCTCTGTATTCAGATCATGAATACTTTCTCTGAAATATTGTTTCAATATGTTCAGAAGTATTAGGGTTTATATTGTTTTCATTTTACTATTGGAGAAATTTCTACTAGAATTCAACATCCATCAGTGCTGTGAAGAACTAAAGACCCCCTGACCTGTTCTCACCTTGAAATGCCTTTCCCTCAGTCACTGGAGAGATGCTCTCACTTTTTTTTGGTGGAATAGATCTTTCACAATCTGCCTTATGGAGAAAACAAGTGTGGCACCATTTTTAGAAGTCAAGGAGTTGAAAAATGTAGCCTCAGTCTTGCACTTTATTAATGAATTAGACTAGGCTGCAAATTTTATTTCTCTTTTTCTGAAAACTTTCGTACAAATTCTTTACTTCCTTTTCAAAATAAGTATTAGTACTGACTTTTATCTCTATTGTCCAAATTCACTAATAATGTGAAATGGAGAAGGTACATTGTCCTGTATGCATATTATCCTGCAAATCTGTAGAATTTAGTTCAGACACTGGATTGCTATAGAATTATAGTGACTTTCATAGTTACTTTTTTCCTCTGATTTCTCTCCTGGGAATTACTATCAATCTTTCATTGGGTTTTCTTATAATTCTTCTAAATTTCCAATTTTTATTTATAAACTATAACCTTTTAAATAATTTTTATTTTATTAGTACATTTTATATATTCATAATAACACTCATCATAAGGAATGTGTGCCTGTATATGCCATATCTTGCTTCTTTTTCCATTCCCCTCACCTGCCTTCTTAAAAGTACTTCTGATAGTTTTATTTGAAATGTTTCCAACCATAATACTGTATATTTGAATATTCACTATCATTTAAGATTCAGTTGTGAAGAAATTCTTTCCATACTTATTACACAGTGTAATTTACTTTAATGAAGGTAAAAATATTCATTTTTCTTAACATGCTTTTCAGGAAACCAAACCATAGAATGAATACGTCTGTCTTAGGTAATTTGGGCTTTTATACCAGATTACCACAGACCAGGTATTAGATGAGGAAAAAAAATGTCAGAGGTCTGGAACCCGAGATGACCAAGATCAGAGAAGTGGAGATATAGTGTCTGCCAAGGGCAGGTTGACTAATTCGTAGACACTGCTATCCAGCTGTGTTTTCAAATAATGCAAACAGGAGGGAGGTCTCAAGTTTCTAAGGGCATGACTCATTTTTGAGAGCTTTACCTTAATGATATCGTCATCTTTTTCGGAAGCCTTCACATGCAAATATCATCACCTTAAGGATTAGACTCCATTCTATACTTTTCAGAGGTCACAATATTAGGTTATATTATCTTTAAAAAATTATGATTAATTTTACTTCCATTTTAATTTTAAGCATTTCCTGAACAATAGTTGTTTTAAGTGAGACATTAGGTTACATTCTCATAATTGTTTTACTTGAAAATCATATTTTCAGTATGCTGCACTCTCATGGTAACTATACAAACACTCTCAAATAAAACTTAAAATTATTATATTTAAACAGATATATCTTTACAAACATTCTTCTTCATTCCTCTCTGTGAATGATGCGATGAAAACAAATTAAATTAACATCTATATATTATTATTACTCACATTTTTAGTTAAAATATTAAGCATTGAAAAATATCTGAAAACAAAAATAATGAATGTAAACCTATAGTTTTCTTTTAATATAGATGTTTAGCACTAGGAAGTGAACTATTACAGACAGTAAGAAGCAAAATATAGTCTACACTATTAAAGGAAGTAATTAAATTTCTATTTGTAAATAATGTGGGAACGCAGATATTTTTCTCATGTTGGCCTCTGAGTATTCACATATTTGCCGGTGTTTTCTCAATGAAAAAGGATGTAGTGAATGAAACAGGGAGAGGACTGTGCTGAAAGCTGTGCTGACCCTGCTGTCTGATGAGTCGTTCTGGTCTTGGTAAAATGGATGTTCATCAGGTAAAAAAGACAGTTGCTATAAATCAAACCCATCAGGATGAGGGCCTGGCTGTCAGATCCCGTTCATCAGACATGGTTACAGATCAAAGCCTGCGTTGTAGGTTAATGCAAAATTCAGTGAAATGCATTTTACACAGCAGGCACTTAAAAATGAACACCAAGCTACCGCCTAGAAGGCTCGGATTCCATCAGACAGTGACTTGACAGCGTTCGGTCTGCTCTCAGCCCCTCTCCTTGCCTCAGATACTTTCTTGTTTCCTGTATGTAACTCTTCAAAACTTTTAAAATATTTTTATGGCTATATGTTTATAGTACATAAGATAATTAATGTGGCTTTCTATTAACTTACACTTCTGGACATTATGCCTTACAGTTTTCTGTGTAGGTTTTCTTTTTCTTTATTTAAAAAAAAAACAGAAAAAAGATAGAAACAATGCATAATTTAAAATAAAAAGTAGAAAATTAACACGTTAACATATTGCGTATTGTTACCTTAGAAAAAGTTGTTCAGGTTACAAGATTTGGGCCTAAAAACAAGATCAAACAATCACACAATGAGAGCTTCTTTTGGATGAACTAACAGATTAGTAGGATACTTACCCATCTTGTATATATACCCATACACACAGATATATGTATGTATATACACGCATATTCTTTCCTTTTCCCCTCTGCCCTAACCTAGCTGTTCTTGCCTCTGGAGCACTTGCTAAGTTAGTTACTGTAGGAGCGTGTCACTGATCAGTGCATAACCTTGCTGACCCTTCACCTCACTCAGGCTGGCTCTGTCTCCATGTGATATCTGGGACCAGGCTAGGGCACAGTGGAAAACCCCTCACCAGTGTGGGTCTCGGATATCAGGCTACACAGACTCAGCAACCATGAGCCAGACTAATTGCTTATATAAATTACCCAGTCCGTGGTATCCTGTTGTAACAGGAAAAAAAAAAAATAAGACATTCACACTTGGTTTTGTAGTTCACTTTCTTATCTGTCTGTGTCTGTGTCTCGGTCTCTGTCTATCTCTATCTGTCTCAAAATACTATTATGCTGTATGTTGATTCTTACATTCCACTCATTTTCCCATCATATATAATAGGAAAACAAATCTAAAATGAATCTAGAATATAATAGAGAGTGATAAAAATATTAACTCAATATTGTGTTTTCCATGCATACTTCCTTCCCACAGTGGTTCTTTTCTTGTGAGTATAAGAAAAAACTTCCCAGTAAGTAACTGATTTCAACAGAGTTTGAACAGAATGAGGGGTCCAAATTGCCCAGGTTATAATTACTAGTTTGAATTCAATGAAGTCATTGGTGTCCCCTTTTGGAATCATCACCATTGCTCTAATTATTTCTGTACTACTCTAGAGCCACATTTTTAATGATGGGGTGACAAAATTAGTACTGGTCCATTAGAGCTAAAAGTAAAAGAAATGATTCAGTTTTCCATATATTTCTAGCCAGATTAATGTAGTATGTCTCTGGTCAACATAGCGTCCTATAGTGTTTGATGGTTTATGATTTATACATTGTTATGGATTAAAAATTGGTGGTCAATGTAACACCAGCTAAACTAAATCAGCATGATGCTGAGTGTAGATGGCCACTGGAGAAAAGTTTTGCCAGGATAAAAAGAGACACGGAAAGGAAGAGCTGGGTGTTGTGGGTTCTCCCAAGCACTGTCGTTTGGAGCCATGGTTCTCCTGGAGGAGCTTGTCATGCTGTCTTCCATGATGCGAATTCAGCCATTCTCACTGGAGGATCTCAGGACTCACAGAGAAAGGCTGCAATTCACTTGGGGGGATGAGGGCTCTAGTCCCTACATGGAGCATTGCTTCCTGGCTCCAGAGGGGGAAGATGTGTGCTGTTTAATCTCCAGGAAAAGTTTGCCATGCTGGCTTCGTACTATGAACTCCACTTTTGTCATCATCAGAGGAGCTCAGGACCTCATTGTCACTGAGGATGGCTATTGTACTTTTCAGGTATCCTTGGTTCTTATTTTGAGCATTGCTTCTTGGTTCCACTGCAGAGTCCTTAGCCTATTGGCACAGCTCCTTCACTCTCTGGTATAGACTTTCTAGCTTCCACCACTGACTTTTGGGCCTTCCCAGCACAGATCTGTGAAATAGACTTAAATGAGTCATTGTCAGGAGCTCTAGACCTCCAGTTGAATTCATGGGATACACTGTCATGGGCTCTAGGTCTTTAGCTGGACTCATGCAAGACATTACTGTGGGACCCAAGGCCTTGGGTGGATTTTCTAGATCTTTAGAGTTGTGGGCAAATTTCCTGCACTTTCTTGTACTTAACTGGGTGACCCTCATAAAATAAAATTATAAATTCTACGCCCTGTATGTAATTGTTCTCCTTGCAATCTCTTACTACAACATCCCTTTAATCATATGAAAAAAAAAAAAGGAAAATGCCATCTAATTCAGAAAAGAGACCTTTCTTTCTGGATTTGGTGTATAAAAAGTATAAGCAATCTGAGACGGTCATTGAAACTACTATTTATCTTCAGTAAAATTATATTACGTACTTAGAGACACAAGTGTGGGAGTTAGCAATGATATGAGAATTCACACATTATGGAAAATGAGATAATATAGCAGCCATTGTTCATCTTTGGTTATTTGGTTCAGAATGTCTTGGAATACTTCCATTCTCTTGAGTAGTTTATTCTACTTTGCTATGTTTGACATTATTGTGTGTAAAGCTAAGCTCAACTATTTCAAAGAAAGAGACATTATGATAGTTACTGTTAATATCCAGTTGTCTTGTTGTGAAGTGCTGCGTTGCTTACATTGTTCTGTTCTGATCTGCTTAGATCTGTCCTCTTTTGTTTTATTCTCTTTAAAATAAGAAAAGAGAATTCATACAACAAACAGGCATTGAACTAGAAGGTTCAGAATTAATCCTAAAAGAAATAGACAGCAATATTTAGCTGAAAGAGATGTTTTCACTGTTGTTTTGTTTTGTTTTTTAAGATCCCAAATGAATGGTTTACTGTTGTGAACACAACTCTATTTATTAAAAAAAAAAAAGAAGAAGAAGAAGAAGAAGAAGGTGCAAAAAGGGAGAGAATTCTTTCTTTGATCAAAACAAAATCTTGGAACAAACATCAAGACTGAAGAAGAAGCACATTTGTGTTTATAGGTGACACACAACACTTAACCAGAGACTGATCAGGTAAAATCCACAAACGTGGTATATGAGGCCAGTTCAATAGGAGTTTTATGGAATGTATGTCATAATCTATGTGATGCTTATTATTTTACATGAAAGCAATATCAGGCTCATAGCATCTACATCAACATTCTACTTGGTGAGATTATTTTATGTGAGAAACATTACTTTTAGACACAATGAAGAAAGAAGTATAAAAGGCAGCAAAAAGAATGAAAATAGTAAATTGTTTCCACCATGGACATGAAACACTTAGAAACCAATACAGAATGTGAAATCTGGGCACCAAACAAAACAAAGAGCACATTTCCAAGCTGATGCTGAGCTGCCTGGTGAACACGCAATCAAACAAGCCATTGCCAGCATACCCAGGAGGCCTCCAGGAGCACAGTGCATGGTCACAGACTGGCTTCTGCCCCAACAGCAGGCACAGGCCCTGTCTCAGTGTAGCTCAGACTACATAGCATAGCTGAGACAAAACTACACATGCCCAGACAAGTTAGAGCAACTGGATGTATTTACTCAGAGTTTTCTATCATATCATAGCAGAATTAAGATTGTGTTTTATGAATGTCCAAAGACCATCAAAGGAGTACACATTCTTTATTTTTTAAAAAGAGATGATACAACTTATGCTCTATTTGGAAGTTGTTGGCCAGGTGAAGCTTAGGGCAGTAGAACTGTCACATGTGTGATTTGTGTGGGGTTTTCCTTTGATACTTTCTGGATATTGCCTGTTTTGTTTTGTTTTGTTGTTTGTTTGTTTTTTAGTACTGGGGTCAAACACAGAGCATCATTCATGCTAGGCAAACACGGTACCACTGAGATATATTCCCTGGCCTAGATCTTCCCCTTTTGAAAGTGGGGCTCAGAATATGAACATTGCCAATGAACTTTAATTCCTGATCATTATGGGATGATTTCTACAAAGATTCTGGTGTGGCCATCAGGGTTGATTGCTGAAAAGATTGTAGGTGAAATTATATGGCCATTTATTCTGGTCTTTCTTTTGTATAATTAGATTCTCAATTACTGGTGTTCTGTGGCATGATTGTATAGCCAGTGACATAACCTGGTCTCTAATAGGACATTTTTCCTCTCAGCTCTGTGAATTCTATCTTCACAGGGTTGTGGAATATGTGGTAAGAAAATAAATTCTTTGCATATCCTATTCGCTGTACAGAGTTCCACAAGCAACATCAAGGGTGTGTGGAATAAAATGGGGCCTAAATTCATGAAGAGGAGATAGACACGGCACAGTGGCCAGGGGGTTCCCTCAGGTCTAGCCCAAGAATATGTTCTTTCCATCCTATGTCATTAGAATTCTGATGTAATCAACACCTTTTGAGTTTTGGGTTCTCAAAGGAAATTTGTCGTTAGTGTCAGCGTTGATTGCTGGCAGGTGGGAGGCTTAGTCATGTCCACAGCCAGTCACGCCAGAATGTGAAACCCGTGGTACATTTCCAAATGTTGCACTCGTGATGATTATCTGTCCCTTGCCCATGGCGCTCCAGTTTGCCGGTCCATTCAATAAACTTTATGGTTGCTAGGAAGTAAATCCACCTTATATGCAGGGGACAGCTCATTTGCCTATAGTCTGAAACAGCTTACCCTTCCTTATTTGACCTTTTGCAGACTTTCACATGAGCTAAAAATACCCTCACATTTAGTTAGTCCTGAAGGTCCATCCATATATTTCCTCTCCTGACCTTCTTCATATAAAAGATTTTCTATCTTCATTCTTCTAAGGCTCTGCAAACAAAGAAGTGTAGATAACTCCCTGTGATATTTCTTTTCTAAAACAACTAAACATTAAATAAATGCACTACTCAAAGTTTCGTCCTAAAGGAAATTTTTTCTATATGTCTATTAGTCAGTCACCACTGAGTGAGACTACAGTGGCACAAACTTCCTAAACATAGCATTTTTATTTCAAAGAGAATAAAACCAAATAAAAACAATAATGCTAATCAAGACAGAACAATGCAAATGATACAGGACTTCAAAACAAGATAACAGGAAATTAACAATGGCTACCATAATGTCTCTTGTTTTCTAAACATAGATATAACACACACAAAAATTTATGCTTACTAGTCCTGATATTTTCCTTACCTAGATCATAAGAATTCCTAATGAAGCCAAAAATCTAGGCTAAGCAGCAAAAGCTATGAGCTTCAGAAAGTGCTAACAGCCCATGTAACCTATTTTAGAACACTCAGGAGTACTTGCTCATGTAAGTCACTTCTGAAGGAGAAAGTCCACTCCATGAGCCCGTCTGTGTGACTGTCCTTTCTTTGGTGGGCAACTCAAGACACGTGGTTAGTTTAGAAATTTATGGTAATATTTTCTGTCTCTACTAAGAATTAATAGGAAGCAAAACCTGGGCTTTTTTGTTCTATTTATATTGTTTTTCATATCTAAAGAATTGTACCTGAATTTTTTTAAACCATGTAAGCATGGCAATAGTCCATCAATAATTTAAAATGTTTATTCTTACATTTGGATATTGAAACTCCTGAATATTGTTACTTATCAAACATACAAAAAGAATTTCTACACCTGTCACCTTACCTGCTGAATTAACATTCACTTCCCAAATGACAGAAGTCTTTTTAACCTTCCACAGAAGCACTGGAGAGCACCGTCACCAGTCAGCTGCTGATTGTCAGTGGACCAGGGATACATTGCAGAATGGTGTAAACCAACCATCCACTCTCACCCATCTTTTATTTTGATCTTATAAATTCCCCTGACTTACTTAGCCTCTGTCATTTAAACTTATTAATTTTGTCTTTTTCTCTGCTTCTGCAGGTCTCTTCTCTGAATTTTTGAATGGGACTCAGCCTTTTGCACTTTCCTGTATCTGTGTTGTTTGTAGTGTCTTGCCCGTGACTTCCATATCTGCAAAAGTTCACTGCCTGTCCTCCGTCCTCTGCCCTGTTGGCCCATGGGAGGAGCTGATAGCGATTCTTTGACTACCACTGTAACAATATCCACTGAAACAATAAATCATGACATTAATTTTCAACTCTTAAGAATCCATTAAAAATTTTTGCTATTATTAATATCTGGTTTAATCTGTAATATTTCTTAAAGTTTATCTTAATAGCTTCTTGAGTATGGAGGCTGAGATGGGAGAATCACTTGCACTCATGAATTCATCAACCTTACCAACATCCATGGATTTATCAACATTTCCAGACAATAACAACAGCAAAAACTATTGTTTAATTACTCACCATGTAAATAGAGGGACAATTCTAATTCTAAGGAATAAGTAGTCTGGGCTGGGAGTTTAGCTCAAAGGCACAAGTGCCTCCTGGCAAGTGAGAGGTCATGAGTTCAATCCCCAATATTAAAAAAAGAAAAAAAATAGAATGTCCTTATATTTTAGCATGAGTAGGATAATGTCAAAACTGCCATACTAACAAGAACATTTTTGTAAGTGGAAGAAACAGTACAAGTCATTCACAAAATTATTTGTCTGAAAAATTTACTCCTGAACCAGAGAACTTTTGTACTATGCAAGAAATGTAACAATTCCAGAAAACAATCTTTATGGATCCCTCTAAAGAGCAAAGAAGAAGAAAGCTAATCAAGCTTTAGTTTATCAACAAGTCTCTCTGTACTATCCTTCGTGATTCCAATTTTATAAAGCACTGTTCTCTTTCCCCAAAATTACTGTTTATTCTCTATGACAGATAGCTTTGATACTGACTAAAAAGTAACAAAAATTTCCAAATCATAGATCAATTTATGATTAAAAAATCAATAGTTAAATACATTTATTCATATTGTTTGCAAACTTAATATTTTAAATAAACTAACATACAAAATTCATTCATTGAGAAACATTTATATATTAGTGATTTACCAAAATGTATTTTTTACTCATAAACAAATACTGAGGCATGCTCTTGCTAATATTTTGTATAATCCAAACCACAACATCTTTATCAAAACAAATATGAATGTTTAAATTATACTTAGGAAACTGATAGAACTAACTCCCAGCATAACAGTTTTAAAAATAATTTCATTAACTCTTTCAATTGAACAAGAAAAGGCTTGTACTATAACAAAAATATAATCACAAGCATACAAATAACAGAAGAATGCAAATAATATATCCAACTATAATAAAAGAAAAATTATAAATTTAACCCTAAATGAAAATTCTTTCATTTCTTACATTAGTGTGTATTAGTAATGTCGACATTCAATATACTATCATTGGAACAGAGAGTTGGAAAAAAATTGAAATTGACCAAATAGTTTAAGAGTCCAGAAAGAGAATATTGAAAGCAGGAAAGAAAGTTTCTCTTTAGAAAGGATGTAAAGTTTTTGGTTTTATAAATACTTGTCAGGTATTTCATCTATTTAGTACCTACTATACTGTATATTTTTAAAGAATCTATTTCAGAGGAACATAGTGAAGACAAAATATTGTCTTTGACCTTACAGGTAGAATGAAATGTTTAGCATTTAGAGTGAGAATTGATGATTGTATTCATGAAAAGCTTTGAATTGTGGACTTTATCTCTAAACTAACTTTAAGAACAAAATAGACAAAGAAAGTGAAAAGGTTTCACCCAAAGCAGATCAGAGTGCCTTCATATTGCTAGAGTTGTCTTTGAAATTTTAAATGACTTTCAAAAATATTTTTAAAGTGCTTTTATTTTCATAAAGTGCTTTTCTTATTTATTAAGGTAACCAAAATATAAAAATCTATATTACCAAGTCATTTGTAGCATAGCATTTAAATAAAAACATGAAAAAATGTATAACAAGTATTACTAAGTTAAGATGTCTAACACATCATGGACTATATATGGTAACATTTCAGAATTACCTATACATTTATACTACATATTGGATGACTTTAACTTTTTTCTGTGTTTCATCTAAATTAATGATAACTGAAATGTGTGTATCGTACTCTGAATAATTAATCCATAATAAGTCGATTTGCCTGTCTTTTTTACAGATTTCAATGGAGACATTTAATGCCATCACAGAATGTAAAAGGGAACATTTTGATCAAATTAACAACAGAAATTACAATGAGGTATTGCTTTATTCCACTAAGATTGGCTATTATGAAAATGACTGAAGATAACAAGTTCAGGCAATGACCTGGGAAAAGGGATCTTTAGCAGACTGTTCCTGAGAAGTTACTCAGTAGAGCCATTGTAGAAAATAGTATGGTGGTTCCCAAAAAAATTAAAAATAGAAGCACCATATGACCCAGCTATTTTCTTCTTGGGCATGTATGCAAAGAAAATGAAATCAATCTTCCAATCGTCTATTTATTGCAATACTCTTTATAATAGCCAAAAATACAAACAATCTAAATGTCCATTGATGAATAAATCAGTATACACAGTGGCATATGGTTCAGCCAAGAAAAGACAACATGAATATAAATGGAAATCATTACGTTATTTGAAATAATTCCAGCACAATGACACAAAGTCTCTCACACATGCTGAAACTAGGGCAGCTGATCCCTCAGAAGCTGAGCCATAGGTCAACTGGAGTTGCATAGAAGCAGAAGCAGAAGGATGGAGTGAAGTCACCAGGGGCCCTAAACTAGGCTGGAGTTGGAATTGCTGGTGTGCTCTTGCATGATACCATCAGTTCAAGAAATGATAACATACCATTTATTTCAAAGAACTAGAAGAAATTAATCTCATGACCATGCAATGATAAATATTTGTGGAGATGCATATGCTTATTCTGATTCAAATATTGTCTTTATTTATATGTCATAACATTACATCTTATGCCATTAATAACGAAAATTTAAAAACACTTTCAGACAAATAATCATTTCATGTAAAAGAACTTCCATCTAAGTTTGCCACTGTTCATCTTTGGAAACATAAACCTAATTTTTCAATATATGACATAGACTGATTTCAACATAAATATTTTATGAATGCTTTAGCTACTGAATAACATTTTATAAAAATAAGCATCAATTGTAAATAAATATGTACATTTCTGCATAATAGAAAGAATTAAAAAAGAATATGAAATCTCAAAATGCAACATGCCCATTGTACAGAATATTTAGTTTTAAGACAAGTAGGTTTTAATGTACATTCCAATTGCAAAACCATTGTGGGGCGGATTTGTAGATAATGTATTGTATTAGTTTTTTCAATTTCTTGTCCTCTCAAAAATATAAATATAATTTAATATGGACTCAGAAGTGTTTTAGTCAAAATGTATTACACTCAAGAGCAGTATATATCTTATTTGTAAAAGTAAAAGAGAAACACTTAGAAAATTAGATTAGTTTTATGCTTTAACTACAAATAAAGCAACAGTGAAGTACAATATCACTTGTTGATATTACATATCATTCATATTCCGGATGCCCAGATTTAAAAAGTGCAGCATACTACAAACCAAATCTGCTTTTTAAAGCTATATTTTTATACGTGCAACTTTAGTACCATTATAATATACTAACATCCAATTATTTACCATCATTGATAATTTCTATTACTGTGTATTGATTGCTTTTGACTTTAAATAAAAGAGAAGTGATTATTTGGATATTATGCATGATGGGAAGTATTATGTAAATGTAAATACAATGCATTTAGCTTCATGAAAAAATATAGAACTTATAGAATTTACTTAAAATAAGCAAAGTTTGGCAAAAATGTTTGGTTGATTCTGCACAGGTATATTTTTGAGTTTGAATATACTTTGAATTTTTAATGTGCGTAGTTTAAATCCTACTGTTCAACTGGCTATGATTCATGCTGGTCTGAGTACAGTTAATTTTCAGTCTCTCTGTGATATTAGAATGAGACTTACTTACAGATTTAATGTTCACTATTATTTTATGTTGTATTCAACTGAAGATAAAAAAAGAAACAATCGTTTCATGACATCAGCTCCCTGTTGGACTGATGTGTGTTTTTTAAAAATTAACTTTTTCTAAAAAGCGCTGTAAAACTAAGCTGCTAGTTGTGGCAGGTATTTACTGCAATTTATCGTTGTTTTATGTTTAACTAAATTGTAGTCTTAGGATTGAATTGATGTCCTCAGCAATTCTTATTCTTTGCTAATGCACTGGTTCAGACAGAATATTTTAAAGTATAGTAATGAGGTAGTTTGTTTGCTTTAAAAAACATTCCCACTTTTAAGAAAAGAGTTTTCCAAAATATTTCTCATATGTAATTGTGTCTAGCTTTTTTGATTTTTCACCCTCTCCCTCTATCTGTGTTTCAGTTAACAAAGAAGAAAAAGAAAACAAATTTCTGTATCCATCTTACCACTTATTTTTAACAAGAGAAAAATGAATAAATGAATATTATCTTCAGTGTATTGTGTGACAGAAAGTTATTTTCACAAAGGATAAATCAACTGAAATCATAACACATAATCATACATATAAATTGTGTGGATAATCACATGTTTTTCTGGATAAAATATCTTTTTAAATTACATTGCTTATATTTAAAAAAACTTTTGAAAAATTATTTGTCAACCAATAGAGTTATAATCACAATTATATGAAGTATTTCCTTATTTTTACATAAGTTAGACATGGTCTTTAATATTACCAACTATTTATTTATGGTTATATAACTGAGACATTCTGTTTGAGGTATTCAATTCCAATAAAGATTTCAGATAAATAAAATCTCACAAATTATCTGGAAAATTTCATATGAACCAGAATTCTGACTGTTTTCACACCTGCATGACTCCTTCAGTGAAGCACTGGCTTTGTTCTCCCGCAGGTGAAATTCATTTGTGCAAGTTTTTCCTGGTTCGCTGGGTGTGACTGTCCTTTGAAATGGACTCTGCTCACTCTCACAATGCTGAACACATAGCAGTTGGTTGAAATGGTTGAGTGCATGGCTGAATAGATAAAGTCCAGCTATGACAGCATTAACCACCTATTAGGGTGTCAGAAGTGCATCATTTTCTAGAAATGAAAGAAACTGTCGATTACTATCACAGGGTTGAAAGTTAAAATTTCCAAAAGCTGTGCAGAAACATTCATTTGTAACTTTGATAAGCAAAAGTTGTTCTATTTTTATAGTCACTAACAATAATTTTATTGAGTTAGAAGTTGCTTTAACACTTCATAAGTTACAGAAGTTCCACCTAACAGAGTTCACATGCCTGTAGCAAAACTGAAAATCTGCAATATTAATAAAATTATATTTTGCACTGAGAGACTAATTTTCCTTGTTTTATATTTGTATTTTGAAACATGTGGTTGTATCAAGAAAGTAGAATCTTTTTGCTGACCTAATAGGTGAAAATAAAGCAAGACAATTACTAATTAATAATCAAATATCTTAACTTCTTTTCTTCTACATAAAGGTAATGTTATCTTTAAATAAGTTGTGTTTTGCCCACAGGTCCCTTAAATATAAGTAGAGGAAATAGAGTACCTGCATATTTTCATTTTCTCATTTAAAAAAGAGCCTGTACCTCACTGTGGAAAATGGCACATTGATTATTAGCAACTTGGGGATATCTGTCCCGATTAATCCCTCAGCCACACATATGGGGTGATGTGTAGTTTTATTTCTTATCTTCCTTTGATCTCTCCCAATCAGTAACATGTGTGTAAAGTGTAATGCTTCAAATTATAATTATTCTAAAATAATAAAAAGATGTGAATATATTGTTTGCAATAGGTCCTTTTTCTGAAAAAATTTGAATTATCATCTAGATCTTAAAGTTTATGACAAGAGTTATAACACCAACAGATTCCAATTCAGGGTACTTTACTTATTTATTTTTATTTTTTTAAAGTAGTAAAATACCACAGAACAAGACGGAACAAAGCCAGTCGAGACAGTGCAGTGAAATTGGTAAAGAACTTCACAGCAGGTTACTGGGATAACAGTAATAGGTACTATAGTATATCTCGTTTTCTTCACAGTAGCTGTTCTTCCAATCAGGTATATCAGATTCAAAGGAAATACAGAACATTATAGAACTTATTAAAACAGAATATTGAATAGAGCAATACCATTAATCAGAACAAAGCAAAACAGTGATAAAAATATTTGCCTTCAAAGAGATGCTAGAAGGAAATCCCCTTATTTGCTATATGGCATATAGTGAACCTCACAAGAGATGCTCAGATCTCTGCTCCCACTTGCTTACGGGGGTGGGGTGGGGGTGGGGCTGGTAGGCTCACAGCTGCTTACCAGGCTGGTGAGCTGGTTGCTTATTTTCCCAGCACCCTAAGTTCCAGCATGTGGCAGATATCAGGAGACGCTGATGGTTCTCACCCTGGGGCAGCTGCAGCTTGCCAGACCAGAGCCACTTACCAGGGTGGCCAGCTGGTTGCTTCAATTCAGGGTACTTTAAATGAAGGGCTTCTAGATAAAATAGTAACATAGAATGAGTTTTGTTGTTGTTGTTGTTTTTTAGGGGGTTTTTTGTTTCTGGTTTTTTTTTTAGTTGCAAGAGGAGCAGTTAAGGAAATAGTTTTTCTTTTCTTTCTCTGACTTTTAAAAATCTTTCTGCTAGTTTTTGAAACCAACCATTTTAAAGGCAATTAGGTGGTACATTATGAGACAGACCTAAACACAGACCAGAATAGGAGCTGCAGGTTATTTTAAGAGAAGTCAGATCTGAACAAGGAGAACTGACACTTGCCTGTGTCAGGAATACTCTTCTTGAGGAGTCTGTAAATTATTTGAGAGAAAAAATATTGAGTCACATATATTGATGGCTCATCTTCTATAAATTAACAGTGTGAATCAAAAGCAATTAGATGTATTGAAGGAGGTATACATATTTTCTTTTTGTGCTAAATAGAGTGGCATTTGCATAAGTAAAGAAAGATAATATGCATGATATTTGACTTGGGAAGACATAACTGAGAAATATTTAGTTTCTAAGCCAGGGTGAGAAGAAAGTCATTAGTTACCTTTTTTTCTGACAAGTTAAACAGCTTTTGACTAAAATTGTTCTTGCACCTCTAACATTTGCATGGACTTAAAATTTTGCTAGAAAGTATAAAGTTATGTACACTGGATTTCCTCTGAGAGTCAAATTTTATTTAGTTTAATTAAGCAAGTATAACTTCAATTATACTGAGCAAATCCAAAGTAATATCCTCATCTTGTTTAAAATGCATTTTAATTTTCTCAAAACTAGTTATATTATAATGTTTTTAAATTGATTAACTATATTTGTATATCAGCTTATATTTTAAATCAGGAAAAAATGTTACTTCATACTTTATATTCTCTTTATTGTCTCCCTAATATAAAAAAATAAATACATCTGACTTTATTAGTTTATTTTCCATATAGTTTAGATTTTAAATAAAGATAAAATTCTATGAACTCTTACTTAGTAATTAAAATTATTGTCTTGAATTTTAGTATCTTGGTACATGACCTTTAAAATGATTAATAAAATACCAATTTCATATGATTTTCATAATTTAATAATTGCAATTATATTAAACTGTTACGCTTTAAACAATATATGACGATTGACACTGACTAGTCAACTGGATTGGCTTGGCAGCACACTGGGGCTCCTGGGAGAGTGACCTTGGGTAGGATAGCCTTCCTTTTCCCCTTCCTGTATGGGGCTGCTCCTCTCCTTCCCTGTTGCCATGAACTAACAAGCTTTGTTCTGTCACATCCTTTCTTCATGATGCTCCTGCTTGGTGGCAGCTGACCATGTACTGCATCTCCTGAAACCATGAGCTAAATTAAAACTCTCCTCCATTTAGTTGTGTGTGACAGGTGTCATGTCCCAGCAATGGGAAAGTTAATGTAGAACCAATCCAAATTGATAAGTTACCTATCAAGGGTAGAATATAATATATACATATGCCAGTATGCCATTTTTTCTTTTTCTTTTTCTTTTGAAAGAATGTCTCACCACGTAGTCCTTGAACCTGCAGCAATTCTCCTGCTCAACCTCCCGAGTGCTGGGATCGCAGGCATACAACACCACATGCGGATTTTCCTTGCATTCGTAAAAGACAAAAGATTTACAACATCCAAAGAAAAATCAGAGTATAAACATTGTTTTGTATTTGAAATGGTATCAGATTATGAATCTTATGTGTCATGAAAAGTCAAATTTTAGGCAAAATTTAAATAATATCTCAAATGTAACTGACTGGAATCTTTAAAGCATAAATTGAGAGTGGAAATACTGATTTACCCCGGGGGGTTTTAAATGGGGTAAAAATCATGGAAGGAAACAACCTTTTCCCCTTTTCTTTCTTATAGTTCACAAATAATTATATGTAGTTCTTAAAATTGTTAAACTTTGTTCAAAACGTTTTATCTTTTCATTATTTTATTACTGTTTTATGAATGGGGAGAGGGGAAAGGAAAAGAAAAGGAAAAATAAACAAAATACATTTTATTGTTTTAAAAACTAATTCATTTTCGAATATAATTCATTTTGAATATAATTACTTATAATACATACTATATTGAACATGTATTAACACAAATAAAGAAACATATAACTTAAAACATCACAATTCTATTTGTCTAAAAATCACTTTCCCCCCTATATAAAGATTTAGTCCACTTTTATACCCAAAACATTAAAGAAAAATAAAAAAGTTTAAAGCAAAATCCTCCGTGAAACCTGTATTAGGAACTGGAAGGCATGTTATATTATAAAACCACAAAAATAAGTTTTGTTTTCCAATTTGCAAACATACACAGTAGTGGTTGAATGTATAACATGGTTTCTATCTGACAGAAATTATTTTAAGATATTCATGCACATCACCTTAATCCTCGGGAAAACTTCTTTATTTCCTATATGCTTAAGAGTAAGCAGTTTACCAAAACCATGCAACTTAGCTTGGCTAATGAAGAACCTGACTGTGGCAAGTGTGTTTTCACAACCTAAGCTTTTGACACTCTACTTTCTGCATTCCATTAGACAACACCAGCTAGAATCTTCCTAATTTTAAAATAGTGAATCATGTAACACGAGAAGATCTATACACATTATTTCTTTTCCTTTTTTTTTTCTTGGTACATGCATGCAGTACATGTTGATTACATTTATCATCAGGAGTTTGGCTGAGTACAGAACATACCCTAACCCAGTTTTGTTCCCTTTCCCTGTTCCCTGAGCACCCTTGTGTGCCCCCTCCACCCGTTATTACTTTCCCCATTTACAAAACCTGAATTTCTGGTTTCTCTTCAAATCTCTCTCTTTATTTATTCATTTTGATTGTGTCCTTTCCTTTCCCCTGCTCCCCTCTTGCCTCTTTCCATCTTTTGCCTCCTTTTCCGTTCGAAATAGATCTCCCTACTTCCGATTATCTTTTATTTTGCTCTTCATTTCTATTTCGGGTTACTCATGTATGAGAAACTGCGATATTTTAACTTGTGCGTCTGATTTATTTCTGATTCATGGTGTGCATTCTTTAAGGGAGGAATGATTTCACTGAGTAGAGTTTTAAAGTATTCAGTCACACAATGGATAAACTGTAAGTAAGAGTAAAAATGTTTTAAATCATCTAGTAAAAAATTCTGTAAGAATTTCAATAGAGTGAAGACTGAGTCTATGACTTAATTACCTTCTAATGTGTGCTCATTGAAATGTAATTCACGTAGATATTAACACATCAGATGTATTAGCTTCTTGCAGTGTGACTTCTCTCACAGTTGAGGATATTCTGTAGCGCTGTGGAGTGAAGATTTTAGTGGAGGTTATGAGTGGCGGAGGCGAGTCTGTCTAATTTTTGTTCCAACTCAATGCATGTGTCTATATATAGATCTTTAGTAAATAATCAAATTCTAGTGAAGTTTCCAGTGAGAATAAGAGTGAGTGCAAGAGACTTAAATTAATTTCTTACACATAATCAGATAAATAAGTAGTTCCATAATGGAAAAGATACCAAAAGGAAATTCATCCTCAGTGGACTTTTTATCATTGACTTAGGAGATTTTATAAAAATGAAATATATATGTGAAGGTTTGGAAGAGAAGAAGAGACATTATGGTAACCATTGTTGATTTTCCAATTGTCTGCTTTCATTCTCTTGTCTTAAGTGGTTTTATGCTGTTTTTGTCTTGTTTGAATCATTGTATATGACGGTATGGACAATTATTATTAAGAAAAGAAGAGATAATATGGTAACCACTATTGATTTCCTGTTGTCTTGTTTTGAAATCGTATTGATTGTACCATTTTGTTCAAATCTGCCTTGTTCTGTTCTGTTTTGTTTTGTTCTATTCTCTTTAAAATATAAAAAATGAAACATGTAATTTTATCTTCTTATGAAATTTAGTGTGCTGAAGGAATGGTTCTTACACTGTGTTTCAAATGACACTTGTCACCGTTTGGGACATCATTAGAAACACAAACATTGTGACTCTCCTCTAACAATAGCTAGAATGTGACAGAAATGTGAACAGCAACTAGCAAGTTACGTTTTCAGAGAGTGTGCAGGTAAGTGCAAAGTAAAGTTTGAGAGTCATTCATTTGAAATATAAAATGCAGCCAAACAGAGGATGAATCTGTTTGAGGTGTTATTCTAGTTTAAGCTTTGGCTGTTAATCCTGGTGTGTCTACTTAAGACAAGTCTGATATATTAATAAAGCAAATGTTTGGGTGTGTCTTAGCGAACTGTGGGAGGTGACCCCCGGGTCCGGGTCTGGGCTCTTCTCCCCCGGTCTTTGACGCTGTTCTTACTCTTTCACTGCTTGGCCACCATGAATTCAGCACCTCTACTCTGCTACACCATCGCACCACAAATTTTCTGCCTTTGGTGCCAACTGAACATGGACCCAATCCCTGAAATTACTGAGCCAAATTAAACCTCTCCTTTAAATTGTACAAGCTGATATTTTTCCCAGATATGGAAAACCATGCAACATAACTGTTGTTCACTCTTAAATTGTATGACTTTTGTGATTAAGTGCTTTGCTGCCTTGAATTCCTGTTGTAAGAAACCCTGCATGAAGGCAACCACTGTTTAAACAAATTGGCAGTGTACCTTGGCAGACAATGGGGCAAACACAAGCAAATTTATATCCATGTACGTCGAATAGAAGGGACAGAGTACTTAGGATCACATAAATTTAGATTGAAGACATTTGGAAGATTATACAGATCTGAAAATCTTAAAATGTGATCTAAAATTTTTTCAACTTGAAAAATGTATGCTAGAAAAATGAAAATATATGCTTATGTTTCATTTTTTACATGAGAATATAAACATTTAGTGCTTTTAAGGAGCAATGAATGATACAATTATGCAAATAATTTAATATAATATCCTTTTTCAATGGAAATCTTAAAGCAGACAATTTTTAGTTCTGGCAGAAGTCAGGTCTTCTCATGACTGAATATGTTTTATGTTAGTTGTAAATTTAATTATCGAACATTAATGTTAATTAAAACCATATGTACACATATATGTAACCAAGAGATTTTTTTCAGTGATTATATTTATGTATCTCATTTTCCTAAAGGAAGCATCATACTAAGTCCTATATTTACTGATAATTTAAATCCTCATGGTTTATTAGCTATGGTACAAAGTAACTCAAATCCCAAAAGAGGTAAATTAATAAATTTGGTGATTTTCTATTCATCAGAATTTTATTGTTATAGCTTTTAAGTATTAATTCCAGATTTTATTTCAGGTAATGAATCCCAATTGCTGAAAATTCATCTTAAGAATTGTTCATAGCAACATCATATAAAAAGAATAAAATCCAGCATCAAACTATACACACCATTTATAAAAAATGAGTAAAATAGTCAGTTTTTCTCTTTTCTCAAGTGAATATTTGGACTTCAAGGTAGTTAACTATTCTGAAAATAATGTAGCAAAATGGTGAGTGCTTTGTATTATATAGATGACACTGCTTAAATACCTAAATTTAAGTAATGCATGTACTCATCATTTTATTATAATTCTATAAAACTGCCTTGTCTCTGATGCCAAAGTCATTCTCAAGTTATGCACACAGTCTTATGTTTCTTCTGGATTACTCTGTGCTTGCTTAGAATTTTATACTTGAGGAAGAACATTGACTTAAAGCACAACTTGCGCATAGGAAAGATTTTGCCCTAAAAAAGATTTGAGGTTCAGTTTCCATTGTGCAGGTCCACTGAATTGTCAGAAATGGCTCAATAATTGGCCATTTATCCAATATATAAAACAGTATCTCATTTTTGTGCTCCAAGGAACCTTGAATATATTGTTGTAAAAGGAAGTTTTCTCAAAACTAAATCTGAGAACTTTTAATGCAGTATATCCTTAAAAGATAGATGTATTTCTGTTCCATTTGGAAGAAAGCAACTATTATCTAAATGTTGTTTAGAGTCCATTTTCATGTTGTATAGCTCTCAGGTACTTTCGAGAGAGTTCCTTGCTGCTTATGATATTACAACCTAATTCAAAACCTTTTTACCATGAAAAATAGCATATTGTAGGTAATAGGAAAAAAATCCTTGAATCTCAATGCATGATTCCATTTTTAATCCAGTAGAATACTTTTCTAAAAGAAATACATTTTCTTTCTGTATTTCTAAGCATGTTACTTACTTCTTTTTCATTTTCTTTGTCACTTTCTGAGTAAGCATCAAAGAGGCTACAGGAGTAGCTAATTAAATAGAATGTTATTCAAGGGAAAAGTAGGTAAATGCCTCCAGGAAGCCAGAATAAACTGAGATAAATTCAGAAATTGCTGAATATAAATTAATGACAAATGCTTCAGCCACTTTGATCATGACTTTGAAAAGTAAACAGTCTCAGGTACTGCAAAAACAATGAATATGTCTATCTTTCTCCTCCTTACAAAATTTGTATTTTTATGTTTTTATGCATGTATTTATTGATTTGTTTCTTAATAGTAGATGCATGGGGTGCTGGGGATATAGCTCAGTGGCACAAGCTCCTACCTGGCAAGCACAAGTTCCTGAGTTCAATTCCTGGTACCAAGTAATAATAACAATAATAATGATAATAATATTAACAGATGTATAGAGATAAAGCCCACAAAGCCTTCTTTTCTACATGTGAAATGCTGTGTTGCCTTTGCTCCCATATTTGACTATTTGTCTCTAATGTACAAAGATTTATGCTTCTTGGAGGTCATCCATCTTCTTCTGCGTTGCAAAACTTCTTAGGTGTACATGAAAGCTGCTCATCAGAATTTAAGAAATGTAGCCATATTTCAAATTTCCCCTTAATGTCATCTCCTGTGAATCTCGCTTTTTGTATGTCCATAAGCTTCATGGTGTTGCAAATTGTTGAGGTTCTTTTCTTTTTTCTGTTTTTGTTTCATTCTGTTTTTCAGATGAGAAAAATCTCTGTTGATCTTCCCTTGTGTGGGGATTCATGCTGGTTTTGTTCAAATCTGCTGCTGAGCCCCTATAGTGAAATTTTCATTTCTCTGTACTTTTAACTGTAAACTGCAGAACTTCTACTTCAGACTTTCTATTAAATTTTGCTTAATTATTTTTTTCAAAAAACAAATTCTTGTTTTTAAAAACAAATAATGATGTATTGATTTCTTGGTAAATCAGTTGCTCATAATTTCCTCTAGTTTGTTAGATATAATCTCTTCTAGTTTTTCTCTATACATTCACAAGAATTCGTCTTACCAGTTAATGATAGGATATCATTAAAGAATGTTCATATCAACTTTTTTTCTGTGTCAGCTATTCTTCCCAGGTGTGTGTTCTATAAGATTTTGTTGGAAGCTGAAAGCTTAATAAAATCAATATAATTACTAGACCTTTTAATATATGATAATATTGGAAATCAAATCCTCTCCCTTTGAGTCGCTGTTATGTCTTGTGATTGTTTAATAACCTTGACAGACTTAATCTGCAAAATCCACATTTTTTGCTCCATGCAGCCACCAATATTTTTGCTTCATTGCGTCGAAGTAATGACCACATGAAGAACCTTGGATTGACTTTGATGCTTTGGATGCATTCATCTCTTGTACTCAGTGAAGAACGTTCTGTGCGCCTTGGGGCACACTTTCACCATTCCAGCAGGCATTCCGAAAAGTGCCTGAGCGTCCATCTCTTGCTTGCAGAGAAGCTTCAGTTCAACCAGATATCAAAAACAGAGAAACAAATGTCATGCTAAGATGCTGGGATGTTAAGAATTTGTATTGTTTTTGTTGTGTTCGTTGTTGTTTATTTTTGATCAAAGCCCTTTGAGTCCCACAGTCCCCATAAATGGAGCGTTGAGTCCAGTCAAGAGGATGAGCCCAAGAATGAAGTCCCTCGCCGAGCTTCCAGGACAACCATAGCCATTCCCTGGGGATGGAACTTGAATGCAATTGAAGTTCATTCTGTCCCTTACAAGGGCAGCTAAGCTCCTTCGCCATTATCACGGTTGTGAGACTCGCATTTTCGGGTGCTGTATTGCTGGGAGATAGCACAAATCAGAATACCATAAACCTCACCATTTTTTCAATATTCTACCATTTTATCTCTGAAACACACATTTCTCAAATTGTTACAAACATTTAGTTAGTTCTTAAAATACAATTGTGACAACATTGGTACTTTGTAAAACTTTTGGGAGGAAAATGTTTCTGGAATTCCTTTAGAATGTTCTCTTTACTTGATTCTTCTTTCAATAGGCATTCCTGGGCTGTCGATTACATTTTACCTTCATTTATATATTGTGCCATATTAGATAATTTTTATTTCAGTTCTCCTATAATTGAAATTTTCATCTATCAAACTTATCAAATTTATGTTGCCATGATAAGATATGAAACATACACAATTTAAAGGAGGAAAGATTGATTTAGGTTCATATTGTGAGATGTTTCAGTCTATGATCAGCTTCTTCCAAAGCAGAAACATCATGGCAAATGGGACTTAAGGAGCTGAATGTGAAACAAAGAGCTCTTTGGACCCAACTACCTCTTGAAACACACCCAGAAATGTTCTTAGACATTTCTCAATCACACCTATAAACATCGCATCTATAAAAAGTCAAAGTCTAATCTATTTATTCCTCCACATCATGCTACCCCCTAGGTCAGGCTTATTCTTTTGATTAGTTATCATTATTGTATTTAATCCAACAAATCTCTGAAAAGAGAATTTATTAACTGTAGCATTGGAGTGAGATTTATTAACAATTTTAACATGTCCTTCAGAGTTTCCACAAAGATCTGTGGGGCCTACATCCCATAAAATGGAAAAGAAAATGAGAAAATTGAGGTCATGAATTAGGGGGAAATTAACTGCAACAAGACAGATGCTAATTCTTATTTGGAAAACAAATTTTAAAAGCTCCATAGATTACTAAAATCTCTGCTTATGAATCAAGAGCATAGAATATCATTTTCTCTTAATTTCTTAGATTTTCGAGAGCCACAATAATATGACTAAGTAGCTGGTAAGGCAAATATATTCCTGTTCTTCAGTCTGCATTTTATTTGCATAAATTTGCATGTTTCACAAAAGTCTTGTGTTCATTTAAATTGTACACATGCCTATTCAGAATTAATCTTAGCTAACTGTCCAGTTTGGCCTTCAAATATATGAGTGCATAAAGAATACTAGAATACATCAAATAAATGTGCCTATGCACAGAATATCTCTTCTATGTCATACAATTATACCTATTTCAGCTTTGTAGGTTTAAATTATGAGAACTTTTAGGATGTAAGAATAAGGCCTTTATCACTATACATTTATGTAAATGTCTAATAAAAATAATTTCTTAATATATATTTTAGCATTAAATTTTTACCAAGGGCCTTATTTACCATTGCTTCTCCTGCAATAGGAGTATATCTGTTTATTTATCATCAGAGAAGAAACTATTTTAATTTAACCTTATTTTACACTAAAGAAGTACAGTCTCACGACCACTTAAGTAGAATTTGTTCATGCTATTATGTGCAACTTTAGAAAATCTCTTAGAACATAGAATGTATTTATGCATATATAACTTGATACTCTACAGATTATATTTTATATAAAATAGATAATATATTTTAGTAGCTCAGTTTTGCAGAACTGCAATTTTGGTCATACCTTGAAAACTTCATCTTTGTCTAATGATAACTCCTTCTTCTGAAAATGTGTCTTCAACCAGGTAGAGTGTGGTAGTCATTTTTTCTTCAAGGGGACACAATAATCCACGCTACCATTTAAAGCATGTGAAGTTTATTTTTAACTAGTGGTTTAGTTCTGCAAAGATTCTTTCCCAGGCATAAATGGCATGATAGAAGGCAAGGTAGAAGAATGTCACTTAATCTATGGTCCTCAGGAAGCAGAAGGTAATGTTTCATGGCATTTTAAAAAGACCTTTTTCCATTGCATTGCATATTATAATTATCTATACTTAATTGCACAAATTAAAAAAAAGAGAAGCTGGGCATGAAATAACTCTTTTAAATCACTATACCATGATCTACTCCCTCAGAGGAGACCCCATCTCTGAGGATAAGATTTTGGAGGGCATTTTAGATGTCCACTGTAACATTCCCTCCCATGGCCCTCAAGTGGTTCATGTCTATCTCTAAGAATCTCTAAAGTCTTAACATTTTCAGCATTGAAGAAATATCCAATTCCAAAGTCTTCTCTGAGACTTAAGGTAAACTCTTACCTATAAGACTAATCAGAGACAAAAAGAAAGTTGAATACTTCAACATACAATGGCATAGAATAAACATTCCCATTTCAAAAATGAGAAAGAGAGTGATAGAAAAGAAGGATATCAAAACAAGACTGCACAAACAACATGGTGGAAAGGCCTAGTGGAAGAAGACTGCTTTCAATTTAAATGTAACATAAAATATAAAGGATTATTTTACTATCTTACAACTATATTTATTGTAAATTCCATGTTGTAAGTTTGATAGGAAACTTTTGCTAGAAAGAAGCTGTTTCTGTTAACTGTAGATTGTCATTAAATAGTAATTGTATATGTGTAATATAAAGCATATAAGTAAATATCTAAAGCAATGTTTCATGGTATGTTATTATTTTAAAAAGACCTTTTTCCATTGCATTGCATATTATAATTGTCTAAACTTAACTGCACGAATTAATAGCATTCACTCTGATACTTCTGTGCATGAATATACTGCGCCTTGATCATTTTATCCCTCTTCTTTTTTTACCTGTCTTTTCTCTGTGGACATTAATAACATGCTTTCTATGGTGACAGTCAACTTACAGATCTTCCGGGTACAGTTTTCCATACAAGCCCTCACATAGTCAAATGTAGAAACTCATTCATTTGCCACACACTTTGTTGTGACTTAGAAGATCATTTCTAGGCATCTCTTTAATTATGACAGGCAGATAAGAAGGTCAGCAGAAATGTTAATTATTTGATTAATGACATCACTTCCCAAGACACATGCAACACTTTTTCCACATTGAGTTTGGAATAGAAGTTGTCAGTATGCTTTCAAATCTCAGGAATGTGCCTTCTCTCTGGAAATTACACTTGTTAGAATAATGCCTTCTCCATCAGTGTGAATCAATAGGGAAAGTAAGTCTAGGTTAATGATCTGTGACTAATTCAAGACCAGAGCATTTATTTTTTATAATATTTTAATTTTTTTAAAAGAGAATAAAACAAGACAAGACAAAGAAGAACAAAACAGATCAGACATTAAAAAACAATGCAAGTAACACAGGATTTCAAGACAGGACAACAGATGAGAGATGTTGCCTTTTTGAGGTTTTAATTTGTAATTTTGTGTTTCTTAGTGATGTTGAACATTGCTTTGATACACATGCTGGGCATTTGTCCTTCTTTTGGAGGAATATAATTCATTATATTTTTGACGTTAACCTCATTTCAGATACATGGTTTGCACATTTCTCAGTCCTCGTTTGCCACTTCAGTCTATTATCTCCTTTGCTGTAAAGGAGATTTTTAGCTTGATGTAATGTCATTGTCTGTGTTGGCTTTTGTTGTCTGTGCTTTTCACATCCTATCCAAAAAGCGTTGCCCAGGTCAGTATCATGGAGCTTTTCTTCTGTATTTTCTTTTAGCAACTTTAGCATTTCAAGTTCCACATTTACATCTTTTATTCGTTTTGAGTTGATTTTATATGGCGTGAGATGAGAGCCCAAGTTTAAGCCAGGCACAGAAAGGCAAATACATTGAACGTGCAACTTCAAAAAACAAAAATCCTGATGGCCATGTTGGAACCCAGGCAGCTACACAAAGAAGCAATTGGCCTTCCCTCTTGGTAAGCGTCTTTCTCCCGTGCCAGCCAGGGGGAGACCCAGTCAGTGTCTCCTGTGAGCCTATGGGTTCATAGGCTTGGAATCAAACATCCCAGCCCTACCCAGCACCCCCTTCCCGCCGTTAGCAACTGGGGACAGAGGTCTGAACATCTGTTGGTAGGATGACTGCATGCAATATAGCAAATATGGTGGAATCTCTATCTTCTGTTTGAAGCCCAATGTTGTTTTCACTGTTTTGCTTTGTTCTGATTAATTGCTTTGCTTTATTCAATATTCTCTTTCCATTGTTTTTATAATGTTCTGTCTTTGGTTCGATTTCGCTCTTCCTAATTGAATGGACAACTATTGTGAAGATAACGAGATATACTATGGTACCTATTACTGTTGTCCCGGTAACCTGCTGTGAAGTCTTGTTCCAATTTCACCGCACTGTCTCAATTGGCTTTGTTCTGTCTTTTTCTGTTGTATTTCTACTACCTTCAAAATAAAAAACAAGAATTCTGATATCTTGGGAGGGAAGAGGAGATATAATAGTGGTTAGCAGAGGTTAGGGAAGAACAGAGGGGCAGCAAAGGGGAAGATGTGAGTCAAAGCACATTCAGTTATAGCTAAACAAGAAGAATAAACCTGAGTGTTGTTGGCACAGCAGGTTGGTCAGAGCTGGTAATTGTATACTTAATTTATCAAAATAGATTTTAATGTTTTTGTCAGGGAAATGATAAAATAGATGATATACCATTAAGCTTAATTAAATTTATACTGTATACATAGATAAAAACATCACCCTGTACCCTATCTGTGCAGCTATTATTTATCAATTAAAAATTAATTAAACAAGGGTTGGAACATAGTACATTGCTAGAGTGCTTGTCTAGCATGGGGAGAGACCCTGAGTTCAATCCCAGTATCATACACAAAAATTAATTTAAATATAAATAAATTAGTTAACCAAAAAAAGCGATTTCTGAAGAATATTCCCTAACTATACAAATAGTCTGGGAACAGGTCATATTTTTTTAAATGAACTGCTACTTTTCCTCTATATTTGAAACACAAACATTTTCCTAGACTATAGGAAACTTCTGTGATCAGTAGTTAAATGAACAATGGTCCCTTAAATAGATAAGTAAATAATGCATGAGTAAATAAACACTATATTAAATGTCATATAATCCCATCACTCAAGTTTTAGTGGAATCAGATTTTGAATAGTGAACTGCCCGTACTCATTCTGATGATGTGAGACAAACTGATGGATCAAAGTACTAAATAGTGTTACGTTTAACTTGATGGATAGATAAGGGCTAAGTTTAGATGTCAAACTTATTGGTATCAGTGATATCTGGAGAAATCATAAACCATTATTTCCGGATATATCTGTAAAGGTTTTTCCAAGAGAGACACACAATACTTGAAGACAGATTGCCAAGATCTAACCTCAACATGGGCAGGCACTAGCAGTAACTTTCAGATCCTCTCTCTCCTGGAACTAGGATACTCTAATTTCCCCAAATTTGCATGTTAGAATTTCATACTCTTGTGTCCCAGAGCTTTCAAGACTAATATCAGTGACCCCTAAGCATTTCAAATTTCCAGCATAGGACTAAGACTTATGCCATGTATTCCCTGATCCCAAGGAGTTTTAGTTTTAATTTGAGGTATTCTATGGGAATGCCAGGATCTATCTTCTCAACCTGTATAATTATGTGAAAAATTTATTTGTCTATCTATCTATCTATCTATCTATCTATCTATCTCTATCTATATGGCTCCAATTGGTTCAGTTACCTTGGAAAACCCTGTAATATAGTACTTAAAATATGAAAGTTTTTAGTCCTGAATATATATTTGCCTTTTGAATAATTTCTACATTTTTTATATATTTTTTGGTGATATGCTGATATAGTGCACACATCCAAGAATATCAATGAATACACCCGACATTAGCTATTTTGGGAATTCCCATTTCTAGGGCCATTTTTTCTCTCTTAATTGTATTCATGATCATGCAATAAATATAAGGCAAAGTCCTTTGAATGATAATCATTTTCACATATAGCATTAACAAAATAATGGAGAAAATACTTACAAAACATTGCTAAAGCAATTCAATCTCTATTATACTATCATAATCATACTCCATCCTATGAGAATTAATTTCACTTGTGAGTCACAGTAGCATTTTGTTATTGTTGATGTTGTTGTTTTTTTACAAATCTTGTATTCACTGGTATCATCTGAAGAAAGAAGGGCAAAGAAATGGGAAAAGCTGGAGATACATATGTGGATGTTGGTAGGGTCATGAGATTGTGACTGTCTCCTTTGTGGTGCTCTGTGGTTCATCTTACAAATCCCTGGTGACACTCACAAAATGAGGCAGAGAACAGCAATGAATCTACTTCCTGGGTTACAAAGAGTAAACATTTTTTAAGATAGTGAGCACTGATATTAGTCTTGAAAGCTCCGGAACACAAGAGTCTGGCTATTTTGTATAGCCAATTACAAAGAGTAAACATTTTTTAAGATAGTGAGCACTGATATTAGTCTTGAAAGCTCCGGAACACAAGAGTCTGGCTATTTTGTATAGCCAAGAGAAAATAAACACCATCCTTCACTATTTTTAAAATTTACTTCCTTTGAATCAATTTTTAAAAAAATAAAAAAAATGCAAATTGGCCTTATAATACTCTGTAGAAATAGGACTATGCAATCTAAACTCTATCTCTTATCATAATTGCATGGTTCAAAGTCTGGAGACCTGTGGAAACCACATTAACTACCCACATCTTTTATTTTCTTTATTTTTTCTTAGAAAGGCATATTTTCAAGTCACTAAAATTTGGCACATGCATTTATACAATTTATGATATCTTTCATGAATATCTATTTTTCTTAAAATAACTAAAGTTGCTAAAGATTGTGTAAGAAAGTAAATTAGAAACATATATATATATATCACATTAAAGATTAGCATAACTTTACCCAAGAAAAGTTACCTAATATGTTTCTAGTAAATGCTTATTTCAATTCAATTCACTCAAATTATCCAACATAAAAAATTTTCTCCACTATAATTCATAATCAAAAGCTACTATGTTGATTTAAAGACAAAGCTTAGTAATTTACAAGTGCCAGAAAAATACTTAGAAGTCATTTTAACTGTTAAATAATTAAGATATTAAATACGAGTAAAAATACTATTTTATGTAAAATTTAAAAGTCAGTATTATATAGATTGAAAAATGAACAAAAAAGTATTATTTGCAAAACAAATCATCCTAAACAGTGTGCTCTTTTCTAATTTCCTGAACATGAAACACAAACACGTCGCATGATACTGATGTTCTCCCTTGCTCTGTATGTTAAAAAAATTCAAGCATCCGATAATCAACAGGTTAACCTGATCCTCTCTGTAGGGTTGAATAAATTAATTTAAAAATCCTTCTTACATAGCTAATGACAGATTTTTTATCATATTAGTAATAATTTATACTATAGTAGTAATCAATTTGAAAATAATTAAAAATTATGAGAATTTTAAAATTCCTGGTTTCTACCATTTGTTCTAAAATCCCCTAGCCACAATTATATTTGAATTTTGATAAGCATCCTCCCCAACATTTGTAATGGTTTCACTTTATGACCTTCTTATCCAAAAAACCAAGCAAAATTAAAAAAAAAAAAACTGCATTTCACAAATGAAAGACTAAAAGTATGATAAAGTGAGATATTTTATTTTTAAAAGTCTTCATGCTTTAAAAAAAGTTCTCACACTTTAAATTATAAACTATGGTTAAAGATAAAATTAAAAAGTCAATTGAATTGTATTTTCTAAAAATGTTAATTGAATGAATACTTGTTCATTTTCCATAAAACTTTCTATGAATTATTCATCTGGATCTAAGGAAAGCTAGAAAAATTAAAAGCTTTTTAATTATTTCATCTTGAGAGAGCATAAACTTATGCTAAAAAATAAATTGAACAACAATAAAAATTAAGGAGTTTGAGCCAACAGTTATCCAAGAATTAGCAAACTCAAAAGCAAAAGCACTCTGATAAGATCTCCTGAGGATAATGAAGACACTTTTCAGTAAGAAACACAAAAGTACATGAAAGATATTTGGGTATAGCTATGCAGTTGCCTTATTCATAGTTTGCCAAATCCCGAATTATATAACTGTAATTTGTTAGTGGATTCTGATTGGTGGTGGTTAATTATTTCTCTAATTCAAGCATTTACCAGCAGTGGCCCTTGTGCAGTTTCACAGGTTCCAGTTAAGCAACGCTAATGTTATTTTCAGGGCCAACTGACTTCACCTGATGATGGAAACTCCAGGTCTCTCCTCCATTTTGATTTACATACACTGACACTTGTAGGATACTGTATTATTTTTCCATTCCCCAAAGTTTATTTATTTATTTATATGCTTATTTTTTCTACATTTTCACTGAAATTCCATTGCTCTAGCTGTGGGGATTTAACTCTCCATGCGTTTGGCTTGGATTCTCACAATGCCTTTCTTTATCCATGGCTTATTGGCTCAGTGGTAGCAATCTATTTTTTAATTCATTTGCTCTTCTTTTTCTTTTTGTCACACAGCAGAGTCTTGTGAATTATTTCCTCTCTTTTTCTTTCTTTTTTCTATTGATTGGCAATCTTAATTTTTTTTTTTTTTTACTTCTTTGCTTTCATAACAGCTTGCCTGAAAGTGTAGTCTAGAGTAACATTTTACCTTTTCTTCTTTTTGGAGCTGTTACACTGTTATATTCCATGATTGACTACTGCTGCTAGTAATTATGAGGCTACTTTGACATTTCCTTCTTGTATTAAGTTTCTTTCCTTCCCTGCACGCCAGACAATACTTAGGTCATTAAATACATTACCTTACCATTTCGTGGAAAAAATTGTTCTGTTATTTCAGGAACATTGCAAATTCTGTTTTGTGCATGTATTGTAAAGCTTTATTTCTGGGAAACTTCCACTTATTTCTGATGAACAATAGTTGTTAATTCTATTGGGTTCTTTATATCACAGTTGACAGTTATCCACATGTTGAAACATCTTTTTTTCTGCATCTATTATAATTCATGTAATCTTTCATTTTGAACATAAATCTTAGTTAACTAAATGATGCAAAAAAAAGAAGGAAAAAGGAAGCGGAGAAAAGGTGAAAGGAAGAGGAAAGAAATGAATAGTGCTATGTATTGATATGATCTATAATGGTTAAGTATTTACTTAAGTGAGGCTTCATAGAATTGTATTGTAGATATATTATGGTTTTGAGTTTTAAATTTTTTTGACACATCATAATATTTCTGGGTTACAATGTGGTGTTTTGGCACATTACTGTATTGTATGTTGAAATATATATTCCTAGAAATGGAAACTTGATTTGATTATGAAACTACATAATTGTACAATGGTTTATTCTGAGACACGATTTACCTTTAGTTGTGAACTTGTGTGACTGGATGAGTTATGTGCTTTTGAAATATAATGATGGGACACACACGAGGTAGATATTCCATTTCCAAAGCAAGAAATTGAATGCGAGAAGCGATGACCAGTCTCAAGCAGGTCCAGTAGGTTGCAGGACAAATTCCATTAGATCTTGTGGGTGCAGAATGATTAGCTTTGGTATGGTGATGGCGTGACCCCATCAAAGCCCACCGAGTCCACCTAGTTGGTAGCCTTAAACCAACTGCCTTGGGTGGTGACTCCACCCCTTTTGCTCCGTGTACATAGGTCAGAACACTAAGGGATTAGAGCTTCATATGGCTTCTTTTAGAAAACCTATTTCTCAATACAATCACGTGGGCCTTAAGGTATGTATCAACAGGTACTTTTTTGTCTTTCGTCCTAATTCTGATCAGATCCATGGCCTTGAGAATCATTGGCAAACACTACGTCTGAGCAGCAACCCAACCCTTTAACACATGAATGTTGTGGAGGGTCATGAACGTACAGTTCAGTTTGCAATGCCAAGAATCCTAGCAATGGTGAGATGTAATCATAAACTTTTTCATCATAAGTGGATCTTATGCCACATGTACAAGCAATTACCAATTTTGTGTTTTCCAAGTAACACAAATGAAAATGATGGATAGAATTGTGATTGTGCAGCCAGTGAATTATTCATATCCTGGTTTGTGTAAAAACATTTTCAGAGTGAAATGTTATCTGAGTCTTCAGTATACTTTGCAATAAAATACAAAGGAAAATTTCTTACATATGTTTTCATTTTACACACTGATTTGTGTCAAAGAATCAGAAGCATGTTTAAAAATTGAAAAACATTGCTAAAGTTATTTGTTAAGCACGGTGTTTAATCAATGATGATGACTTTTGGAGACCCTTTTGACTTTGAGCATGCCTTGTTGTGCACCAGTGAACACTAAGCAATAATAATTACATATGTAAGGGGAAAAAAACGAATTCTTTTTCTGCTTCTTCTTTGCATCAAAGAAAAATATTCATAAGGGTGTTCCTTATATTTTAAAAGTTCAAGAAGACAAAGAACACATAAACTTTAACAAAATGTTAAGATATATGCATAAGAGGAAATGTATACAGCCTAAGAAATTTTTAAATTAAAATATTCATTCTGTACTCTCCAATTCCTGAAAAGTACAAGATAAAAATAAAAAGTTCTGCATCTTCCAGTGAATGTGAGCAAAAAGAAAAAAGTGTCAAAGGATATATTTGAAAGTAGATTTGAACACTTAGATTAGATTATGCATCCAATGTTATAAATGGGAATGAAATCATCTTTCCATACAAACTGTTCATTCTATATTAATAGTATGTTGTGAAAAAACAATCATTTTCCATAAACCATCAATTTCTACTATAATCAAAACAGATTTCTACCAGAAGAAATATTTAGTTGCAGACACTTGAAGTTAATTAGTTTTGATAGTGAAAATTAGGAACCTCTGGAAATATTTTTGTTAAAATAGTGGATTATAATCTCCTGAAAGTTACTTTGTGTTAGTAATTTTTCCAGACATGTATTCATCCTCTTTGAACTTCAAATCTACTCTTAGTATTCTACTAAGAGATGCTAGGAATGTGACTCTGCCCGCTGTATTTTGCAGTTTCTCAGTGGATCAATCGGAAGCCCTAGAAAGCATGAAGAAGAAAGTGCTTCTTTTTTTTTTTATTTATTTCTAACTTTTTCCTTTCATTTGTGTTTCATTGCTACAAAATAAAGAGGTGGCTCCTGCCTCAGGGTTTTTGTTAGTTTCTGTATCAGCCTCATAGATCATCATTATGGGTTGCAACAAATAATCGAGAAAGGACCTCAACCCAAAGATGTGAACATCACTTATAGAACCTCACACAGGACTTTTGGCAGTGGCTCTGCCCAGCGTGTTCACATTTCACCAGTTCTTATCTCTGGGTGAGCTTGGTGTTCCTTCTTTGCTGTTTTAGTCCCATAGCATTTAACAAGCATTTGATTACATAGCATTGGCCTGTGTAAAATACCTAGTGAGGCCAATGCTAAGTACCATGAGGGGTACTGTACTTTAGAAATAAAAGCAAAATTTTCAGCAGCTCACTCTCTAGGACAAGCACAAGCATAGCTCAAGTTAGGTCCTTATATAGACTCTTTCATTAATGCTTGAGGTTCGATGTAGCCTAAGTAGCTGACTGTCAACAACAGACTGGGTTAATGGAGATTAAATATCATGTTTCACGTGGAAATCAAGACAAACTCTGAGCTGTGATAGAACTATTCTCACTGATTTGTTAACTTCATAATCACTACATGAACTGACTACATGCAATTATTTGCATTTAGAAAACATAATAACACTGTAAATAATAATGTCCTATCCAATCTTCCAACACTCATAATTGACAATTTTCAATGCAGCAAGCCCATCAATGTCATTTGTCAGAAAGCAATTCTCCATGGGATATCTATCACCTCAGATTATCTTTTTGAGAATGTCTGCATAGTAAATAGCTTTCTAAATTAGAAAAAAAATATTATTCTTGATTACAAATCAGGTTTCTTTTCCAATCAGTATAATAAATATAGGCAATGTCTCCATCCTCAAATACATTCTGGGATATTAACATCTCCTTGTTCCACACAAAAGGGTTGTGATCTGGTACCCCAAGGTAGTGTCCCTCCCTTGAGGGAAGATGGGCAGTTTTGCTAGCACGTTCCTTCTAGGCCTGTTGCTTCCTAAGTGCAGAGTTCCTCACCGTGACACAGACCCCTGTGCATGTGATGGTCTCATAACCTATTGCCATGGTGAAGTACCATCCGTACAGGGATTTCAGTCTCCCAGTTGCAGACAATGAACTCCAAGATCAAGTTGCCAGCTGAGGAAGACTTGCATGGGTGCTGTTTTCTGGACTGTAGTCTATAGCTTTCTCTTTGTAACTTCACACAGAAAAAACAAGGCAAGAAAACATTTTTGAAGTATCTTTTTACATGGGCATTAAAGCTTTCTGAGGTTTGCATTTATGACCTCAATATTTCCCATAGGCCTCGAAGACCAATACTGTCATCTCTTAATAAACTGCATTTTCTCATTTTGCATTATAAAATACATTTACCCTTAGGAGAAAATATTTAGAGAAGTACTTGAAAGAATTACTATGTCGAAAGAGTTGTAAAAAACATAAACATTTCATAAAACTATAAAAATCTTTAGTGCATTTTTCATATATCAATCAAAACAACAGAAAAAATCTAAATCTTAAGACACAGTGTGAAAATAAAAGTTTGCATTATGAATTTCTAAAATAATCCTTACATACAAAAGCACACATTGTATACAGCTTTTAATATATCAAAAATGGTGTCAAGTACCAGCGAAATCTTGGACATAGAGCAATTGGGCTAAGACTTCCCCATTTGCCTAATGATTTTGCACCATTTGTTTTCTGTTTAACCTTATAGAGAAAATTAAATAACATGTTTAAACATCTTCAGTTGGATTTGAAGATAGCCTCTTATCAGGTAGGTTGAACAAAAACTAAATGAAAGCTTTACTTTTTGACCTGCATCCCAAGTATCCCTTAATGATGTGCTGTACTGCAGCAATTTTTATTAGTGTTTGCCGATGCTGGTAGCACTCCTGGCATTGACCTTTTGGAATTATTGAAAAATAAAGCAAAATAAATCTCCCTTCTGGAAATTCTAAACAGCATTCTATTTCCATGGCCTTATTTGATGCCTGATCCTATCACCTTGCCTGCGACCAGAAGTCAGGGCTTTCCACTCAGCAGAAAGCAGATCATTTATTTTCTTAGCGGGGGATCTCTCCCATGACATTAATGATTCATATAGGTCATGTTTACAAAGGGCAAATGTTTCCAAGCTTGCAATATCATAAGGCATCAGCTTCAGTTATATATATATATATATATATATATATATATATATATATGCATTGCTAGAGCTTCTTATATAACACAATCAAGGGAACTATACTTAGGCAATATTAGCTTCTTAATTTATTGAATGACCAAGGGAAAAAAAGGGGAAGGCAAAAAAAAAATTACTAACAAAGATCATAAAGCTAGCACAAAGATTCAGGAAAAAAATTACAGATAGTTGAATATTTAGACTCAACAGTGCTATTATGTGCTTTATTAGTTTCTTCTTTTTTCCTGTATTTTTACTTGTCCATTCTTACAAATTACAGACACTTAAGCCAACCCCCAAAATATCATTCCAATGACTTTTTCTCATGGATCATACATCTAATCATAATTTATATATTTCATGACAAATGTGCATTACTAAAAAGCGCTAAAGCCACAATTCTGGTGAATTTATGTTTACATTATTCCTTTCCTGATACATGTTACCTTGACTGATATAATTTTTCCATCCCCCTCTTTCTCTTTCCAGATGTTTAATTATTGTACTTCTTTCTTTACCTTTTCCTATGTAAACTAATCCAAGTCCAGATGTGAGCATGAGTGTGTCTCCAAATAACATTAACCTCACAGAATTTTACACTAATAATAGTAATATCGAATGGTCATCTACTCTGCTTATCCCTAGTTTCTCTTTACATAAGCAACCCTGTAGGAAGCAGCATCACATCTATTGATTTTATATTGCTGTTTTTAAGTGGGAACATTCTACCTCATTCTCATAATGTGTTTGGCAAGAAATCATATATGCTCTTAGTACTAATAGAAAGTGCCAGATTTCTTTCAACTTATTTTTCAGGAAAGGCAACTGATCCTATCATCTTGCCTGTGACCAAAATTCAGGGCTTTCCATTCAGCAGAAAGCAGATCATTTAACTGACCTGCATCCCAAATATTTTAATGATGTGCTGTACTGCAGCAATTTTTATTAGCAGGTCATTTATAGTTTTCACTTTTCTATCAATACTTAAATGATTGCTTTGGGGATCATTAATCTTTCTACGTCTTGCATATTTAGTTTTTTCCTCTTTGGGTTGGTCACAGTTTACCTTGACAGATTCCTGACTGGCAAGCAGTGGGGCGATGTCTGATAGAACATCTGAGGTGCTGGCATAAATAAGCAGTTTTCTAGTATTGGATTTGATGTTTCTGTGTATTATACCTCTGACAGACATCTGTGGATATCTTCTATCAAATACTCTATCATAACCAATCATAATACAATGAACATTTTTCTTCCCATAGAGTTTACTTTAAAAGAAAAAGTCTAGTTCTATGAGAAAATGCTCATGGGAACCCGCTGCCATTTTTTGTGACTTCATCATGAAGAAGTAGTGGTTTTTTACTCTTAGGAATGGCCTCCAAAAGAATTGAAGATAATATGAGAAACTACTTTGGAGACAATGTCCAATATATCAACCATTGTCAATCTATTATTTTGAAATTCTATATCATTATTTTTATAATTTTCTTTTATAATTTAATTCTTTGAATTGAAGACAATATTTTGGAAGATTAGGTGCCATCCAAAGACTCAGCATTTTATTGTCTCAGCCAACAAAAATAATGACAAATATTATGTGCCTAACTCAGAGGCCACAGTGCCTACATCTGAAATACTAACAAGGTAGAAATTAATGTTTAATAACAAAAAATACTGCAAAACACACAAAAAATAATATTTCAAGAGATCCTAAAATTGGTCATTTACTTCTTAAGTTTATATATATCTTTTGTGGTTTATAATTTGTAACCTTCTTAAGCACCTGTGGATATTGAATTTTATTTATTTTTCAAGCACTGTTTCCTATTCTATTGAATTTAAATTAATCTGATTGAGAAAATTGTTTTGAAAAGGGAATTAAATGCTGGACATTTTTAAAAAGTACTCAGGTTCTAAGAATATAACTCAGTGGCAGAATGATTGCCTACCACGTGCAAGGCCATGAGTTCAAGCACTAATATGACAGTGAGAGATAAGGCAAATATAATGACTGTAAACAGATTACTAGTTGTGTTTAGTTATCTTCCAGTACTGTCTATGCTAAATATGCCTTGTTTTACAAGGACTTTATCAAACATACACTGTTAGTATATTTCATATAATAGAATTTTGAAAAAAGTCATACCTTTAAATAATTAAATAATATTTAAATAATTAAATAATTTCTGCTATCATTTATTGGCATTTAGGCAACTGAAACATTCACACTTTTGCAGAAGCTTTTTGTTGATTACAACTGCAGTTATTGATTCATAGGTTCTGTTTCCAAAATTGTTTTCTTGGGATTAATTAAAATATGAGAGATATTTCATGTGAAAATTCACAGCATATTTCCAGCTAATTGAGCTGTGTTTTTATTGTTGTCATACAAATGTTTAAACATTCAAAGAATGTATAATTTATGATCCTATATGCAATGTGTATTTCAAATGAGGAGACAACTGTAACATTTTATAACACAAAAGCACCATTTTATAGCACGACAGCCCAATAATTAATCTATATTGTCACCTAATTATTTTGTAAACAATTTTGCTTCAGTCATAACCCATTAACTCAAATGACTCCCCTTAAGAGAGTGGTGGATACTGTTATATTGTTAATGACTAACTTGTTACGGCAGTAAGAATCACCTTTTGTCTTGGACTATTCATTAAGGAGCCAATTATTCTTTTCTCACACATATTTTCAAGGACATAAAAATGAAAACACTAAACTTCGACAAGGCAGTATTAAAATGTTTCACAAGGACATATGTCCTGACCAGTAACCAAGTGAGGACCAGTTTGACATTCAGCTGTCACTGTCAGCAGATCATGAGCAATTAAAATCAAGGAGGAAGATTTTGCAAGGATGTGTGATGATGTTCAAGCATGAGATAAACCCAGTTATTGATTATAATTGAGCAGCAGCCAAACAGTTGATGATCCTATGTAATGTTGAAATCCTGCCCACTCTTAGAAACTTCATGTATTAAATCTTTGTATTAAATTAGGCCACTTGAAAAGAAAGAGCCTACACTGATAATTTTCTCTGCAAAAGAAATGTCTTCTATGAATTCAACTGAACTGTCTTCCTTCAGCCACTGCTGAAAGAAGAGTCATTTGTTTTAGCAGTATGTTGTACTGATTTTAGAATTGAAATTGGAAGTAATATTGAGAATGACATATATTGGTCATCACAACAAAACTTACAATCTCACTAGTGTTTCACTGAATTAAGTTTCAAGATTAATTTTTCAGAATGATCATACATTTTATTTTGTCAGAACATGAAATTATTTTATGATTATATGATATTCCAAAGATATCACATGGTATTCAAACATCTTTTGAGATATCTTCACTAAAATATAATGAGTTAGATAGGGAATACCTAACTTTCTTTGAGAAAATAAAGAAAAGTAAGTTTTAAAAACCATAGATACAGATTTCCCTTGACTGTCATACATACCTGAATTTGAAATGGACTTTAACAATTCAGTTATGCCAGACTTTTGATTCTATACATCCTTTATACCATCTAACTTTGTTAGCTTTAAGAAAAGTAAAGAACTTTGCAAAATGAACTTTTTGAAATAGTCATGAGTATTTTTAAATATTGTTCATGTGTTTTAATTGTAACATCAACCACTGATTTTAAATAATATTAAAATACAGATATTCAGTTTGTTTACAGACATAATTGATGTGTCTGATATTAAGACAGAGACCAAAAAATATGAAAATACATATTTTAATTTCTCCAAAACTTATCTTGAATATATATTATTGAATATCTATCTTTATTTAATTTATACTCCTATGAAACTTCCTTATATTATTTCCTGTTTTAGAAGAATATAGAGAAGTATATTTGTACAAAGGATTCTTTCTTGCTGAGCAAGAAAGTGTGCAGAAATAATTTTATATGAGATACAAGAAACCTTTATACAATTCCCTGAAGGTAAATGTCACCTTAAATATTAATAGTTCATACAGTATCAATTTTACTAACCCACTCCTAAAGAATCAGTCTTAGTGTATGTGGAAGGTTTTGATCGACAAGATCCTTCACATTTGGAAGTTTTAATGTGATGAGGTCCTCAATGGATCTTGTTATCTGAGAAGTTTGCAAAGCTTTCCTGTTTGGTTATACTAAGCACAGAAAGGGTTTGTTTCTAAACCTAAGACAAATGAATGTACTGAGAAACACACACACACACATACACAGGCACACATTCACACATCCACACTGATGTATACACACACATACACACACACACACACACACACACACACCTTTTATATGCGCAGTCTTAAGGACACTGACCCACAGTCAATCCAGCAAAATATGCAAGAGGATTGCTATGGCTAAAAGAACTCTTTTTTCCTTCACCTGAGCATGCTGGCACATCATCATTTACATATAGGTAGTACATAAATATATAGATACACAGGTGCATTAATTTTATCAGAAAATTCTTCTAAACAGATCTCCATATTATACATCAGATGGTAAACCAGAAATGGTGGCACATGCCTGTAATCCCAGCACTTGGGAGGGTAAGGCAAGAGGATCACTGTGAGTTTAAGACCAGCCTGGGCTACATAGTGAATTCAGGACCAGCCTGAACTATATACAGAGAGACCTTCTCACAAAAGAAAGAAATATTCTCATATAGCACTAAAATTACCACAAATGTCCTAAAAATTTTCTTGCATATGATTTTTCTTTTAAAAATGTCTCTATCATAGGGACAGCATCGCATTTCTATAGCAGTAGATAAAGTATGTGCAGTGGGAGTTTGGCCTAATTAGTCCTATTTAATATCATTTCCTCTGTAACTTTGATGAAATTTATAGTTATATTTTGAAGAAGTGAGGATGATGAGAGAGAACACTGTTCTTTCCTCCTACAAATTTTGTATCCTTCTTTTCATAAATGACAATTTTTTTTGAGAATTCACCTGAATTTACAGATTTAAATTTATTTTTATTCCCAAAGTTTGTTGTGTTTCCCCCAGCTGTGCTATTGATTTCTCATTTGAGCAGCAATTTTCACTGCACAAATGCAAAGGCATGAGGTGTGAATCACAGCAGCAAATGAGTGTAATACTATAGGGGAATGAGGGAAACAGGAAATCAGGAAATCGTGCAAGGTTAGGCCTTACTCAAACAACCAGCACTTTGTCTAGGAAAGTGTATGCAAAATTCCCTTATGAAGCCTAGAACCTGGAAACAGATTAGTTCTGTTTCACTACTACTGCTGCATACTGCATCTGATTGTTTTTAGTTAAAGTATTCTTATTAAACTAAGGCTTAGTTCAAATGGAAGTATCAAAGCTCATTTGTTAAATATTAAACGAAGACCAAAAAGAAAAGACAAGTTTTCCAACATGATACCTACTAGAAATACAAATAAATAAAGAGTAATTTAAGTGACCGGAAACAACCCCCAAATTTTACTTACCTGACAACAAAGCAATATAACAGGCAATTAATTTAACTGAGTTTCTTTCTATGCCAGGAACCCTTACACAAGTAAACAAAAAATTAACTTAGAGCCATTGCTTTTAATAGCTTAATTTTGAATCAGTCACAGATGACATTATCTTTTTTATTATTTTTTATCTCTTTTTAATTTTTTTTTATTTTTTTTGATTGTATACACAATGTGAGCTAAAAATAGATGAGGTGAAACTGTAATCACCTTGAATATCTCTGCAAAATGTTTCAATAGAATATGATCCCAGAACAGATGTACAACCATTCTATTATAATCAAAGACTGGAACCAGAGAAAAATTAGACAGCTTTTCAAGGAAATTATAGAGTGTAATTTATTTTCTCTTTATTTCTGATATTATTTTGCATAATATTCTAACATTTCTTCTTCCAATGAAAAAATTTTAACATCCATTATCGTTTTTCTTCCTCTATTATATATTGCATTTGTTTGAGAGAGATTCAACTTTAACTTTTGTCCAAAAGCTGTTATGTCTTCCATGTTTGTTATTTTTACCAGTATAGCATCCATATATTTATATATACATTTCATATATGTGTATTATGTCTAGGTGAGTTGATATTAAATAAATAAGAGGCTCTTATTTTCTTCTGTTTTATTGAAAGTGTTGAATACCTACAATTTTTGTCACTTGAACCTGTAGGTACTGTCTGAACAAATTTTCTCATCCATGTCAATCATATTTGTATGGTTACCTCATAAAAGTGTTTTGTAAGAGTGATAGTAGTAGCATAGTAAAAAAAATATTAAAAGCAAATTAAAGAACTATTTATCTTTTTAATTTTTAGCCAAATGATACAATACCACTTATTTTATCTTGAAACAGGGTCATATGCAACTTTGTAAGCTTAATATATTGTTCCCAAACTGAGAAAAAATTATTTACAAAATTAAAGGTGAACGTGAAAGTGATTAATTCTCTACTGATAGTGTAAAGACCTCAAAAAGTTCTTACTATAAAAGCAACAAGTGCCCTGGAAAAATTATTTATTGAAATCAACATTTTCAACCTAGGAAATTAACCAGACTTGCAGAAATGCAATGAGAATCCATGTAAGAAAAATAAGTGAAAAATTGGAATGAAATTTATACTGCTTTAAATTGATCTATAACCTGTATTCTTCTCCCTAACCCCATAATATCCTAGAAAAAAATAAACAAACTTAAAACAAAAAAGGCTATGAAAGCCTACAATCTTACAGTAATTGGAAGAAGCAGAGCAGGTTTATTGTCCTCCAAAGCCAATTTTCAATATTTGACCTGTGCTTCAGCTCTCCAGGAAAGTTCCATTTGTAAGGCACTTCTTCCCTGGACATCACCAGATATTTTGTTTATTAGGAAACATCCTATTCCCAGGGTAGTGAATAGGATATTAACAAAGAATTTTTTAACATCATAGGTATTCAGATAATTCTATGACCTAGATGCCTGGCACAAGTTAAAAAGAAAACTTACAAAAATATTAACATGAGGGATACTACAATCTCTAATGCCTTTAGAAATCTGTGACTGGTCTACAGATATTTCATGAACAGCAATACTAAGGAAGATTGTTAATTCCAGACCCACCAACTAAATGGTGTGTCCAGCAAGAACTGAGTTTGAGCCATTCAAGGGAAATATTCATGCAACTGTGATATCCACAAATCCATGAATCCTGATAGTCTGAAATTAGCATCCTAAACTGTCCAAAGCAATCTCTTAAGAAGGTGAAGTATATTAAAAAGAAATAATGTCTTCACTTTTTCAAGTCTTCAACTGTCTGCAGTTTTTAAAGGGAATTGCCAACCTGTGAAGTTTTTAATTGTGTAATATGATTTAGACTGGAGCCACTGCCAAATCTGTTGAATGTTTTTGTTTTCAATCTTGGTCGTTGGTGGATGAGTGCTTGATTATTGGAACAGATGCTACTTACAAAAACAAAATTTAGAATGCAGTTTTGAGTTTATTTTAAAGGTTTGTACTTGTGTGATGTAAATGTACTTTTATTGAAATTTGTCATTAATTCCAAGTGTTGTGTGTTCTTTAATATTATTTATAACAAATTACTGAAATAACATTGATAAAATCACTGCAGATTTTCAAACATTTTGAAACATTCCTATAATTCCAAACTAAAAAGTCAGTAGTACAAACTACTGAAAAAACACTTTTTAAAATTTATGTGTACATCTTAGATATGCACAGTGATCACACTCATCATAGGGAATTTGCACCTGTACAAGTGATATCTCACTAACACTCAGTTCTAAATCACTAATCCTTTCTTCATATCTGCAATTGTCTCCTCACATCGGCTCATTCTCCTGCATATACTTTCAATGGAATTTTGAATCTCCTGCATGTCTGTTTGAATGTTTCATGGATTCCATTTATTTCCTATCTAGTTATCAGCAAGGTTATTTCTGATTTGATTTTTTGTAGAGCCCCAATCATCTGCTTTGCTACTCTCTTGTTACCACTGCAGAGCTTGCAGGGGTTGCCCCCTGCCTTGCCCTTCATGAGCCGGAAGTCTGAAGTTGCATCTTGCTTAAGTTGCATCACTTTTTTTTTCTAGCGTAGTTCCTGGGTTGATGCTTTCAATTATTTATAGTGAGTAGTTTTAGTGCTTATGATGAGTAATATTTAGAATCTTAGGGAATTATTACTTCTTAAAGATGACCTCCAGGTGTTGCTGGCTCTGCCTATGGTCTTCAATTCTCACTTCATTTTTTTTTTAATTTAAAGAGAAAAAAAACATGTAAAGGGTAGAGATAATACAGAATTTCAAAAAAAAAGATAAACAGTAAGAAATCACTAGTTGATAAATTACATAATGTCCTCTTAGAAAGTTACAAAATTAAAGTATACAAAGTAGATATTCAAACGAGACTGTAAACAGCTACATATGTACGAGTCTCTACATGTATTTCTATCCTTTCTGTATTAAAGGGAAAAACAAAACCTAGCAAGACAAAACAAAACAAATTCCTATAAAAACATGGAAACAAAAAGTCGTATAAAACCACAGTACAAGATGATCTACAATGATTACTGTATTGTCTCTTATTATCTTCAATAGAATTGTCTATATTGTCAGGCATAATTGAATATAGCAGTATAATTGAATATAGCAGTACATAACAATATTAGTAAAAATAAAACATTGTAGACAATATAAAACTTCAAAGGCAGGTAATAATCAAACCAGAGTGGATATTCTAGTGAATCTTGTCATCTTCAGTGTAGTTGCCTATATTCTCAGACTTGATACTATCAATCATAACAGCTTTGAATAAAATCTATCAATACAAAACAGCAATCTAAAAAACCAGATTCAAGTAAGATCAGTCATGGCAAAACAGTGTAGGTTATATAGAGCTTCAGATTAAGTTAATAGGAAATTAAGGATGATTACCACACTATATCCTGCTATTTTTGGGATAACTGTCTGTGCCCTCAAATCTAGTACAAGTAGAATGACTGGAACAGAATATAATATATCTAAGCAGAGTGGTGTGAGTAATGTGGGTTTTAAATTCTGGTACACTATTAATAATATAGTATATCAAGACCACCTCTTTGTTAGAGATTCTAACCATCCTTCTCTGCCTCATTTCTGCTATGCTATTTTTCTGCCTTTGTTTGTCTACTTGTCTTCTTCATTCTACTGCCTGCCCTGTTCATTGAGGCCTTTCTGCCATTGTTCCTAAAATCCTGGTATTTTTTCTCTCTCTCTCTAAAACGTCCTTCAGTATTCTCTGTAGGGTTGGATTGGTGCTCACAAATTCCCCCAGTTCCTCTTTGTCATGGAAGCATCTTGTTTCTCCATTAATTTCTAGTGACAGTTTTGCAGGGCACAGCAATCTGGGCTGGAGGTTATATTCTTTCAGGGCTTGGAATACTTTGCTCCAAGCTCTTCTTGATCTGATGATCGGTGTCAAGAAGTTTGCCTTGGTCTTGATGGGCTTACCTTTATAGGTAATCTGTTTCTTTTCTCTGATGGCTTTTAATATTCTGTTTTTATATTGAATTTCTTGTATCTTGACTATTATATGTCTGGGTGTATCTCTATTTTGGTTGTAGGTGGCTGAAGTTCTGTATGCCTCACATAACCAAATGTTATTTTCTTTTTCCATACTTGGTAAGTTTTCCTTAATTATTTCCGTGAATAGACTTTGCTTCTCTGTTTACATTTCTTATTCTTAAATTATAGATTCTCTTGTCATCTTCTAGTGTTTGTATTGTTACTTCCTGTTTCCTTGTTATTTTCAAGAGATCTTTCCTTTCATTATCACACATTGCAAAGTTGTCTTCAAGTTTTGATAGTCTATCCTTAGTTTTTTTTAAGGAATTTTGCCAGCTTTCAATGGAGTTTTTAATTTCCTCATAATCTCTTTGAATCTGCCTCATGTATTCTATATTTTCTTTATATTCTTTATCAAGTGTTTCTCTCCTTTTTTTGTGTTCCTCCCTTCTTCTATGTGTTTCCTGAGAGATGCTTAGCTTTTTTTAATACTCTACTCCTATCTTGCTTTACCTGATTTAATATTTCATCTACAAGGTCCTGAAGATATCTCTTAATGTCCATTGAAGCTGTGTCTGATGTTGCATGTTTGCTGCCTGCAGTCTCCTTTATTTTTCCCACTCCTGGATCAGTGTTTTCAGGGTTTTGAGTTGGAGGCTTTTTCTTGTTTCTCTCTCTTGTCATGGCTTTGGTTTCTACTATACAGGTGTATAGTGGATGTCTCAGCCACTTTCCCAGTCAGTTATGGTTCTTCTGAAGCATGCTGGTGAGGGATTTCTGCCCTCTCCTGTTTGCTCTTGTCACTGAGGTGTAAGCAGGGGCTGCATATGCTGGCCCCTCCCCACGAAGTCAGTAAAACTTCAGGGGCCTTCATCAGGTTAGTGTGTGCTAGGCACAGGGAATCAGTTTGGGACAGCTCATTGGGTCCCAGCCAGGGGCGTGACCCAGACCAAGCAAATCCCACAAATCTGCTCTGGGGAGGGAGCAACCAACTAAAGTCACTGTTGTTCCTAGTTCAGGCTCCTCCTGCCCAATTCCAACATGTCACCCATTTGGTTGCACCCTTCCTGTGCGGAGGTCTTATTTCCAGCACTGACTGTGGATTAATGAAGGGCTCACCAACCCCAACTTCAGCGCAGATGTGGCTCCTGTGAGTGGTGGCAGGAACAAGTTTGGGTAGCTCTGCTGGCCAGTGCAAATTCAGGCCGGCACGATCTCAGGCCAGCATGAACTTGGTGGGTCACAGCAGAAAGTGCTGTGTCCGCTAATTTTAGCTGTTCCAGTTGTAGCCCCAAGACTGCATGTTTGATGAGCTTTTTTTGTTTTAATTTCTTCCTGTGTCAAGAGGATCCATCTCCCTCTGTCTGGGTCTCTCCAGGGTGTTTTATTCTGGTATATGAGTTGTTTCTCCCTGGAGGATTTGTATTTTGTTGCTCACTGATCAGCCATCTTTAGCTCCCCCCCATTCTCACTTCAGATCCTTGCTGGGTCTTGGGGACCCGACTTCCTCCTTATTTTCCTCATGTTGCAGTGTTTCATCATCTGGTCCATAAATCTCACAAAGGCTTTTTCTGTACTGTTAAGCTCTCCAACATCTTCCCAGAAGGCAAACACATTTTAACATAAGGCTATTTTAGTGACTGTTTCAAGGTATCTGTTGCGTATTTTTCAGTTGCCCATCTCCTGTGTTATCTTTGTAACCTTCGAGTCAATACAACAGCTGGTGTTAACCTTCATAGTGCTATAGTCAAGTGACAGTAGAAAGCAAGAACAGATGAATCAGGGACCAGAATATTCAAAGGAAAATTACATATGATAATGTATTAAAAACTAAGATATTTAAGTGTCAGATTCCCAAAAACATAAGGAATTCTTTTTAAAAATTAAAAGTTTGAGATTTTGCTATAGAATTATTAGCATAATTGTCATTCAGTCATTGAACATCACAATTTTGCATCATTCAACTTAAAAAACATAAGTTATATATTTATATTACATACATATACATATTTTTATAAAATGTTTATTTTGTATATATGATCCATTTTATAATGTATTCTCTGAGTCATATTAAGCCAAACTTTTGCATTTACAATATGGATAAGGAATCAATAAAACAACCTTATAAAACTGAGAATAGTGCATGTGTCTCAGAAATCATGTAGATATCTCACCTTATGTATATTTCTCTGCATAATTAATAATATGAATCAAAATTTCAGTCCTTCCAACTTACAATAAAGATTCCTTTAATCCACTCTTGAGATTGCTCAATTTCATAATTGGGGAATTTTTGTGTGGGAAAGATTGAGTGAAAGGAGCTTAAATTGGAAAGCCAGAGCTGAATATCAGTCTGACTAAAAATAGCAACATTTGTTATGTGCTATTCATTTTATAAAACAAAACACAAATCAGAACATGGGGTCATATTTTCCAAATATTTTTGTAGGATTGTTTTGTAGGAAGACACTTTCAGAAGAGGTTAGAGAGCGTTCCACAATCAGTTACCCTAAAAGTTGACCTATTTCACAGTACATAATGTGATACAGGTTCTGGAGTGATTGTGCATATGCAGATATTGTCATTTTAGGAATATTTATCCTTTTTCATATCATGCGTGTTTATAAAGGGGAACATATTAAAACCCTATAATATTTGCATCTTAAATTATGTCTTCAAGTGATAATTAAAGTAAAATATAAACAAAGGAACATCAGAAGCCAAGGGATAATTCTGTATTTGTTAGTAAATAAGAAAATAACTACTTGCTCAAAGATATTGTCTATGCAGAATGTTATTACCATCTGTCCTGAATGACCTCCATCTGCCTGATGAATTTTTAAAATGCTCTGTATACACTCAGTGTTAATAATTTCCCAGTACAATCCTGGTATACTGAAAGGAATTCTAACCCCACAGGATGTAACTTTGAAATTTACATTAGTCAAAAAAATCAGCCAAACAACATTTTAGTATTCATTATTAAAATCAAATAATTTACCTTGATGGAAATTTTATTCTCTGAAATACCTTTGTATGTTAATAACACAGCACATAAATGGCTAGATGGTAAATATTGGGCTGTGAGGTATCTAATATCATTTTTAAAAACTGTAAATCTTATAATTCTATTCTCCCTAACTTGAAAATTAGTATAATTTTTATATAATTAAGAGTCTTATAACAATATAAAATTTAAAAGTAAAAAACCCACAAAATCCAGAGATCTATATGGTTATTATCTCTTTTTTTTGGTAGAGGGAATCAAACTCAGGATGCTGAACTTACCAGGCAGGTGCTGAGGTGCTAAGCTGTATCCCCAGCCCCTATAGTTAATTTCTTGTTGCACCCTTTTACAAATATTTTCTAAGAATGTTCATACATATTTTTACAGAAGTAGAATTATATTAAATACAATGTTTTTAAGCATTAGTATTATGTCTGTTGAGAAAGGATATTAAAAATTATGGAAAATCAAGTGAAATTAATTACATCTTTGTATTTACTATTGTTTGGATTAAAATTAAGAATAGATCTATTACACTTTATTTTAGATTGCAGAAGGAAAACATTCAGCGGTTAGAGCAATTTACATTTGACCAGAAGCAGAGAAAAGTACTCCTGACTGTAGTAGCTCTATAGTACAGATTAAATTCCTGAATTGTTCTCCTCTCAAGAAAGTGATTCCGTACTTTTGTTTTTCTGGAGTTTCTGTAATCCACCCCAAAGCTGTGTACCACAATCCTTTTGGGGAAGAAATGATAGGTCTTGAAATATTGCTTTTTTGTGTTTGTAATTAAGAATCCAAGGGCATTACAATGGGCCCCTTGCTTACCTATATATAAATTGCATTAGTTTTCTCTTGCTGTTGTTGCTTACACTTATACCCAATCAATAAGAAATTATTTTTCCAGTAGTTTTTATATATTACCTTTAAAATGCATACCAATGGTGGAAATTTAGGACATAACACACCAGAATATTGCAAAAATATAGTCCCTGTAAGATATGGGCTATACTTTGGCAAATGTTGTAACAAAGTAGTATAAAATCAACATTTTTTAGTTCTATTACTCTTGAGTTGTCAAAACTGTAGCATGAAAGGTCAGTGTATTCTCCAATAAAGGAATTGTGAAGCATTATTTATCTTGTACATTCTTGCTTTTTCATAAGAGCTTTAATAAAAGTTTTACTCAGTGACTGCATTGTAAGGCTTTCAATTTATATTTGATGATATATCACAAATCCAAAAGTATAGTCTTATTTCTCTGAAAAATTTGTATAATAACAAGTACAGGGCTGGGAATATAGTCCCACAGCACAGCACCTGCTAGGCCATGTTCCAGCCCTACACTCACCTGGGTTCAATCTGTGGGAGAGAGAGAGAGAGAGAGACAGAGAGAGAGAGAGAGACAGAGAGAGAGAGAGAGACAGAGAGTCAGTGTAGGGAAAAATTTCCAAGTCATGATAATATAATTTTTATTTTCACTAGGTTTAGTTTATTTTTGAGTCATTACAAAATTGCAGAGAATTGAAGTATTTGACATTCATTCATTTTCAATAAATTAAGTACCAAAGCTGCAAGGCACTGTAGCAGGAGGCAGTGTAGGTGTGATGGATGTGTAGTCACTTTCCATCATAGTGAATGAAGCCCTGCTCTACATCTGAAGATTATAACATGACTTCAAGAGTTCCATGAATTACTATGTGGTGTGATATCCACAAACAGTTGTGCCCAAATGCTAAGCTGGGTTGGGAGGCAGAGTTCCCTTCACCTGTATAAAATGCCTGTTATGTAGAACTCAAAGTAAAATGGTTTATTTGGATCAAATTTTTTGAGATTTTGGTACATAGTTGACGCTGGCTCCAAGTCAAAACTATCAATGCCTAAGTGTGAACCAGATCAAAGAGCTCACTTCATGGCAGCTGCATAAGTGCAGAGCAATGCACAAGAGCTGTATCCTCAAAGAGCTGGCCCCCAGGGTCCAGCTCCTAAGGTCTCTGTCCCCCATTAAAGTCACTGGATTAAGTCACAGAATTGTAGTCTCCCAAAATGTCTACTCCAGGAGTCTTTTAATCCAGTCAAAGTGACAGTGAAGACAAACTAGGCACAACCAAGAATTGTTCTTAATGTTTTCTTATTATGATTCTGTTATTTTTATTCAAAGTATTGAACAAGTTGTAAAATAAGCCAACCTCATTGTCCTTATGTTTGAGAAGAGGAAATCAAAGCTAATGTGTTAAGTAATTTTTGAGTATTATAACAAGTGGCATTTGGGTTATAACAAGTGACCCTAGAACTTAGTCACTCCAAACCTGTGTGCTTAAATCACTAAACATTGCGAACAATGTTTTTAGCTTTGTTTGTACGAATTCAAGTGTAACGTTGTAAATGAACAATTTTGGTTTCTTAAAGAAATCATCATGAAAGATGTTCAAAAAGCATTAGGGAGTTAACATTTGATATGCTACAAAATTTATAACAGCAATATGAAAAATATTTCACAGTATTTTCTATTGCAAAACATTTCACAATATTTCTAAAGTTTTATATAGGGAATGGAATAAGACGTGATAAATTGATTGCTGGACGTAGGCAGACAGACGTGAATAGATAGGAAGATGGAGCAACAGAAAGTGAGGAAATAAGAGTAAGAGAGAGATAAGAGAAGAGAGGAGAGACATATACTGTGTGTTTGTGCTATATCTAGTTTCTAAGAATCAATTTGAAAGGTTTGTAAGTACGAAATTTAAGAATGAAGTCTGTGATTTACAACATGTCTTGTGTTCAGGCTCTTTGCTCCAGGTAAAGGGAGAAAACATTTGTCTTTAAAGGGCTTGAGACTCCATGCACGTTTTGTTTTATTTGGCCATACAGTCTCCTTCGTCTGCCGTATATTTCCTTTCTCCATCGTGTCCCCAACATGGCCTTAAAACAGATGTAAATGACCTGTGCGACTCCATTGTAGTCAGTCATCTACTATCTCCCGTGTCAATCGCTGATGTATGTTCCGTCATGGGGGTATATCTTTTGCAAAAGGACATATAAACGCACTATCTTTTCTGAACGGTATAACATGGAACCACAGAATCTAACAATTTTCACTTAAGGAAAGACCTAAGATACATCTATACCACTGTGTGAATAGACAATTTCTACCGTTGATTTTGGGATAGTATTTCACTGGATGAGCACATCTGTAGAAAGAAAACTTGAGTTGGATTTATAATGTTTATTCAGCTGCAAACATATATAGGACTTTATGAATATAAGGTTTCTACTGACTTAAGCTTTAGAAGTTGAAACGCCTCTTTCAAAGGGTGTGTATTCAGCTCCAAAATCGGAAAGTTAGCTCAGTGCCATAAGCATTTGCCTTGAAGTGTGTGGTCGTGAGTTCAAACCCCGGTACAAAAAAAAAAAAAAAAGTAAAGTATATCACTGGATATTAAGTTACCTAAAATGTGATGCTGATTTCAGAGACACAGTATAATAACTTCTAGTTGAAGTATCAGAAGACACATTATTAGAATATGACCACTTTTTTGGCAGTCAATCTCTTTATTTATGATCCAATTGGTAAAAAAGCAAAACATCTGAAGTAGCCTGAATAATACAGGCAAATAAGCTTTTTGCCTTGAAGAGCTCTTCTGTTATGTAGTTTTCACTTTGGCTCAAAATAACTTTCTAAAATTGTTTATTAGTACATATGCATAGAGATCGTACTCATCATTGAAAGCTTGGACCTGTGTATTTTACATTTTGCATTATTTTTCCCCCATCTCCTCCCCTTCTTTCAGCATCTCTTCTCCTTCTTATTTATAAAGTGTGTTTCAATTTTAGCCTTCTATATGAAGATGCCCTCATATGTTCCTTTTGACTTTGTTGTATCAAAGAGAAATGGAACACTTTTTTCTCATGTGATGTGTTTAGTGTACTGGTTGCTACTTTGTGGAGAGGAAAACATTTTGTGATGTAAGAATGATGGAGACCCCTTAGCAGTGATGAACATTATTAGCCTTTAGTTCTCCTGTGTCCACAGCAATACAGGAATGACAGAGTGGAAAGAACTCTCCTCTATCGTTTAGCTTTTCCTATCAAATGTACATGAGCTTTCAATCTTTGGTGGAATTTCACTTACTCAACAATGTGAGATACTGGGCATGGTGGTGCATATTTGTAACACCAGTACTCAGGAGACTGAAACAGGAGGACCTCTGTGAATCTGAAGCTGTTAGCTCAAAACCAGCATGAACTGCTTAGTGAGATCCTGCCTCAAAAACTAACTAACTAAATAAATAAATAAATTGTGAAATATAAGATTCCATGAAATTCTGAGTCATTTATATGGGAATAGAAAAAATAGATGTGTAGGTATTGGTATAGATGATAGATATTGCTACAGTTTGCATTGTAAATGTCACTCAAAGATTCAGAGGCTAAAGGCTTCATCATCAGTGTGTGGTGGGATTTGGGAGGCAGTAAACTTAGAAAGTAGAACTTGATGGAGGAAAGTTAGATCAGAGAGGCCCGCACTGAAGGGGATCCTAAGACCTCACAGCGTGCCGATTTAGAGTCACAAAGTACTACATCTGCCTGATCTCCACCCTCATAGCAGTAAGTCATGCAGGATGACAGTGATTCGTCTTTCCTTTTTCTGGGGAGAGATGATTGAACCCAAGCACTGGTCTAGTAAGTGTCTGATGCCTTCTCATGTGACATGGAGCATATTTTTGCCCGTCTAAATTCGAAAGAAATGCTTCATTACAAACAAAACAAGACCAGAGAACAAAGATAATACATGTATGAATCCACAAATAGTGTTTCTCTTTCTGATTTTCAAAAAAATTTCTTGTTGTCAATTATAGGAATTCTGATCAAGAATCCAATGGAAAAGGAGATAAGAATCAAATGGAAAAAGATGTAAAAAAAAAAAAAAAGAGTTCATGACAGGGAATGGCTCATTTATGGTTTGGGTGTGAATCTTCTATGAGAATATACATGTGGGGCAGGTTTCCAGGCTATGTCTACAGGAGTTTTACTGTTTAGAGTTCGTATGTATTCGGGTCTAGTAAACAGTGATCCCAAATGATTTTATTTATTTTACAAATGCAAATTACAGTATGTTCACCCCATGAAACACAACCAAGCATTTTGTTTGAGTGAAAAAAAGATACATTGCAAAATAAAGATCTGCAAAGATAGTGCAATAATTTGCAATAACTAGTGAAGATCTAGAATACTTAAATATACATAATTCTATAAATTTAAAAAGGAAAATGAGATGTGCAAAAATTTGTCCTAACCTCCTGAAAAATTGTCACTCTGAATTCTCTCATATTATTTTTCAGTTTTTATAGAACATTAATTGCATCACACAGTATAATAGGAAATCAATAAAACTGTCTAGGTAAAAATATTAAATATACTTTTTTGAGTTAAAGTTTTTCTGTATAATTTTTGATAAGTGTACTTATACTTTTATAACTTTTGCATAATGTCTCCTCTCAGAGGTACTTTTAAAGACAGAATATGTGGAGTAAACAGCACTAGGATTCCCTATTTATTAAAGGTAACAAATGTTTAAAAACATTTTGATGTAGCAAATACATCAAATATGTTCAATAATTATTTCAGACAACATGAAAGTAATACCAACCTAATAATTGGCATCTCAAATTCTAGGAAGGGCATAGTAGAACCGAACTTCATTTTCTATTTTCAATGATTTATCTGTAAGATATTTTTATTCATTTTGTTTTATTTGGAACAAACATGTTGACGATAGGGTATCTACACATAGAATGTATGTGACATCACAACACAGTTTATGTTCTCCAAGAAAAAAGTATAGAAAACTAAAGAATCTTTTCCTTAACTTCAAATTACAAAATAAAGCAATCAAACATACTTTGGATTCTCACTCTATATTTATGTCTTCACGGTAGGTAACATCATGCCATTTTCCCACTCTAAGAGCAAAACTATTTGGTTCAAAAGTTTACATATATATCATTGCTGCAATTTTTTTTGAATCTATAGTTTTTAAGCATTTCTAAAATCAAATATTTACTGAAAAATAAGTTCACATGTCTTACTTGTTAGAGTGACAATTAGGGATACATCACAATGTGAAAAATGTTTAAATATCATCAGGCATCACAGAAGTTACCCAAATTTAATTGTTAAATGGTCATTTGGAAGCATCTATTGCATTTCAATACTTTAACAACTAAATATCTTTTGTATCTAGGAATATTTTTCAATATAAACCAGATCAAATATTATATTTTTTGATAATAAACCTCAGACAAATTAATCTGTCAATATTGTTCCAATTACAAATATTGAATTATTTTAGACTAAATTCTTTCTTCATTTGAATCTCAAGTGATATTTACAGAAAGTGATAAAAGTTTATGATTGCAGCTCTAAACTGAAAGAATTGTTAAAACAAGCTGAATTCCAACATTTGCTCACATATGGAAAAAAATAGCTATTGCTGATAATAAGAACTCTCAACTATACAAACCTTTCTTTCAAGCTCTCTAAAATTTAGATATAAGAAACTAATTCAACCTTTTGAGTCATGGCAACACATTCTTAACTTTTATTCATTTTGTTTCATGTTTTTACTTTCAATTTGTACAGAACTCACTAGTGGCAGAGGATAGGACATCTTAAACATGGTCTCTTAGTCCTCATATTTTTACCACAGAGTTCTCACCAAGTAGACTCTAGAGCCTAATATTAGAAGAATTATCTTGGAACAGTGTGCAGTTGCAGACAGCCATAGATTTTATCAGGGGCTATAAAGAATTTGGGCTACTTAATTTTTCATGATTGTACTCACATTATGCATTTACATCCAAAACATATAGAGCAAACATTGAACTTAAAAATATTAAGCTTAACCAAGGTCCTGTTAAGGTTGAGCACTTTGCTATTTCTTAAATATATAGTGGTCGATAGACTGGCTACTCAGCATCTTAGTGTTTTAGCATTGTTTTGTGAAGATAAAAAATGTAGCTATTTAGTAATTATTTTCCTGAAACTATAAAATACTGGAAGCATTGCCTAATATAGATAAATATTTATTACCAGTATTTATTCACATCTTCCAATTAAAATTATATGACTTTTTAAAGCATGATGATACTGTATATATATTTAACTAAAACTCAAACATATTTGAAATAAAAATCTATACATTCCATTTCACATGTGATTGAAACGCTCCATACTTCTCTATAATTAATGGTTTAACCTAAATTCACACCTTGTTTTATTTTTTTATTAAGCAATCTTCTAACATCTATACATTGCAATGTACTCACTAGCATATCATTGTTGTGATGATTCCTGCAACATTTGCAAAACATTAAATTTAATTTTAATGTTTTTTTCTCAAACGTATCCATGGTTGCACAGTGAAATTTTAGGTTAAAATAAGAATTTAAGGGACGAGATTTTGTTATGGCAGTGATAATAAACTGGTGAACAGCTCACATGGGTGAAATATGATTGATTGTGAATCTTTATTCCATTTAAAAATAAAGTAACTTTTTGGTTGGGTACACTTATTAAGTATAAAGAGTGTGCTTTTCTAAATGATTCATCAGGCATAAACTGTCCTCTACTATGCTTAGAAATCAGCGACTAGTGTCACAACACCATGTCATGGATTATTCTGAAATTTAAATGGCAATTTCAGTGAACAGTCTGATATCAATATAGTATAAAGTAGATGAAATGGAAAAATTCCTTTAATTGTAGGTTTAATAAAAATCATGACATCTATAATTTAAACAACCTTAAAATAATTAAATTCAAATTACAATTAAAGAGAATCTGCATTTTTTCCTGCATAGTCTGTATTTATTTGTATTTCCAGCAACAGTGTATCAGAGTTGTCATTTCTCTACATTGTCATTATTATTTTTTGTCTTTTTAATAAAAGCTCTTGTAATTGGGCTGAGACCATATCATGGTTTTCACTTGTGTTTCTCTGATAGCTCATAAGGTTAAATATTCTTTCATAAAAATCTTACCCCTTTAAATTTCCTTTGACAATTGTTTTTTCAATTTTTTTTTTCTTATTTTAAGAGCATTAAATTTTGTAGATTGGTATTTTTCAAATTATAACATATTTTGGACACCCATCTCTTGTCAGGGGAATGGTTTATAAAAGCTTTTCCTACTTTTTAGGTAGTGTATTTATCCTACTGATGGTTTGTTGTGTAGAAGTTTCTTCATATTTATCTAGCTTTGCTACTATTTCTTATGCGTATGAGATCTCTTAAAAGAAAATTTTTATCCAAAACAGTGTCTTAAAATGTTTCCTGTAAGTTATTTTCCTAGACGTTTGATACTTCTTTTTGCTAGATATGTTCTGTATTTTCATATATATATATTTCAGTACAATTTGCAAGGGGCTGAGAAGAATGCCTCTGGTATTTCAATGTACTGAAGTTGAACTGAAGTGTTTTGTACACTTGTTTACTTCCTTACTAAAGTTTGAGCCTCCCACATGCCAGGCAAGTTCCCCTAGGACTGAGCTACATCCCCAAATCTTTCTGGAAAATTAAATTTTGATATAGCACCCCGTTAAATTACCCAGACTCCCCTGAACTTGTGATCCCCCTGCCTCTGCTTCCTGATAAGCTGGTGTGCAAATGTGGTTTGGTTAGCAACAATATTTTCACAACATTAAATCTTCCAGTTATGAACATGGAAAGTCTTTTCATTTTGCTTCAATTGTTTTCCCAGTGTTTGTCATTTTAATTGTAGTGGTCTTTCAATTCCTTGGTGAAATTTAAATTTATTTTCACGTTATTTTAATTTCTTGTAGCTACTGTGAATAAGAGAGTTTTCCTTCCAGCAAGTTCTTATTAGAGTACAAAATGCTATTGATCTTAAGTATTGATTTCGTATGCCAAATTTTACTGAAGACTGTCCTTTAATGAAGATTACGTTTTTCTACATATAGAATCATATAATATACAAACAAGATTAGTTAGACTTCCTGTCTTTATTTCTCTTAACTAGTTGCTCTAAAACTTCTAGAACCAACCTCTATGATCTAGGGTGAAAAAAAGAGCAAGATTGTTTTTTCCAGATGTGTTTCCATATTCGGTACAACACTGGATGTGTTTATTCTAACAGTGCCTTTATTTTATTGAACTATTTTCTTCTATGCATAATTTGTTTTGAAGTTTCCTCATAAAAGTTGTTTAATTTTATTGATTTTTTTCTCCATCTAATGAGATAATCGTATGATTTCTCCATCATTCTGTTGATGTAACATATTAAATCTATTGACTTATGTACATAGATCTGTCTTAGTATACCTAAGATCAGAGTCAACAGGCTGTTTGATATGCTGTGGGCTTTGATTTGCCTTATTTTTCAGCATTTTTCATCCATGCTCAATGGATATATGCATTTGTGTTTTTGGTTTTCTAACTAAAAACCAATCTACTATATGATCCAGTAATTCAACTTCTGGGTAACAAAATCAGCACATCAAAAAGACACTTGCCAAACCATATTCTCTGCATCTTATTCACAATACCTAAGGTATGAAATCACCTACATGTCCAACAATGAGTAAGAGAGTAAAGAAAATGTAGTATTTAAATGCAATATAATATTATTGAGGGATAAAAAGAATAATAGATCATTTGTAACAGACAAATGAAGCTAAAAGGCAGTTTAAGTTAATTAAAATAAGTCAGAAAGAGGAAGATGTATTCTATAAATTCTCTTTCATATGTCACTAAAATGTGTATAAGTGATAAGTGGAGTGTGGGAAGGCCTGAGAGAAGAGGTTTTTAGAGATGAGAAAACATAAGTAGACAAACATAAAAGTATTACTTTCTAGGGCTGTACAGAACAGTGAATGAGCTATAATTAAAAATAACATACTGTATATTTTATTTTCATTAGAGAAATATACAGCATATATTGTACATGAGTCATAGTAATAGATAAAATGTATAGGCTTGTTCCTGATTTATTTGTAAATAAAATTAAGCACTGTTATAATTTAAGATTCATACGGTTAAAAACAAAGTGATTGATTGAAATATGTAATTAAAAGGCAGTTTAAATACATTCCTTCTGTTCACCCTCAAGTCTCACTTTTAACTTTTCATTTTTAAGGTAATATATTTGGTGTCATCATGCATTTTCCTATTTCAGTTTGTTCTAACAAATCTCAAAGATATGTGACAAAACATCCTCACATGAACTGATTTATTATTAATTATCAAAAATAGGCAAGGTTAAAGTGAAGACTAGAATGTTTGTGTGTTGGTAATCCTATTTTAGGTCTTTGTATCGCCAAATAATGAAAAATGCACAATTTGGTGAAAATATAATTCAATAAAATTAAAATGCTTCAGTTAGCTGATATGAAAGGTGTAGGCGCTTAAAACTCCTGAGTAGAGTGTGTTTATATTTTCATTTGATGTTAGCTTATAAATACAAATTAGTGTGACTAAAACTTCATGTCCTGTATGACTAAGCCTCCCAGGACATTCTTCTCTCTTACCATGGTTGGTATCAGTATTTTTCACTCAGCCAAGACTTCAGTTTCAAAAATCTTTTGATAAACACTTTGCATAGCTCCAGTGAATTAATCACATTAGGAAAACATGGGCCAAGTTAGATTTGACTTATCTGCCTAGCACTTAAAACCAATCCAAGGGGAATACAAAGCCCTCCTGCATATGGCTGAAGTACGTGTTACAAACCAAAGCTGCATGCAAATGAGAATGCATAGGCAGCATCACCATCTGTCTGCAGAGTCCTTCCTGATTTGCGTATCGAAATGTTACAGGCTTAGTTAAAGCAAGCAGTGTCGCGGGGGAAAATGTAAGGGAGACAGCTGCCTCCTCTCTGTTACAGAACAAGGCAACACTTACTAATAGGAGTTGGGACCTGTCTAACCTAATCACAGAAATCTCAAATGTTTCTTAGCAGTCTATCCATCTATCACCGACACGGCTGAATCCTTGAAATTTTCCATGCATGAGTAATGACTAATCCTTTTACTCTATTCAAATGAGATTTCTTGCCTTTTATACATCACAGGCAACTTCAGAAAAAAAAATTAGAAGGAGAAACTTGAAGTAAATTACTTCAAGTATATTTGGCTTTAGATCCAGCTGTAAAATATTAGACAGCAGATAATGTTATCACATGGTGTCATTTTTATACAAATATATATGAGATGTCCAGTTTCCATTGAAGTAAGATCACTTTAATACAAATAATTTAGACTATTAATATACAGGCTATATATATTCAGTTTAAGAACTCATATGGCTGAAATGTGAAATCAATGGTTCCATCATAAGTTACTGGTTTCACATGTTATTAATTATCCTGAAAGAATTCTGTCACCTAGAAATAGAAGTAGAATTTTGCTGCCCCTTTCTTACTCATGATATTAGTTGCAGCAACTGCATTTGAATTTTTGGAGATTCATAACTTCTCACTGCTGACAAATTGATATTTAATGAAAGCAACCATACGTTTCATCATTTTCCACTTTATATCATTACATATTCAATGGCACCTATTTGTTTAACACCAGTTACACACATGGAAACATATCATCAAGGAAACAGTCAGCGTTATTCCTCAGGGGAAACGTCTTAGAATATGTTATCTGTAAAATAGGGGAAGAGATACCGATATTGCAACATTATTGTTCACATTTAATATTGTTCGTATTTGACAAATGACAGTAAAATTTTTGTCATATAGGAAGTTTTTAGTACATCAAATTACTCATTCACTCATTCATCAAATTTTACTGAATTCCTTACTCCGTACTGTAAAAACTGTTACATTCTGGTTAATTATTGTTAACAAATAAACACATCTGAATTTTAATTGTTGATTGGAAGATCAAAACAATAAATGTGTTAAAGTCTATACTATGGTATAATTGGAGCCAAGATAGTTTTTTAAGAATGAATCTAGCACATCAAATGTAAATGATCATTTTAATCTATGTTGTTCCATGTTACAACTGTCTATTTTGAAGCATAATCTTTTAAAGAAATAATTTAATATATTGTTTTTATTTAATCAAATTACTTTTTCTATGCATGTGTTTAAATAAAATTCCAACCGATTTTTAAGTATGAAAAATCTTTATATTATCCATAGGCATAATATAATTTCCCTCATGAGTAATGTGATAGATTCTAGAAAAACTACCCAAAATAAATTTCATGTTTATTTTCCATTGATAGCAAAACTTCTGTTTTAGTAATTAATAAAATTATTTTATGGTTCTTTTTACAGAATCAATAATATTTCTTTTAAATTATATAGGTTCTCCTATCAGTTATCTACCCAACGCTCCTATGGTGTTTATGTGCTGAACACAGCTTGCTGGGTTTTTATCTGCTGTCTACAATTTAAACACACGATTCACAAAAACTGATCACTTATCAGATCCCAGTTATATGTCCTGATTGGTTTGAGACCATAATAGCAATTTCATGTCTATTTTAATGGGTAAATTTCAAAGGCCATGTAACAAATTATGACACACAGATATAGAAAAAGACTTGTATATTATACAGATATATTTTTGCTTCCATAAAAGAAATTTAGCAATAATGAATCCTTTTGCTTTTTATGTATGGTAGTTCATCAGAATGTAAACCTAAAATTACTTGAAGAATTACATCTGGCTCTAAATTTTAAAAAAATAGAGAACAAAATAGAAACGATAAACAAGAGGTTGAACCATAAGACATTTAGAGCTCTCCCAATAGCTAGACTTCCAATTACCTGAAATAACATCAATTCCTATTTTATAAAGTAGTTTGGGTCAGTTTTGCTTTTCCTTTGAAACCAAGGTCATCCAAATTGGAATCAATGTCCTATTGTATAGTTCCAATCCTGTTTTTTTCCAAAGAAGAGACTGTCATGTGAATTGTAGGACTTTAAAAAAAAGTGATAAATTATAAAGGATCATCTAACACGTCTAGGGCTGGAGATGTAGGTAGAGTCATAATGGCTGAGAACTTGCTTTGCATACAGGAAGCCCTAGGTTCAATTTCCTATACCACAAAAAAAAAACCACAATTTTTTTAATTGTAAAATAAAAAGGAACATATAGAAGAAGCAAGGAAAAATCTAAATACTGCCTGTAAAATAAGTTTTCTTAATGCAACATGCCTGTAAGCCAGCTTGGTATTTCAAAAAGGTTATTCTCAGAACTGACATCAAAGCACAAGGGCTGCTCTGCATACTTAATGAGGTTTATATGATTCAGTGGAATTTTAAAATTTCCTAACCCTAATCAACTGATGTCATTTGCACAAGTCTAAATTTACATGTTAGAATTTACTATACATTTAAATTTTTACACCTTCTCAGAGTGTATGCTTATGTAACATTACAGAACACAGTGACCTATTTTAGCTCTTTAAACTTGTTATCTATCAATGATCAGATTTCTATCTAACATGTTGGTAGAATTCACTATTTTCCTTTTGAATTTGAAACCATCAGATTTCATACCTACAATTTTCAAGGAAAAATGTTAGTGAAATTAGGTGATAGGAGAGGAAGGAAATGTTAAGATCGCAGATGCCAGTTATTCGTGTATCTTCTCTCTAAATTTATAGATTCCTTAAGATCCCTGTGGCAGGTACTGTGAGTCAGATACTTAGCATTTACCCCTCATAGCTGGTTCTTCCATAATGATGGGAAATCTAATACATTCCCTCCCATACTCCGCGGAGCCCTGTGCAACAGCATTCATGTCTAACATTAATGATTATGAAACAATTTGTGCTTGGAATTTCCAACAGTATTAAAAGACTAAGGATTTGATCACTAAGCCTTCGATCTTTTCTGCACCTTTTGGAATATAGCTGAGGCCCTTCCCAATAACAAAGTACAAGGAGTGATCAAAATAAATAGCCAATATTTAGTTATTTTTTTAAAAAATTTACAGTCAAAGCCGCATAGCTACTCATCTCTCTGAAAACACTCCCCCATGAGCTGAACACATTTTTCCTTTTTCCCACTCTCTTTCATCAGCGATTCTCAAAGTGCTCATTCTTGTGTGTCTTTTAAGGGTATGATAAGAAATACAGTGAATGTTGCTGCTCAGTACCATTCAATAGAAAAGAAGCTTGTAAAAATGTTACCTGCGTTTCCTCATCCACTCCATTCATCTTTGCTGGTGATATGTGACTTCTAGCTCGTCTCCAAAGTCTAAATAATAAAAGGTACATTTTTGAATCCATTCAGGACAGAGACTCAGTCATTGACAGTACAAATAAAGACACATAAAGGATTTCCAAAACTCCTGTAGAAAGAGGCAAGACTATAAGTATGGGGGGTAGATTGAAGAAGATTAATAGCAATGTTTCTCTTATTGTTATATATTTTTTAATTTAAAAATTCACCATAACTGTAGATTACAGCTCATATTTTGAAAACGAATTCTTTCCTAGATGTCAAGAGATGGGATGTCATTGTGGAAAAAATATGGTCACGGTGCCAGGGCTACTCAAAAGCATGTTTGAAATTTACAGCAGATCTGTAAGGGAAAAGTCAAATAGATACAAAAACAATTTATCCTGAAAGATGTTTGCTCTGGTCATTGTGTTTCTAATGTCCCTAAAGCTTACTTAAATGAGGTCAACGTGTGTCACGTAGCAAACCAGGTTCTCTGACCTAATCTTCTATATAAACTTCATAAATGCTTTTCTCCTGCATCTTGCTCTTATGTTCTTGGGTCACAAAGTAGGAGTGAAACAGCAGGGGGTTGTTTCACTAAGACTTTCTGAAGGTGAGTTGTCTCTCTGAATCAACCTTTCTGGGCCTCTTGGTGATCTGATGGAATCTTGATTCTGGGCAATTGTCATCCTCCATGTGGTGACAGTCACACACTTTGATGCTTCATATAGTAATTTATTTTCTCAAGAGAAAAAAATAGAAATAAAAATAAAACAGTTTCAAAACAGGTTAGTAGGAGAGTAACAATAATTAATCCTTTTGTGCCCTTTCACACTTACACAAGAGATTTGTCATACTATTAGAATTAAATGGTGGACACTTATTTACAGGTATATAAAAAATCTCCATACTTTAAGATATTGAATAATTTCTGCTTGAAAATTTCCAACCTATCCAAAGCCAACAGAAGCATATGTATCAAAATATAATTTTGTCATGACAAAGGAGAGGTTTAGGAAGAAACTGCAAGATGTGCAATTAAAGATTTTACTTCAATCCTACAATAAGGATTAGGTACTCAGTAACATACACTGTTATTCATGGACATCGTCTCTGTCTTAAAAGAAGGTCTACTCAAATAAAACAGGGGTGTTAATGCAAAAATACTGAACTCATTCTTTATTTGGACAGATTTCCCCTTAATGTAAGCAGACCAGGCTAATCTCCCCAGCTATATTAATTCTAAATCTATAATAGAAATGAGGTACTCTGTACATTTGCCTCCATCCTGAAAGATCAGGTATTGGGCAGTAAAGTTAGAGGGTATTTAGAGAAAAGCTCTACACTTGAGAAAAGCTCTGGAAAACATACTATCCTTAAACATTACAAATATTAATGATTTTTATATGGCAAGTAACTGGTCATTTTTAAACATCACTTGAACCATTCATTAGACTCTTATAAACAAAATTTAACTTGTGTGAAGAACATTCATTTTACTTCCTGCACATATTTATTTATTTGTATCTCCTACTTCACTACAAAGGGGCATCAATAAATTATAGTACAATCACTTCTATCTTTTGGCTGCTATTGAAATTGCAATAGCACTTGAAATTTGTATGAAAATAAATCAAAAAGAAACATATTTGACCAATGTTGGGGAAAAATAACACTTTACCACTGAACACAATGAAACTATAGCATATTTTTAGTTGAATGAGATTAATCCATTATTTCAACATAGAAATAGGACACAGAGTTTTCCTTAAACGTGAAAAATATTTTCTGAAATTCTTATGTGAAAAAGTAACATTTCTAATGGAGAAAAAGGGGGACATTTTCTATCATCTATTCTCTCACCTATGTGATTATTTTATAGTAAGCGTACTTACCTGTCTTAGAGGAGTCGTGACTTTGGACTTTCATGCTCATCTCTCCACTGGTTCCTTTCTTTCCATCACTAGCTTGGAGCAGCCAGTAGAAAGTTAGATTTTTGTGCAAACCTGGCCCTGGATTCAGAGAGCAGACCGACATTCATAGCTTTATGAGATACATTGTCGTGGTCTCTGATCACGTCAATAAGGGAAAGATGTACAATTAATATAGGATGACAAAGTCTGAACTAAATTCCAAAGTAGGCTTTTGAAACTGGATTGAAATTATCTTTTAAAATTAGAAACAAAGATCAGGTGTGGCCTGTAATTCCACAATCAGAAGGCTAAGGCAATAGGATTTCTGTGAGTTTGCGCCCAGTGTAGGCTACCAAGTGAGTTCAAGTCCAGTCTTAACTATATAGTGAGACTAGGTCTAAGCAAACAAGCAAGCAAGCAAGCAAGCAAGGAAGAAAGAAAGAAGGAAGAAAGGAAGGAAGAAAGGAAGAAGAAAGGAATGAAAAACACAAATATAAATAAGTGAATTCATTATTTGACTTTATACCTTTTGACTAAACTAAAATGTAAACTTTTGTCAAATAAAGAAACGTGAACAAATATAACAAAAAGTTGTTTACTGTGGTAAGGTAGGTGAAATTTATGTATTATAAAAATTGATTTCACACAGAATTCCTGATGTCAGTAAGAACACAAACTACTTCATTAAATTGCAGTAATGTTTTAAATACACAGTTCCAAAAACGATAACTCAAATATAAATTCTTAAGTTCTATTATGTCATAGAAGAAATTACTTTCATTTTTTTGGCACCTCTGCTGCAAGGTGTTTGGAACACTTTGTTACTTAATGTCACAGAAAAAAAGAAAACAAGTGCACAGACACACACAAATACAACAACTAAGAGATGTGTTTCTCCCAGGGGACATAGTAGCTCAGAAACAAGAAAACAAAACTTAACTGAAACTCAAATACCCATTTAAAGACTAAAGTAGAAATTCCCAGAAAGTTGTTATTGGTTAATAATGAGTTATATTTTAGAATCAGTCACTCGTACTGAAGTGTCCTGGAAGATTCTTACAGAAAAATCCATGATTTAAAATTTCCAACTCCGTACTGACTATATTATTTGAGTGAGTCAGTAATAAACTTGAATATCAAATCCATGTAGTGAGTGTAAAGAAATTAAGGAGATAAAAGAAATATCTTAAATTTCAGAAAATTAACTTACAACCTTGCATTTGCCAGGCTGGTGCTTAAGCCGCTGAGCTAAATTCCCAGTTATATAAATATTTCTATACCTGAATATATATATGTATTTAGCTATATATAATATATATTCGTTCAGTATATATATGTTCATTCAGTTATATGAATAAGATTTGCAGCTTACATACCTCACTGTTTGACTTAGCTATGATTTCCAGTCCACACACTGGCTGAAGGCTGCAGTGGCAATGTACTGTTCTACCACGTATGAGGCCCTGCATTGAATTTCTATGTGTGTAAAAACAAACAACAGACAAGACTTATCTAAAAGCCAGTTTGTTTTCAATGGTAGGAAAGTGATTAATGTGTATATCCACATTTACAAATGGTTACCTTAAAAAATTCAAATTATTTGTTGAATAAAAATGACAAGAGTGATGATGAAGGCAAATCACATCTATTAAAGTCTTTTTCAGAGCTCATTCTCCAAACCTGATCTCTGTACATTGATTATTCAAATTATCATGTCTTCCTTTTTAATATTTAAGTATATGAGTCAAGTAAAAGATTTTATGTGTGGATAACAATGCCACTAACATTAGAACCATGGCAGCCCTATTTGAGATGCTATTACTTTTGTGCTATGGACTATTTTGATAGGAGACTGATTCCTTTCTACTACTGTGTTCTCAATTTAAATATGGTTAATAAGACAAATATTTTAAAAATACCTTTTTTCTACTGTAAAACCTCATAAAACATATTGAAATAGATACCTGAATATGTCATCCATGCTTTGAATTTGTTAACTTGTAATGTTTTAATTTTGATTTGTCTTTTCTTTGTTTGTGACTTAACCTGAAGAAGGTTTCCACCTACCATCAGAAAATATGCATGTATAGCAATTAAAGCTTCATTCCTCCATGATTTCTTCCCTTATCTTCCTGTCGTTGTCCTGAAAACTTATTTCAGAAAATTGATCTAGTAATATGTTGCCTGTGGCTTACTCTGGATATATCTAAGCCCTGCTGCACATCTAAACTTAGATGCAGTTGGTCAAACAAGGGAACATCTGGGTTGCACATTTTTAAAGCAGTTTTCTCAGGACATCAGCGTGTTGTTGGTGAGGGGTGGCGTTGTTTTGCGTGGAATGCAGATGGCCAACAATATGTACTTAAAAGTTGCACTATTGCAAAACAGGTGTGCTATGCAGGTACTCACACACTGTTATTTTGTCCTGCTGGCCTTGTATGAGAAACATTTTCTTTTATTGTTACTGGCATTTTAAACTTTGTTTAGCTACTTAAAAAAATTCTCCTTGTGGCACAATTGTCTCAAATCTTTTCCAACTGTATATTTGTTTTTCAATAAAAAAAAAATTTATCCCCCCAGATTTAGTTCTAAGTCATCTATGTAATAATATTTTCTTTAATTTTGAATGAAACTAATTTTTTCATAATTAGTTTATTTATATAGGAGATTTATTTGATACTGCTTTTTGATTGAATTCTATTTTCTTTTTATCTCTGTTAATTTATTTCCAAGTCTGAAAGAAAATTAGTGGCTTGAATGCACATTTGATTAACTGCTTACTGACCTTGGGCCAATATCTCTGCTTGGCTTTATTATTTTCCATGTGAGACTCAAATCCCTAGTGGACTAATTTAAATAAACCAAAGCACAATATTAATTAAGTGTACTGGTGAGTGCAAAAGCAGGGATGTGTCTCTGGAACAAAATATCAGCTCTTCTTCCTTTGATGAATACATGCTTTCTGCTAATATAGTCTCTCTATAGCTGATTTCTTCAACTACAAATAGGGATCAGCCATTCTAGGCAACCCCTCCTGAGGCAATTCCATTGTTAAGACTACACCGCTGACTACATTCTGCTCTATAAACTGGAATTTAATCTTTAGAGAAGTCAAAATAGAACATGTTACACTTTAAAAATAGTTTTCTTATATGAAAACTTACCATTAAACAAATATAGAATACTAACAGTTATCCCCTAATACAAGCAAACAAAACCATATCATTGTACGCAAAAATCTTTGTTCTAGTTATCAAATGATAATGGTGAAGTAGCCGTTACTGATTTGTGTTTTAATATAATATAGAATTATAATACTTATAATTAAAGTAAGAGATACAGGTTGTAAATTTGTAGTGTCCTATGTATCACACTATATTTGACAGTAATTATGTATTATGAAGGTCTTACCAAATACAGAAAAAATAGCATGCATTCCTGGAAGGAAGAAAATTGTATCATAAAACATACAATTAAAAGGCTTTTTAATATACATGGTATGTGAAAGTGATGGATTACATGAAAACATAATGTGATGAGCTAAATAATTTTATTATAATTGCAAAAACTACTGAAATAACAAACTAGTTGCATTTAATAAGCCAACAACAAAAATATACATAATAGTAAAGAATGTACTACTTAAAGGAACAAAAACAAATGGGAAAAATAGAACAACTATAAGTTTGAATACTCAAATTTATGATGAAGTATATTAAATGTAACTGGTTTTAGAAAAACAAGTAAATTAAAAGTTCAGAAAAACCAGTCTGGATCAAAATTCAGAATCAATTCTCTCGAGTATAAAAGCCAAGCAGTGGTTTTACTGACCTGGTAAAAAAATTGCCATATCCAGAGCTCTGATTTTCATTTACCTGGCTTACTTCTGAGGATCACTTATAACCCTGAAAAATGAGGTTATGCACTGTAAGTTTTGTAATACTCCTAATGCTCCTCTAGATAAAGAGCACTCTTGCTTACTGCTTGTTACAAAACTGGCAGATGCCCTAGGCCGGGTTCCCTCTACTTGGTACACTGGGGAATACAGCAGTGGTCTCTCTCTTGATGTCAGTCTAGGAGTTCTGATGTTTAGAGAATCAGTACAACAGTACAATTGTGTCTAGTACTGCATATTTTTTCTGTAAATAGTAATCATTTTTTTAATCAATCAGAGTCCCTATGTTCTATTAGAACCCAGGAAGCGGTAGTTATTCATGGAAATTGTTTGATTATATAGTGATGTTTAATCACTTCCCATTTTTATCTTGCATGAATGAAACTTATTTACACACTAAAAAGTCTTAATACTTCATAGAAGAAAATTACACAAATCTGTAAACATAGAAATATTACTAAACACACCCTGGTAATCCTGTAGAAAAATTGAAATGACTGTAATGTTGATAATGTAGTGTTGAAATCAGTCAGTAGTATTAACCAGGACAAAAAGGGCCCTTGTGTAATGCTAAGCAGCCCATTCATTACAATGACATAATGATGCTGAGTATCTATGCACTTTAGAAGTATGAAGCATATGAATAAAATCATAATAAATCTATAAGAAGAAAGGACACAATCACAAATATGGTCAGATATTTCAATAACACCCTCCTGATGTTAAAAAGAAAAATTAAACATAAAATGTCAATAAAGATATAAGAACCTTGAAAACATTACTCAACTAATTAATCTAATCACTACTTACAAAATACTCCACCTAAAAATTGCAGCATAAACTGGCACAATTTTCCAAAGGGGAATAAAAATTCATCATTACTATTGATTACTCGGACATTAAAATATAATTTAAGGAATACTAAAACAGCTTTTCCCCCTATGCTTAGATGATTCACAGAAAAACATTTAGGAGACATAAACTATTACAACTAATGTAGGAAAGAATAGCTCATCTGAACCATTTATCTGTTAGAGAAATTGGAATGTTAAGACCATCCATAACCAAAACAAAGCATTAATTCCATATATTTTACTTGAAAATTCTTTCAAGCATTTAAATAATTTATGATACCACTCCAATAACTTATTCACAGAAAATAAAACATAAGGACATCCTTCTCTATCCACTTTAGAAGGCTGTAGTGCATACTTGTAATATGTCGTTTGAGCATTTATTGTGAATATTGAGTTAAATTTTCCTGTCAAAATAGTCGCAGTCATTTCTAACAGAGGACAGCAAAATGGCTTTTAAGCCAGTGGTCAGAGGTAAAACTTTCAGAAGTTTCCCCCCCTTGTTGCTTGGGCGTCCCACGTTTCTACCATCTCCTTTAAACGTATAACTGAGATGTTTGCTACACAGTGACCCAAATCATGTTTACCTATGGACACTGATAGTCATGTCTATTTCTGTTTCTAACTATCTCTGTCTCTGTCTCTTTATCTCTGTCTCTATCACTACCCTGCTGTATTTTGTGTGTTTGTCATCTCTGTCTCTGTGCTCTTTCTCTCTGGACTCTTCATTCTCACCCTCGCATGACCGAGTTGGGGAGGGGTGGAGGTCTGCTCACCTGGCTCATTTCCACCTTGCCCAAGACCTGTAACTAAAACTGTGTAAAGCTTCTTTCATATTATGGTGGTTATAGAATTTGTGCCTTTGATGTGAAGACATATAGGTTACCCTGGAAGCATTTCTGAACACACTAGAAAAAGCAAAAGGGTTGGTCATATGGGAAGAGTAATCCCAGTCCCCAGAGTGATGGTCAAGCAAGCATAAATCAGACGTATCAGACAAGACTCGCAGTGCACGTTACACGTCGCTAATCTGAGCATCCAACCTTTTTGAGTGCCAATATGATGTCACAGGTAAAAAAAAAAAAAAAAAAACCACTCCCTGTGATGAGCAGCTGTCACAATACAGGAGTTCAGCTCATAGTTCATTCTGCATCCCCAGGGAATAAAAAGACCCCTCCGTGACCCCACTGGCTATGATTTGTGTTTACCACACACTTCCAAGTTTGTCTGGAAAGACTCAGTCTGTAGGCAGTTAAATGGCACAGGTGCAGATTGCGCGTTCCCCATCAAGGCACCGAGGGAGTCAGGACGCATGCGCAATATGCAGGTATGGTTCTTTTGTTTACTTATCTCTTTTTGTGGTATATCCGTATTGTTGAAAATCCCCAAGATAGCTTCTAGATATCTTCATGGGCAACAGAGATTTAAAAAATAAAGTTATGAAGCTTCTATTCAGGTGTTGTGCAAACTGGACAGTGTGTAAGACTGAATCGTCTTACAGAACAGGAAGAGTTTGGTACAACCTCCACAGATGAGCTAAAGAAATAGCAGGTCAAACTGTTGAAGTTCTATGCAGAAAGTGATGAATAAAATTTAATGAAAAAGAGAGTAACACTGTCTCATGCTGTTAGTGTATCAAGAGTACAGATTATCAGTGTTGCAATAAACATATGACACAATGTATGCTGATCATGAAACAAGGAAGAACCTACAAACTGGAAATTAAAGCATGAAAAGTGTTAGCATGACTGGCGTTGTGTCAGCCCTAATGAGAAAGAAAACAAAATACAATGACACATATTTTTTGCAAAAGGGAAGGGCTTCAAGAGAAGGAGTAGAGAAGGGGATAAAAAAAGAATTAAATTATGTAGTGTACATGTGCCAACCCATTTCCATGATGCATGTAACCATTTTATGCTGCATACATGAACTAAAAAAGGACAACACTAGAGATTATGAAAGAGATGATTTTATGCAAGATTGCCTGACAGTAACTAGCATAAAAGTCTCTACCAGAACCACTGCTTCGCACAAAACTACTGCAACCTTATATAGAAAGTGCTTCTACGTATGTTTAGTAATTGCCTACACAATTAAAAGGTATCGTAGCTCTTGTTATTAATCATTGTGGTAAATGATTATCACTTTCACATATCTGATGTAAAATCCCTCAAAATTCCCCTTTATTCAATTTTTAAAACGTTGTCATAACTTAATATGACATTCATATTCCCACTGGAAAGGAGTGTAGTTTGCAATAAATATCATTATTCTTTGAAGAGTCTCTCTCCAGTTCTCTTCTCATTAGAATTGACAGAGGAAACTTTAAATATTCAACTGCTTGGTTGCATACATTATAAACAGACATGACATTATTTTTTAAAGATTTATGATGGTAAAGCATCTGCTTATCAAGAGCAGCAGTGGATAAACTTATTGACAAATTTGCAAAGGTTATTGAGGATGAACAAATCTATAACACTGGTGAGGTGGCACTATTGTGGCATCATTGCCCCAGAAAGTTACTGACTGTAGCTGGATGAGACAAGCCCCATAGAGAATAAGGTCACCAAAGAAAGGACAGCAGTGCCGAGCCGTGCACTGAAGCAGACCTGCCTGAGAGTAACCTTGCTGAGATCAGCAAAAGCTGCGTCCCTGCTGTATTAAAGGAATGAATTTCTTAGCAGTCGATTATTATGCTAAAAAGAAGGCATGAGTCATCAGGGAATCGTTTCCAATTGGTTTCATAAACATTTTCTGTCAGAGTCCCAATCTGGACTTGTTCACTACTGGAACCTTTTGTTGTTTCTTGGGAATTATTTTCTTCATCCTCTAGGTGAAGTTATTATCAAAACTAATGTCTATGTAGTGTTTTTTTCCTAAAAGGGACTTAATTTAATCATGAGAACAGGGAAGCCTTAGATCAATGAAGACTACATAGAATTTTCCTGATCATCTTGCTATTAGTTGTGAACAGATATGGGTGCAGAAATTTTCCAAGTGAAGGTGGCATGGAGGACATTAGATATTTGGGTATGTTGTTGCTAATATTTTTAATACAGTGAGTGGAGGCACAATCATGCACACCGGATTCTATATCTGACCTGAAACTAAGTTCAGTGATGATGAAGAACAGCTCATAACTAACTACAAAGGATTCTAGGTGTCAACGGAGAAATATATTGATATCTGACCTCCTTATGTGAGCATGGTGCATACCTTCAGCTATTGTGAGTGAGCTACAATAAGCTTTTAACACCTGATCATGTGACTCCAGGTTTCATTTACCAGGCAGTCGTGAGACAAACAAAGGACTGAATTAAGTTGATGATGAAACTAGTGACAATAAAGATGAAGTTAAAGTTGGAGAAATAGTACCTGTAGATGACACAGAAAGATCCGTGAAAGGCCCATGGGAGTACGGCAGTATTTATTTACAACAGAACCAAAAATTACTCCATTTGTAAAATCAAACTGAGACTTCTCAGAATAAGAACATCGGTAATAAGACAAATGGTTCTGGAGAAAATTTTTTTAGAGCCATCAAGCAGAATGATTCCTTTTCCTCTGGCAGGCCATGTTTCTAGTCCTTCAAAAACTTCTGCCTTTACTCTCCCCCAAAAAATAAACTTGGGTCATTTTGTAGGAAAATGAATGCATCTTGAAATCATAATATTAAGTGAAATAAATCAGATGTGCAAGTTTAAATATCACACCATCTCTCTTACATGAGAAACCCAGAGGAAAATAAACAGCAAAGTAAAAGATAAACAATAAAGTAGGGGACAGGTCATTCTCAAAGGGAATGGGAATGAAGAGATAGAGTAGTAGGAAGGAAGCACTGGGCTGTGGTAAGTACAGGTACTAACTCATCACACAGAATGATCATAAACACTGAAAAGTGCAAATATGTAGAAAAAATAGAGAGAGAGTCCAGAGATGGGAAGAGAAGGAAGGAAAAGAAAGAAAAGCAATTGGATGGGAAAGGCATTATGATGTGTTATGTACCTGTACCAACTTCTCTCCAGAAAGGTAAACATTAGATACTCTACTCACATACTAATAAACTGGATTTTTAAAGAAAAAAAGTTTCCAGAAAACCATATATTTCTCTGATAACTGAAGAAGTGAAATATTTTTGAATACTCTTCTTGATCATTTGCATTTCTTCTCCTGAGAAGTGTCTGTTCAGTTTATTGGCCCATTTGTTATATGAATCAGATCATTTGCTTTTCTGATGTGCTTTCTGCTGTTGTTCTGAGTGTATTCTGAATATTAGTCTTATGTCGGAAGTGTAGCTGATAATATTTTCTGCCACCCTGTTGTTTATCTCTTTACCTTGCAGACTGTTTACTTTGCTTTGCAAAAGCTTTTAAACTGGACTCAATTCCATTTGTTTATTTTATCTATTATTCCTTGCTGATGTCCTAATCAGAAAGTCTTTGGCTATGTATATGATATAGGTTTGGCTATGTATATGATATAGAGCATTTCTCCTATGTTTTCTTCCATAAGTTTCAAAGCTTCAGGTCTTACACTTACATTAGTGATCTAATGGGAAGTGATTTTAGTATAAACTAAGACACAGGGTTCCAGATTCAATCTGTTTATTTAGATACAGAGTCTTCCAGCACCACCTGCTAAGAGGTTATCTTTCTGCAGTGTATGTTTCTGGTCACCTTGTCCAGAGTCAGATGGCTATAGTTCTCTTCCTCCAGTTTGTAACATTGGTCTACTTGTCTGTTTTTAGACCAGTATTCTGCTTTTGCTGCTATTGCTACAGAGTACATTTTGAAGTAAGATATTGTGACGCCTCCAGCATTGCTGTTATGGCTCAGATTGCTTTGACTATGCTGGGTCATTTGTATTTGCACATGATTTTGAGAATTTAGTTCTAACCACTAACATTTTGATTGGGATAACATAGTATCTGTAGATCACTTATGATAACACAACCATTTTAACAGTATCAATTCTGCTGATCCATAAATACGAGCGGTCTTTCCATCTTCTAGTATCTTCTTTAGTTTCTTTCTTCAGGTTTCCATGATGAAATCTTTCATTCTTGTATTAAATTGATGCTTAGGTTTTCTTTTTTAAGCTATTGTAATTGAGTTGATTTTCTGACTTCTTTCTCACAGGGTTCTTAATTGGTAAGTAAGTATTATGGAAAAAAGAATTCCATTGAGATTCCATCTCATTTCAGTTAAAATGTCTATCATTAATAGTAAAAGTAAAATACTTGCTGAGGAGGATATGAGAGTAAAGGAAATTTTATACATTTTTGGTGGAAATGTACTAAATGTAGCCACTATGGAAATCAGTGTGGAGGAAACTCAAAAATACAAAAAATATAAACACCACTCATATCACTCACTCCTTGGTGTAATCCTGAAAGAATTAAAATTGTGAAGCTAAAGTGATAACTGAGTACCCATGCTTATTTCAGAATAACTCACAATAATCAAGAAATAAACATAGGCACCATTGGATGGAAAAACAGATAACAAAAAATATACATTGAAGTATTATTCAGTCATTCAGAAGAAGATCATGTTATTTGCAGGAAAATGAAAGGAATTGAAGATCAACATGTTAGATGAAATAAGCAGACTGAGAAAGACAAATAAGGCATTTTTCTCTCATAGGTAAAGTTCAAAACTAAAAGGAGTGAGGGAAAGAGACAGAAATAACATAAAGGTAGAAGATGAACTCTTAAAGCAGAGGAAGGAAATGAGAAATATGAGAGAGGGAAGGCAAAGGGAACAATGGGATACAAATGATCCAGTGTATTACACACATCTATGAGGCTGCTAAAATGGAAATCATTCATCTTTATAACTTAGATCTCCCAATAAAGTATACAGTAGACTACAAAGTAACTTTTCATCAGTGTAACAGAGTAGCTGCAGACTGAAAGCTCATCATGGTTATTTTTATTGTCGGGCATATAGCATGGAGATTCTGTTGATGCTACTGTGCTGCTTAGTCATCTTGAACACTTTAGTTTTCATGTGAGTGATGGGATATCCCTCTTATACCGTTAAGTATATGTGACTGGCTATAAGAAACTGGTTGCTTATCAGAAGTGCATAAATTCAGAGTGAGGAATAATAGTGATGTCAAACAACCACAGATGGTTCATACTGTGGTTTCCAATGGTTCAGTTTATACAAATTATTTTTCATGCAGAAAATTACATGTATAAGGTCCTGCTTGAAAAAAATCTTGTGTTCAGACATGGGTTCCATCTCAAACTATTTCATTATATATGGAAAATATTTCAAAATTAAAAAGTAAAGAGTAAATGTGAAACTTTTGTGGCCATAAGAATTTTGGATAAAGGGTTTTCAAGTTTCTCCCTTGATTGATTCTCTGGTTTGGGATCAGACAATTAGAGGTTAGCCATTATATCAGATGCAAGGAGTATTCCATGTAAGGCACCCTGCAAAAACCCACATCCTCTTCATTTCCTGCTAAAGCAGTGTTGGTAGCACATCTGAGACTACCAGATGGTAGCTTCAATTTAGCTGAGGCTTCTAAAACAGAATCCTGCATTATTCTAATTCTAAACCTCATGCTGATACTGCAAGAATGAAGAATTAGTATCCCTCATGATCATCTCATGACCACAGAAGCACAAATTAGCAAGACAACATTATCAGATTTCGTTCTGCAAAATATACAAGAGATAATGCGTCTCGACAAGTGGACTTTATCTCAGAGATGTGAGAGTTTTTCAACCTTCTAAAATCCATACATTCTTACCATAACAACAGACTAAAAGAGAAGCATGATTCAATGAAACTTATTCTGAAAATGTGAATGGCCCTGAGTTTATTCTATTGAAGAGATTTCTGAAAATTGTTTTGAAAATCATCTTACCCCAGTGCTAAACAACTAGTTTTATGAACATTTTTGGCTACTGCTGAAGGTTGAATAATGACCTTTCCAATAAGGTTATATATATATATATATATATATATATATATATATATATATATATATTTCTAGAACTTCAGAATATGTTTTATTAAATGATAAATGGAAATAAAGTTTGTATAATAAATTGAAGTTGCAAATTAAGAGACAGTGACATAGAGTGATCACTTCAGATTACATGGGGGGGGTTAATGTTATCACAAGAGTTATTATAGTGGAAAGAAGAAGCCAAAGAGATAACAATGCGATAAAGACTGCACCCAATGTTGCTGACTTTGAAGAGAGTGGAAAGGAATTGAACGCCAATGAATTGGGCAGGATCTTGAAGCTAAAAAATACCTGAGAGTCAGTTCTCCCACGGGTGTTTCCATGAATTACAACTCTGAAGACACCTTGGTTTTAGGCAGTTAAATGCATTTCTGACATCCGATTTCCACAATTGTAAGAGAATGCATTTTTATTGTTTTGAGTCACTGTATTTGGTGTAATTTATATCAGCAGTAAGAACTGACATGGCTCTCATTGTTATATTCCATACTGACCCTCTTAAACTCATCTACTAAAACTCTTGCAGCAAAATGTGGTCGTAGCTCAACAGTTTTTAGCACAGATCAATATTTATTCAAATACAAAAAGAGATTACTAAAGATCCTTGAAAGGGAATGCCAGTATGTCTTAGTAGCATATTTAAAAAACATAATATGTAGCAAAACATTTCATTATTTTTATATCTTATTGCATTAGTAAAAGTTTGCAGTGCGTAATGATTACATTCCTTATAGGTAGTTGGTACCTGTACAAAATTCATCTTAATTCTTTTTCATCTCCTTCTTCCCCTCCCCCTCTTCATTTGTCTTTTGATTCTTTCCCTTTTGTAAAAGATTTGTCCCCCTTTTTCCTAATACCTGTCTTTTATTTTGCTCTTTATTTATATTTTATATTTCTTATATAAAAACAAGCTGTGATATTAAACTCTGTGTATCTGATTTATTTCACTTAACACTTCAGTAGAGTAGAAATATAACAAATATAACCCATTATAAGGTAGGCTGTTCATAGCTATAACCAAGGCTTTGCACAGTAAGTCTCCAGGTGTATCCATTTTCCTACGATGATTCAAATTTATACTTCTGTATGGTGGAGTAGTACTCCATTGTATGTAAATACCACATTCTATTTATTCATTCATCTGTAGCTATTATGAATTATGCTGCCACAAATATGGGTAAGCATTCATCACCTTAATATAATGTCTTTAACTCTTTGAGGAAGATACCTCTAGAAGGAACAGCTGGATTGAAAGTAATTTCAAGTTATAGTTTTGAGAAATCTCTTTACTGATTTCCATAATGAGTTTTACCAGTTAACATTCCCACCAACACCACAGAATGTTTCCTGTTACTCAGCAGCCTCTCCAGCATTTATTATTATTTGATTTCTTGATGATAACAATTCTTTCTAAGGTAAGACAGGATCTCAGTATTCTTTTAATTTGCATTTCTCTAATAGAGAGAAATGTTAAATTTTTGTATGGATTTATTAGCTGTTGTATTTCTTTTGTGAAACATCTATTGATTTCAGGTGCCTAATTTTGATTGGTTTCTTTATTTTGGCGGGTGGTCTAAATTATTTTGAGTTCTTTACAGATTTTATATGTTAGTCCTCTATCTAAGGAATAGCTAGCAAAATTTTTTAGACTGTCAACTTTGACCAATCAGTTCTACTAATATTCTATCCTACCTAAAGCCTTTATCATTCTATGAATTACTTGCCATGTAATACTTTCTCCTGCAAATATAAAATTTTATATACTTCCTTCCAAATATTAAGTCTAATTCCAGCTTCTATTTTAACAAAAATAGAAGCCTAAAGCAAGATTCAATTTCTCTAGTAATGCTTTTATGCACATATTTCTATTATCATATTGAATTGGGTATATTTCATATGCTATAAAAGAATTGGCTGTATAGCATATGTTATATATCATATGGACTTTCCACTTTTGTTTCATTTATTTGCATTATTTATAAAGGAAATCAGTAATTTATCTGGGATGTAAGATATAATTTCAATTTCCTATTTATCCTTGGTATTGTAACTGTATTTTTCCACATAATTTATCTTTGTAGTTACACTATAACATTAGTTATTTTTGTTTGACACACTTTAACTATAGCTATACAAACAGTTTTGAGCCTCGCACTTATTTAGTTATATATTTAAATTGTCTCAAAATCTCAAATAGAAAAAAATTTTCTGTAATGCAATGTATAAAGACTATAACTTTCTTTAGTTTCTTGGTAAGTTTTTTAACTGAGTGGTATGACTATGGTTATAAATGGATTATTGATGAAATGCAGAAAGATCGATTTCTTCTTAAGGAAAGGTTTGATTTAAAAATGCATGAAAATAATACTAAATTTTATTTCAAAAAACATATTGACTTGAGAGTCAAGAAGTCAGAAATTGGGGCTGGGAATTTAGCTCAGTAGCATAGGTGCCTGCCAAGAAGTCAGAAATCAATTTAAACAATCAACTTCACAAATTCAGAAGACAAATAAGTAAAAATGATTTTATTTTGATCAGAATCAAAAGTTTTGTGGTGACAGAATGGCTGAAAAGGGAATATAAAAAAATGTAAATACAAATTAAAGCTGGGTGAGGGTAGGTCTCCTAATCACGGTGTCACAACCTTATCTTAACAGAATCACTAAGCGAAGGTTAATGCTTTGGGGGGATATTCCAGGAGACCTTCTCTAAGCCTTGTTAGTCATTGCAAAAAACATACAAATGTTCAAACTAGAATCTCAGGTCAACAACATACAATAGAACCCTGCAAGGTGGACAGTTAATAACTTGTACACTATCTTCAAAATCGTTCACCTACAATATATGGAAAAAAGGAAACTTACCTCAAACATTTCCTTAGGGTCTATATTTCCATTTGTGTATCTATATTCATTTCTGTACCTATGTATTTAATTTATAGAGTCAGTCATAAAAATGTTATTACTATCTGTCAACACTAATTGTGACCATGTACAGATTAGTATTAAAATGTAAGTGGAACTGCCAGATCATATTCATTGATCTCCAATAATAGGGGAAACCTGCAATGCCGAAGAAAAAGATAATGAAGAATAAGGCACCTTTGAGCTAAGTAAATAGAGAGAAAAGAGCCTCTCTCTGCATTTGTGATTGTTTGTTATCATTAACTAGGTATTATTCAGGGATCCAGTTTCTGTTTTCATTTATCATCATCAGCTGAAGTAGATTATGGCTAATGATGGGTAAATATGCAGCGGTGATGTGGATTTGTAAGGATGTTTATTTGTGTGTTGAACATAAATTTTTGTTAATTCAGTCATTTTTCAGTCTCAAGTTGCAGTGATTTATATCCATGTGGATTTAAAAAGTGGAAATTAATTTCATGCCATCAATTTACTTTTCCACTGAGTAATTTAGGAAACAAGAACATTAGTTTAAAAAAAATAAGAATAAAATGACCTCCCAGAAAAATACTTTGGCTTCTCAATTGGGCTTTTGCTGTAAACAATGAAATTTTTGAATGTATATAAACAGTTAACTTCCTTTACAAATAATATAAATTTTCCAATTACATTTTCTTATAACACATGCACCTATATTTTAAATATGTATGATTTTTATTTGTTTTGTTAGTCACACCAGCTGACATTGAGAGATTATTTAATCTTGGGGTACATTGATCTACACCCACATTATTTATCAAAATGGATATTTTTAAATCTTTAAACATTATTGGTTCAAAGATAACAAAATTCAGCTTTTACCTTGGTACTATTTTTTCCCTTTAGAAAGACTTACAAATAAACATTAGGAATAATTCTATACCTTATATTACCAACAGAAGTTCGTTAATAAACAAAAAGCTGATTTCGTGGTTAACCTTGATGTGCACACCATTAAATTAATGCCCTTTAAGAAAATTGTAATGTTAATGCTCTCATTGGTTTATGTACTTTTTTAAAATCTGACTTAACCAATGGTCAGTAAAAAAAAAAAAAAAAAATTTAACTATCGAAATAAAAATATTATGATATGTCTACACCAAAGAGTAGAGACATAATTATATAATCGCTTTTTATGGTTTTCATTTTGAATGTACTCAAAAACATCCTCACGTGTTCATAATTGGAGCTTTTAAGAAGTGACTGGGTCATACTAGGGCTACAACAATCAGTATATTAATCCACTGATGGTCATAGGTGCTGTTACTTGGAAACAGGGCCCTGTCGTCACAAGTGGTTTGTCACCCCCAGCCCCAGGGAATGACTGGGGAAGGGACTGACCCCCGTGGCTCCTCCCCTTTTCCCTCGCTTCCTGATTGACGCCCCACACCTTTGCAACACTGATCCAAAACTTAATGCCAAGCAATATTTCAATACCAATTAGAACTCTGAGAAAGGTAATGATAATGGTGATGGACATGAAGTTACTGGAAACAGCGTATAGTGGACAGCCTAGGCTACTGCTGTGTTCAGGTGAAAGCAGGGTTCCCCGTCACAGGAAGTCCTCCCTCAGACATAGCAGGGGTCAGGTACTGTGTCTCAGTGACAAGACCCCCTTCTATAAGAATATTCTATACTATGATTTATATTTTATCAGTGAAAAATGTGAGAAAGTGAAAAAAATCAAGTATAAATTAAATACACCATGACAATAGTGGTGTGCTTCTGATTATGGTTAGAGTCTCTAGAAGGCTTCATTTCCCTAACTGTGTAACACAGCCATCCATTGAAAGTATCACTCCATGTTGTCTTAAATGATTTAGTAATGAAAAACCATGTGTCTTAGATAAAAGCAGCTATACCTTGCCCAGAAAAATGTAAGTTTGCGTTTCTGCTCCAACTCACAAAAACCTAGTTATTGATGTAGGGGTTAAGTTGTTAGGTCATAATTTGATTTTTAGTATACAGTTTCTGGCAACTAGTGAGTGAGGACTTTCTGTGACAGAAAACCCCACATTCATCTGAAATATTCTTAGCATCACTAGGATGCGTGTTATATCCTGTGCTCAGTAAATGCCTGTCCATTAGCATTACAGTTACCTTCTTTAGGCTGAACTCAAAGTGCTGTTTGTATGACAGTACAAGTTACTCTCTCTAGTACTGCAGAGTACACTTTTATCAGTGTGAGCAGAAATCTCATTAACATTTACTGAAATAAATTTATAATCCTGCTAATAATTGCACGATATTTTAGAATTTTAAATCTGTTGCAAATGACGTTCAATGTTCTTACACCCCATCTCTGTAGGCACAGCACTGCGAGACGTTTTTTCACACCTGTGATCGTGTGAAGTTTATAGAAATGAAAAGCTCTCTGTGTTCTTATCAGCTTTGGAGGAACCCCAAGCCCTGCAGGCTGGGACTCTGTGAGGGATTTTCATATACACTAAGCAAAAGAACGAACTATTCAACAGCTTCTTGAAAGAATGGTGTTTGGGAAAGTAGGGGATAGGAGTGAGGCCATTTATGTAGTCGAGTATGGTAATTTTTAAGAAGAAAATATCCTCTGAAAACTTAAGGAACATGGGAAAAGAGTCTATCAGTATAAAAACAAGTTAATGTCAATGTAATAAAAAAATACAGATGTTCAAACTGTGTGTGTGTGTGTGTGTGAGAGAGAGAGAGAGAGAGAGAGAGAGAGAGAGAGAGAGAGAGAGAGAGAAAGAGAGAGAGACGAGACTCTGGACAGAGAACTCAAGTTCCCTACAGTCTTTACTCTGAGATATACCTCCTGTCTTTATTTGACTATTTTAACCTCAAGTTTAAAATTCCTCTGCCTCATTGGTCTGCAGTGCTGGGATTACAAGTCCCTGCCACTTTGCCGGGCTTAAAAACTGTAGCAATTTATAAAATAATCTTGAGATAAATAACTGAGTAACTCTTTTATACACTTTCTAGCAAATAATGACCTTATTTATGCAGATCTGTAAATTTCAAACCTCAAATAGTTATGAATAATATAACAACACAGTAAGATGAAAACCAAGAAAACATATGCTTACATTTATTCATATTTGTTGAAAGCACAAACTTAAGTAGAGGATCAAAACTTAAGTACAGAATCAAAAACTTAAGTAAATTAAAGTAGTCTCACAGTGTCTTAACATGTCTCATTTGTTCATTTTTAAAATTTTGTGTTAGTCATGTTTGCAGGACATAATGATTACCTTCACTGTGGGGAAATGGTGAATATACAAAGCTATCTATCACACATCCCAAGTCCTATTTTTCCCCCTCTCCAACTCCATTTTATTTAGCCAGGATGAGATTCTTTTATTTGTCTTAGAAGACCTTATACAGTTAATTATCATAGGGATTGGATCAAGGTCCTGTGCACTGAGCCACAGCCTCAGCTCATTTTTTAAACTCGCTCTCTTTAATTTGGAGACAGGAATTCACTAAGTCGCTGACGAAGCCAGATTCAAACTTGCAATCCTCCAGTGTCAGCCTCACAGAGTGCTGATACTGCAGACCTCTACCACCAAGCCTGATTGGTTCCTAAGGTTGAGAAATTTCATTGTTACTGACAGGACAGCACAGCCTTTTTAAACTAACACAGGGATTATCTGAACCCAGGAATTAAAACAAAAACAAAGGAAATACCTGACAATAAATTACTAATTACCAGTGGGCTTTATGCAAGATCAAAGCTTAGAAAATATGTGAAATAGAGAAACTCAAGAAAATAAAAGTTTTTTAAAAAAAATTAAAGATAATCTATAAGAAAAATTAGAAAGTGAATATATATTTACATTGTTTTCTGATCAATGATAACACAACATATTTAATTTTAATTGGTAATTACTTAGAAAAAGTATTCTAAATTAAAGCTATAATTCTATTTTCTGCAAGAGTCCATGTGAACATAAAAAGATTGACTAAAAATAATAAATTTGAAGATAAATGCTAGTAAAATGAATATAGTTTGCAAAAGAGAAACAATATCACCTGGAATCTAAGTAACAAAAAAAAACCAGTTAAAATATTAAATTATCATTTCCCCAACAATAACATGTATAGCAGCAGAACAAAACATATAGAAAATACAAGTCTAATAGAACATTGAACAGTTTGAAACTAAACAAACTCATCCGGAAACAGCTGATCTCTCTCCTGTTATCAGACTCAAGGGTCTTATACTACCTACTAATAATAGATATAATGAAGGTTCTTTTAATGACAAAAAAACAGGTTGTATCTCATATGTGCAACTTTACATCTTTATATATTTAAAGTCATTCTCTTGAAATATACTTTAAAAAGTTTGACAGAGTAATAATGAAAAAAGACATTCATACTAAAAATGAGATATCTTAAAAGAATAAGTACATTAAAATATGCAAAAACCTATCAGTGTGTATTATTGTAACCTGGTCACCTAGTGTTATCGTTTGTGTCGGGATGTCCCTTCAAAGCCTCATGTGGTCATGGGGGGTGGTTCTCAAAGATGGCTGAATCTAGCATTTATGATTGGGATTGGTGGTGTGAGTGCTGTACCTGCCGAGGAGTAGGTAGCTAGCACACAATATAAGGGAAGGAGAGGGGCTTGCTCCATTCTTTTGCCCTTCCATTCTTGTTATTTGCAGCAACAATGAACAGCTGCCCCTCAGCCATGCCACTCTGCCTTGGAGCTGGATGAGTGTGGACTGAAACCTCCACAAATTAAATAAACCTTTCCTTTTTTCATTTTTGGCATCAAGTATTTTGTCTCAACAATAAGAGAGAAGCAACTAATACACCTAAGAATAATTTTAAAAAGAAATAATCCTTTTGTTAATTCTAGACTCTAAGACACCTATTAACAATTTAAAAAATAACTAATCTTTTATTAATGTTAGAATCTAAGATTTTAAAGTTTTTTTTTCTTTTTAACGTCACCTTGACAATCTTTATGGTTAATAAATGAATCAGCAGAATGTGGAGACTAAAAAAAAAAAACTCTTGTCAACTTGTCAATAAAAAAATTAATTGCTGAGTATCTATTAAACAGCAAGTCAGTAATATAAAACAAGTACTCAAGTGCTTCTCATAGAGATCTACAGTGTAGTGGATGAAATAATGTTTGTACAAGAATGTTCGTGTCTTAATCCCTAGGACCCATGATCATATTATTTTATAGGGGAAGATGAAATGACTTTTCCAAGATAAATAAGTAACTTAAAATGGGGAAATAACCCAGAATTATCTGGGGGACCCATACATGAAAGACAAATACAGAGGGAAAAGACCATAAGCAAAGAAACTGGGGATGCTTATAGCAAATGGTAAAGTCAAGAACACATCCTCAAATTATCACCAGCCTTTTCATGTTTGAATTTAGTCCAGTGAAATCATATTTACACACTTGATTTTCTAGATTTAAGATAAATTTTTATAAGACATCTAATTTGTGATAATTCATTACAGCAAATGTAAAGAACTAATGCAAATATTTAAAATGAGATAAATGTGAAAATATCAATAAATATTTACATTTTTGATATTTCCAATAAAAATATAACTAAAATAAAACATGGATAATAGGTAAAATTGGTTATAGAAATTTAAAAAGTTATAAGTGCTATTTGGATTAAAAAACTTTTGATTTTAAAGTTCTAAAAATACAAACTAAAAACTAAATCACAAAAATTTAATTCTAGTAATTTTTTAGAGTAAATGTTATGAAAATTATCAATAATTTCCTTCATCTAATAAACTCAACATTTAATTAAGAGAGTGAATTGATTTCATTCTATATCAATGAGATCATTGATATTCAAATTTTTAAAAATTTATTGCCTTTCTTTTACCAGATTGTATCTTTACTATATTTGTAGATTCTTACTACACTTACATAAATGTTATTTAATGGCCATTATTTAACAGAGTTAGTTCTTAGCCATTTTTCTGTGCTTGAATTTTTTTTCCTGTGGTAATTCATTCCAGATTGGGGGATTTTGTTGTTACTAGTACATAGAGAAGGAATTGCTACAGTATTAATTCCATGATTCTTTTTTCTCACTGAGGAGAACTTGACCAGTTGCAATATTTTTAAGCCATAGTTTACTCTCTACAGAAATATTTTAGGCTCCCTGTATGTGAATAGATTTAAGATATTTTGATTATGTAGTTATTTTTACTTCAATTTTTGAAGAATTCTCCTCTAGAAACTTAAGTACTTTCTAAAGCTAAATCTCTACACTCAGTGTTATCTTAAAGCATTACTAGGATGTGGTATATTGTTTTAACTTCTGAAAAACAGATGAAGTGACTAAATCTTGGGGTTGGCTTTTCACAGTCACAGTTCGGAACATAGCTTTCTGGTTGCCAGTCTCTGCTCTGTGTGTGTTCATGTACTTTATACATTCATTCATGTACTTCATCCTTCCTGTCATTTTCCTAATTCAGCATTCACTATAAAGAAAACCATTTGTTCAAGTCACTATCAGAGTTTTAATATATATTGATTTATAAACTATGAATACATCTTTATAGTTAGCAGTCAATTAAATATTTAATATATGGTTTTCTTATCCTCTTTTATCATCTATTGTAATCAATACAATATTCTGATCTTTTGTGCTTCTCATAAATTTTCTGTTACTAATAATTTTGCACCAAACTCCCACAAAACCCATTATCATCCATTAACATGCTTTTACCCTTTTCCTTTCTTCTGAATTCACCCCAATCTATTCCCATGACACTGACTTAAACAGAGTACATTTTAGGCTTTCTTCTTTTCTTGCTTCCTGAGGACACTTCGAGCCCAGAATGATATTAGAACAAATAAGGTGCTTGAAGTTAAGACACTTAATAATTTGCCTGCCTCCTGCTGCTACCCCTGCGACTTCATTGTATGTTGACTCCACCACAAATGAATGATCCATTATTAACTGCTTAGCTTTCAGCTAAACACCAAACCTGGATAAATGAGACATCATTTCATTATTAAATAAAAATGAAATATGCAAGGTTGAATCCAAATATTTTTAGAGGCACAAGAGAATTGGTTAGTACATCCTCTAACTTTTTTGTATGTATATAACCTCAAGATCTATTTTGCTTTTAGCAGTTGCTAAAGATGAAAAAATAGACCTCATTGCCCTCTGAATTTGCCTAGTCTGCTGTGAGTAGAAAGTTGTTCCAATGCTGTCTACCAAAATGATGCCATAAAAGACAATACTGTGAAAAGTTTTCTCAGTTGGAAGGAATTTAGATGATAAAATCACACACACACACATTTATATCTTATATAAATGTTCACTATGTGTTTCTAATTGACTCACAGACAATAGCAAAAATGATGACAAGCTGTTCAGAATCTTATTCAGAAAGAGAAAAATTGGTGACAGGTCTGAGAAAAAGATATATGATTAAGCCACTCATGCTAGGCACAAAATGTGATGACACGTTTCTCACAACCAAAGCATTCAATAGCCACATAAACAGAATGAACCATGCTATCCATTTCCCCCTACCCAATATCCTTGCTTGTTCAAAGAGCCCATGAGAACAGTATTATAAAGATTGAGAATATCGGTGGCTCAATAGGATGTTTTTCCCTAGACATACTTCAGTCTGATGTGACTACCAGTAGTGGTGAAAGCCAAACCCACCAACAGAAGAGGCAACAGCATGGTACTAACCACCATCCACTCAATGTTCCCCAGAAGCACAAGGCTGGGGGAAGTTGACTACACTGGAGCCATCCAGTGATGGTGGGACTTCAACTTAATACTCATGTGATAAACAGCTAGATACACATCACCATAGCATTCTTTTGGAACCCACATCAGAAGTATAGAAGATGATTTATCTAGCACCACAGATTTGCATGCACTTGCTAATATAGCTGCAAGCAGAGGAGGATGGCAATAGTTTTATGTAACTATGGAATTCACTGTTCTTATCAATCACCCAGGAGCCAGTGTCTTTATGGAATGCACAGGTGGTAGCTTAAACTTCAGTCAACTTTGCAGTTGACAGAAAATAGAAAACTTACCTACAATGTATAGCAATGTGTCCAGGAATTCAATTTATTATTAACAGTAAATCAGACTATTATCTGGAGGAACCTGTCCAAAGGCAAACAATAGCCCTTGTAGGAATAGATTAAAAATGATAAAGACTTGATTGATAATTGAAAGATTCCCTAAATTTCTTTTTTCACTGTTTCCAGTTCAGGATTATTCATTTCTACACTGCTGCCCACTACTGCATCGGTATCTATCAAAGCTGTCCTTAATCTGAGGTGCAGTAAGAGGACTTCAACTAGGGACTAGATTGACACAAATTTAGGACCTTGACTTTTGCTTTCTTTTGAGAGACCTTGTATTTCTTGCCTTGGAATCGGCTCTGTTAACCCAAGAATGTAATTCAGTTGTCCATTTCATTGTGTATGCTCATCTTATCTTTACGCAATATACATTAAGTTATTCAGAGTATACTATCTATAAGTATGGTCACCAAAGAATTATTAGACAGGCATATATATCACACTAAACCATATTTCTGACTTGCAAAAATGTTTATTTTGAAGATAATTCTTAGGACAGCATTGGAAGATCTCGTATCAAATGTTTGAGTAACACATACCATTTGGAGAACTGCTTTCAGGTTTCTAAAATGTAATATATTTTTATGACTCTAGTAACTACTTAAACAAAATCTTTCATAAACATTTAAAGTTTTAAAGCAAAATAGTAACAACAAAATAAAAATTACCACACTCCACCATCTGCTTGCATTTCTATTTAATGTGCCAAATCATAATATGCAGAAAGAAATTGTTCTTCAAGCTACATAATAAAGGCTTCATTGGTAAACTGCTAATACTGACTGAGGTGTAATTGGTAGTAAAAATCTAGATGTTGGGAGGCAAAATACAATAGTGTAGTTAAAACAATGCATCACAAACATGGATCTAAGAAAGTGTTATATAGTTTCCACATTTAAATATAAGACATCACTTTACTTGCCATTCCAGTGCCGATTTATCAACAGATCTTATTACTCTTCATAAGCATTAAATAATCATTTTGTGAAATTACTAGATGAACTGTGATAACATACTTTCTTATTAGTGGTATAATGACACTATATTATATCACTGTGACTCATTAGCATCATAACCATCCCTTGAATGGACTAAGAGTTGCCTAGCAGATTTGTGAAGCACATTTCCAGGTAAGTTTGGGGAGGCCATGAGAACAGGACCTCAGGGACGCTATCAGGTTCCTAGCACTTTCTTCTCTGGTACTCTTTTCAACTCACTCTGCTTCCTGGATGGCATGAGGTGAGAAGATTTCCTTCTCTGTGCTCTTCTACCATAACCTCTGCATTGGAGCTTACTAGTGACAGATCAAAAGTTCTGAAACTGTGAGTCAAATTAGTCCTATCCTCCTTTAAGTTCTGGGTGTTGGATATTTTGTCTCAGCAACAAGAAAGCTGACCAAATACAAGGACTAATCAACTTTTAAATATTTCACAAAGACACAGAAGTATCCATGGAAAATATATACAAAATGCAGTGGGTCCGATAAGACAAATAATAGATGTATGGCCATAACCCCCATCCTATTCAGTTTTAGATGGAATTTCTTGAGAATAACTATTTTGCACTTTGTCTTTCAACTTGTACTTCCTAAAGCTTCTTTGTTGAGCTGCACTAATTTTTTTTTTCAGTTTGGATTTCCTAATTATAGAATACTTTCACAGAAAATATCTAATGTCCAGAGAGGAAGGGCTTTTTAAGGGTAGTGGTCCGTGACTGTGTTGGAGTCAGCTAGCATAGTCTGCCTCAGAATAGTATAGCTCCATTTCAGGAAGCATTTGTTTTTACTACAACTAAATATGGTATTGGCAAAAATGATAGACTGCTCCCTGTAAATATTAATAATTTCATCTTGCAAACATATTTTCCTGAATACATTTAGATTTATCAAAAATATTTCTAGAATTGTTACTACATGACAGAATGTATATACTTAACATAAATTCTGAGTGGAAATATAAAAGGATTTTCACATCTCTAAACAATTTGTTCTATCTCTCAACACATCATCGATCATTTTAAGCTTCTGTAAAGCATTTCTCTCACCTCTGTGTAAGTATCTGAATTTACAGGTGCTTTCTCTTGAGTACATTTTTGTTGATGAGCCATGACAGAGACTTCATTTATGTCTATTTTCTTTCATCACTCACTATTAGAGAAAAGAAAAATCAGGGTCTTGCTGTCCAGAAATTCATGAAAATATGACACAAAGACTTCAGAATATTGTCATAGTTGTAAATATCAGAACAAGCCTTTGTATATTATTTTCCAACAAACTCATATGACCTTTTTGATTTCAGAGAATTACATATCAATCTCTTCACTAGGTTTTTAATATATCTATGGTATAGATAATATTTTTTATATCTACATCTATATTACTCTGTATTTTTATGTATCCATATAACTCCTGGCAGATAGGTATAAGGCTAAACATATGTACACTTAGGGCATTTATGGATACATATATGTTATAATAAATAATATATTTATCACAGTTCACAGTACAAAACCAAAAAATACTTGAGGAACCACACATATTTATCAATACTATGTAAATAAGCCACCCATGATTTAAACTTATATGGCAATATAAACAGAAATTATTTCCTGTCAATTGCTGATTTTAAAAGTGAATTGAGATTATTTTATATTTTTATTTTAAATGCATTTCACATTTGAAATGAGGGAATATTTTCTTTGTATATTATGTAAATTCTTCTTATCCATACATTTATTATATTTGTCTCTTTATTCATTTATTTATTCATTTATTTTGGTTATTTGGCTTATGATTTCATTGAAAACTTTTTTATTCTAAAGCATTTGTGAAAATACAAAAAACTTGCTATTTCTTGTGTTCTTTGAAATTTCATGTTTCTAAGGTATTTTCTTTAGTCATTTTCTATATTCTTAGAGACACACTACTTCAGATTTATGCAGTTTCCAAGAGGATTATAATTTTATGGAAAGAAATTAATTATTCTTACCAGCTTGATTCTGAATTTTTGTATAGCTGAAGACATTTTATGTTTATTTAGAGTTGAGTATAAAAAACTTTGAATGAGTTGATAGTTGTGTGTTTTTAAAATTATATTTCCCTTACTTAGCTAAATTTCATTCATTTTCTTCGAGTATTCAATATTATAATTAAAAATATGATGTTAATGCATTTAGTGTGAGTTACCAATAATTGATGATTTTTCATTAGTTTCTAGAACATAGCTTTTTACTTTGTCATTAGTGAAAATCTAAATATTCACTAGATTATTTCCAACATGTTTTTTTTTTCTTTTGAGTATTGTGTTAAGCATGCCATTTAATTATTATAGAAGGGCCAATATTACAAGAGGGATGAAACATTTATAAAAGAAAAAGTTATTTCCTGAATTAAATGCCCAGAACTGATAAAATTGGGCTATTTATGATTTTTGGCTATAAAAACTGACAAATTAACCTCTCAAAAGAACTGCAAAGCAGGTTTGGTGTACAGACCAAGAGTTTTAAAATTGTTGTTGTGTCTTCTGCTGATAGAAGTCATCACAATTATTATGTTCTCTAAGAGTCAAAACAGTAAGTTAAGATTAAAGGTAGTTATTTTTATGTTGATTTCAACCTTGCAAGTTTGGTTTGGTTTTGGCCTTTGGAGTATGAGGATTGAAATCAGGGGAGCCCTACCACTGCGTTACTCTGCACCCCTCCTCTAGAGACAGGATCTCCCTCATTTGCTGACAGGACTCAAACTTGCCTCTGACTCTCTAAATGCTGGGGATTTCAGGCATGAACCAAGGAGGCAGCTGGCTTCCTCACTGTTTTGGTGAAAGTGGTCATTCCTGTATTACTTGGGCAAAATCTGCTGTCTCTATTTACTGTATCTTACAGTCTAAAACACTAAAGATGGCAAGTACTAATGACAATACGGTCAAAGAGGAACCCTTATATGTTCATGGTGAGAATAGAAGTTGGTAAATCCATTATGGAAAATACATATGAAAGTTTCTCAAAAAATTTAAAAGTGTAATAACTTCCATAAGTTGTAGCATTTCTTTCTCTGAGTATCCAAATTAATGAAACCAGTCTCTTTTTTTTTCTTTGTTTTAATAGGTACTGGGGGTCAAACTCATGACCACATGTTTACAAGGCAGGCACTTAGGCAGCTGAGCTAAATCCCCAGCCTCAATAAAAGTCAGTCTTTTGGAGACACATCTGCCCTCCACATTCACTGCAGTCTTAAAAAGAGCCAAGATATGGAATCGACCTAAATATCCATTACTGGATAAATGGATAATGAAAATGTACATGTGCACAATTGAATACTGTCCTACATTGTTTTACTAATTAAAATATACAGTCTAATGGAAATTATAATTTAAAATGTAAAAATTATAAAGAAGAAATTTATCTGTGATGTCTTCATCTGATTCAAACCATTCTTGATTGATAACCGTTTTCTAGTTTTATTGGAATATGTTTGTTATGCGATAACTATATTTGGACGAGGCATATATAATCATATTTTGATCATCTTCAGTCTACCTCTCCACTTCTTTCCTCCTTTTCCCTATTACTCTTCTCCATCTCTACAAATTCTACCTTTCTTTCATCTACCATGTCTCCTCTATTTCACTACTTTATTTATATTTTGGGATTTTCATAAGAGAAACCAAACAATATTTAGCCTTGAGTGTGATTTTTTTTAGTATTGTAATCTCAAAATCCTATTTTTTTGGGCAAATGACTCAAATTAATCCTTCTTTTGGCCCAAATGTTGCACATATAGTACAATATTATATAACAAGTGTTAGATGCTATTATATAATAAATTATGTAAGTAACAAATGGAGTAAATGTGAGAGATATCATTATGAGATATATAACTTTCACTTTTGCTTTATTTGTTCATTGGTTTATGCATATATAGGTCATTTCTGTAGCTTAATTACTGTGAATTGTGTTGCTATAAACATGAATATGCATGTATCACTACAGTATAATGTCTTTAACTGTAGCAAAATACCCAGGACAAGTATAGTTGGGTCAGTGAGACTTAAAAACAACAAGAGAAAAAGGAAAGATTGATCCCAGAGCATCTAGATGACTCCAGAAGAATAGACTGAAAACAAAGGTATAAACAAGTTATTAATCAAAATTAATGCAGAAAAAAATTACAAATTTAGGGAATGAAATGGATACAAGTAAAGGAACAAGTGGAACTCCAGATAGAGATGGCCAGAAAAGAAATTCCACCAATGTGGTATCATGGTAAAAATCACAGGACTTGAGAATAAAGAGAGAATATTAAAAAGCTCTTAGAGGAAAATGACAAAATATAAAGGCAAGCCTACGAGAATAGCACCAGATTTCCAAACATAAAGGCCAGGAGAGAATGCAATAAAGTTTTCTAATCCATTAAAACAACAAACAAACAAAAACACTTGCAAATCTACATTGCTATCACCAGCAGAGGTATCCTTCAAAATTGCTGGGGGAAATATAGACCTTCCATGACAAGAAGAATGTAAAAAAAATCTGGACCAACAAATCAGCATTGTAAAATACATTCATGGGAATCCTAAGGAGAGACAGTAAGAGCAACATTACAAAAGAGTCCAAATAAAGGATACACTACTTGGAAGAAAAGATAAAGAAAAGCAAAAAAATAAAGGAAACGACACCAGAAAAATAAAATGACAGGAATCAGTAAATAACTTTCATAATAACTCTCAATGTAAATTGTCTTATTTCACTACTTATCAAAAGAAAATATCTGTCATTTACAATACCAAGGAGAACATTAAAACATTAGACCAAGTGAAGTGTGTGAGGCACAGAAAACAAACATCACGTGATCTTCTACATGAAATAAAAAGTCTCATGGAAGCAGAGTGCAGTAATGATTATCAGGGACTCAGGGAAGGGAGGCTGAGATAGATTGGACAAATATTTCTCAAAATTTCAGATACAAGCCAGCATGTCGCTCTGGTAAGTGGCTGTGACCTGGCAAGCCCCAGCCGCCCCAGGGCAAGAACCATATCAGCGTTTCATGATATCTGCGACAAGCCATGGTGGACCTTGGGGCGCTGGGAAAAGGGGCAGCCGGTTCACCCCTCTGAGGGAAGCTGTGTGCCTACCAGAGTGCGTGCTAAAAGTCAAACATCCACACACCCCCACCCCCACACCCCCGCTAGCAAGTGAGAGCCGGAGATCTGAATGTGTTTTGTGAGTTTAACTATATGTGAAATAGCAAATAAGGGGGATTTTCTTCTGACATCTCTTTGAGGGCAAATATTTTTATCTCTGTTTTGCTTTGTTTTGATCAATGGTATTTCTCTATTAAATATTCTGTTCTTGTAACTTCAGTATTTCCTTTGATATTGCTCTGCCTGATTGAAAGAACAACTGTTGTGAAGAAAACCAGCTATACTATTGTACCTATTGCTGTTGTCGCGGTGACCTGCTGTGAGGTTCTGTGCCAATTTCACTGCACTGCCTGGGTTGGCTATGTCCTGCCTTGTTTGGCTGTATTTTACTACCTTCAGAATAAAATAAATACATAAAATAAACAATAATAATAAATAAGAAAATATTTAAAAAGTAAATAACAACAAAACAGATCAGCAAGGTACTAAGCAACCTGAAACATGATATAACTAAACAGATAATGAACTTAAAAAGCAAAAGGAGGAAAAGCAAGTGCTCTAAAGGATATAACTGCATGTATATTTAAGGGTGTAGGATTGATAATTATGTTGCTAAGTTTTTGTTGGATCAGAGAATGGAACTGTTTGCAGCCTCACTGTTTGAATGCCCACTTTGTATGCTTTGATTTTGTAACTTGAACAACTACATCCAGGAAAACAACATGCAATGTATCAACTAGTAATTTCTTACAGTTCATTTTTTAAAAATTCTGTATTGTTTCTACCTTTTTTTACTGTTTTTCTTTATTTTCCCCTCTCTTTAAATAAAATTTTTAAAAAATTTCAGATGCATAAAAGGAATGAATTAAGGAGATTCATATGCAGTAAATTTGATACTTTATTTAGCATTTAAATTACAAAGATAAAAAAATCATCATCAAAACTCAAAGTAATCATTCACATATAAGAAAATTTAGATTAAAAAATTGCAGTTGTAGAATATTTGCAATTTATAAAATGCACCAAATCCAAAGTCTAGTATTTTTTCTTTTGTAATAACTCTAATTGAATTTTGGAGGAAAAAGAGCTACTGATACTGCTGTTATAATTCTTTAAAATAAAACTTTGAGTAGTATGCTATTAAAAAAATGATAATGACCTAACATTGAAACAGAAAGAACCAACATTGAAGAACAATGCATGTTATTATAGTTTTTTCTAGCTTGGCATTGTTTCTATTTCAAATATAGAATATATAAAGTCATTTTCTAACTTAACAAAAACTGTTAAAGATTTCGCACATTCTGTTTCAGCTTTTGGTTTCTCATTTTCTACTCTAAGGTTCAATTAAGAGTGTGATTCTCACACTTAAACATACCATTATTTTATGCCAAAAGGATAAAATTACATGAATTATAAATAAAATACTTGGTCTTCTAGGTAGCAAGAAAATAAAAGATAAAAGTGAATTATTTTGAACAGTAAAGAAACATGAAGTTTTCAACAATATGTTCTATAGCTATTTAGAAGTTCATGAGACAGTGCACTTTTTAATATCCATGTTAGCACAATAATATTTTGGGGATTAGTTTTACACATTTTATTTATATGCATTTCCATATTCCATGATTTGAGGTACTAAACAAAGTGATTCTTTTTATGCCATAATTTTTCTGGTAGTTGATTGTTTCAGTTCAGACTGGGGTTCACTTCAAAACTGCAAATTATATTGTTTGCTAATGAAACAAGTAGCTTTTCTATATGTGTGTATAGCATTTTTCTTCACTTTAATTTTCTTGTTCATTTACATTTATTTTATTATAGTTTTCACAGTGTTTCTAATCTCCCATCATATATGCCTTAATATAAATTATAATTTCTTATGTAGATCATATGTATATATTTGAATAACCATTTGAATGCATACAAAAGCAAGTGATCCTGCATTGTGACTTATCTGGTAAATGAACTTTTAGTCTTTTGAAATATTTATCAAATACTTTTAAAATTTTACATCAGCAAAACTAATACAATAAAAATTGACCTATTATTGTTCAGTTCTTTATATTTGGAATTCATAAGCTAGTACATTTTAGAATGATGAACTGGATACACACCCAGACTGCATGACTCAGTAGACAGTATCTTCAACAGGTCATGGAAGGGTAGGTAGAATAGAGCAGTGAGACACAGTTTTCTTGTATATTCCATCCAACCTATAAGATTATTGTTTGCTGCAACCCAAGTCCCTAGTGGAACTTCTGTCTTTAGTAAAAATATCTCCAAACTTCAAACTGTAGTAATCCAGTAGGTGGACTCCTCCAATATCACACTCCATTAATCTAATATCACACACCCTAGTTCACTAAAAAGCCACATCTACCAGAGCATGAGGCTTTGGGGCAATATCTAGATATAAGCATAAATATGTTATGGCTAATATCTAGCTGTCCCCCCAAAGCCTCATACAGTCATAGGTGACACAGTTTCAGATGTGGCTGGATCTAGACTGTGTGGCAATGGGATTAAGAATGAGTGATTACTAAATAGGCCCACTGATTGCTTTGTCACACCCTAGGTGGTGTGTAGCCAAAAACAGTATAATAGGGGCAGAAAGATGCTGTTTAGGTCCCTTGCTGGCTTGCTTCTGCTGTCTTCTGCCTTCCACAAACTGTTGCTCCTCTGTAATGGCCCTTTGACAAAACACCTTACATTGGAGCCAGCTGATTGTGGACTGAAACTTCTATAAACTCTGAGCCAAATAAAGCTTTGCTCCATTTGAGTGTCAGATACTTTGTCTTATTAAGGAGAGAAAAGTAACTAAATCAGAATTTGGTATCAGGAGTTGAGTCATTGCTATGACATTTCCTGGCCATGTGACTCAAGAGCCCTTGGAACTGGCTTATGAGAAAGAAATAAATTAGGAAGTTTGGAGATGCCACTAGAGTTGGAATGCCTTAGACTGTAGTAGACAGGAGATTCTGGTCAGAGCTCAGAATACCAGAAAGGTGATAGGAATGCTGATGGTAAAGATCAGGCTCAGACCAGGCTCAGGAAGTTTCTGCTGGAAAGAAGGACTGCATTGACTGTTGGACTCCAGAAAATGTATGCTATAGCTTAGCAAAAATTTTGTCTGCATTTTTCTTATGTCCTGAGACTTTTCATGAGATTAAAATTAAGAAAGAGCAAAGTAGAGCATTGCTACTATTGGGGGTTGTTAGTCAAATTTACTGTGAGAACCAAAAGCAAAGAGCTCAGTAGAATGATTGAAAATATTAAAAGTTTGTCCAGAAAGGAAGTTCTAGTAAAGTTGAGGCCTGTGAAGATAAAAGAGAAGAAAAATTGGTTACTGAAAAATAACCAATAATTGGTCAGCAGAAATAGTGAATTATTTTAAAAGAAAGCAACAATAAAAAATGACCTGAGGACATCCCAAGAATCAACAGGTCTCCACCCACTACAACCTTCGGTTTGAAAAGAAGAGAGGCCCACAGCACCATGTTCCAGAATGGTAGCTTCCTAGCAAAGTGGTTCCTCAAGATTTGATTCATAGGCATTAAAACCCTGTAGCCAAGAGAAAAAGAGGGCTGGCTAGTGCTCCGACTGGCAGGAAAACTTTGGCATAATCCATTTTGTGCTAGATTCATGTAGAATCTAAGAGTTGTAGGGTCAAGAAGGTTTCTTCCCAGATTTCAGAAGAAGATCTAGCAGTCTAAGAGGTATGTCTCTGAGACGGTAGTGTGTGAAGCTCTGAGTGTGAAGCTGAAGGTTCAGTGGAGACCTTGGAAATTTGTTGTAGCTGGGAACATGGCTAGTCTGAGATAACTTCAAAGAGGGTGCAGAGCCAGTCCAAAATAGAAGACAAGGGAGCTAGAACAATAAGAAGAGTTGTTGGGGTGGAGTCATCCAAACCCCTGGGGTTCACACCTTGCCAAAGATTACCTTGGATGTTGGATGTGGAATTACAAGACTTAATGATTGCCCTGTTGCTCTGGGGGTTGCTTTGGTCCTATTCTTTTTGTGTACCCCTACTTATGCTTTTTAGCATGGCACTGTTTGTCTTGGGCATGGTATGTTGGAAGGGTTTTAACTTTCTTTTCTTTCCACAGGAGCTCATAGCTACTGAGTTTCCTTTACATCTTAGAGGAGAATTAGGACTCAGACTTTTCAGCAATTCTTGCACTTTTAGGACTTTGGCAGCTTTTAAGATTAAATACCTTTTTCTTAAAGGGATACTCATGAATCTTTGAGAGGCTGGGGCAGAATGCTATGACTTGGTCTAGATGTCACTTTCATAGGTCAGTCTTTTCCAGATGTGACTAAATGAGGAATGTGTGATACTAATATTAAGGATGGGTGATCACTAAATCAGTCCACTAATTGATTGGGTATTGTCTAATACCTATAGCCTAGATACAATATAAATGCAGCAGAAAGACACTGTTAAGGGCCCTTGCTTGCTTACTTCTGCTGTCTTCTGCCCACCATGAATTGTTTTCCTCTCCCTCTGATGCCCTCTGCCACACACACTCTGCCTTGGAGACAGCCAATTATGGACCAAAAGCTTTACAAACTTTAAGCTAAAACAATGATTTTCTCCTTTAACTTTAAGTGCCAGATATTTTGTCTCTGTAATGAGAGAAAAGTAATGAAGAAAAAGTATTTTACATAAAATACAAAATAGACACACACATAATAGTTATATATATTTATCTATGTAACATAAAAATGGTATGTTTCTATTTTATAAATTCATCATCAATTTACAAAGCAAATTATTCAAATATTGCTTATAGCTTTTATACATCCTGGTGCATACAAGAACTTGCTTTACTTTCCCCATGTCTGATAGAGGAAGTGCAAATTTCCTTCCAGACTCACATTACAATTCTACTTGCTTTAATTGTGCATGGATAATGAAGGCTTCTTTCTGTGAGCAGAAACAGATTAATTGGTTAAAAATATAGAAATTGCTTTGAACTCTCTTTATTTTGAAACTGTAATGATTATACTGGTTTTTTTTTCAGTAATAAAATTGTTGTTTCTCAGAAGAAAATGTTATATAAATAGAATTCTAAAATTTTGAATGAACAATCACAACATGATGGTGCAGAGAGAAAAATAGTAGCTACAGTAATACCAGTTCTAAAGTAAGTGACTTAAACTCCTAAAAACAGAATGAAGAAGCTGCAATAAAGACCTATTTTGTATTGAATATTATAATGTAACTTGCATCCAATGTTTTTGGTTCACTTGGTTTTTTGTGTACTTTTATGTGTTGTCATATTAGTGGTTTAAGATAAAGCAGTGTTCTTGAACTAAAAGTTGGTCCCACATTTATCACATAAATTTGTACTGTTTTTCATTACTTGCTAATTATCTCATGTGCATTTTTCATCCTTCTATAATTAAATTGTGGCATTATTTGGAATAAGAACTAAAAGAAATATTTCTCTCTTTTTTATTCTCTTTATTACACAGCCTGTGTAGAAATCCTAGTAACCACTTATTAATTTATCAATGTACATTTATGGATGAATGTTCCAAGATGATAGAAAATACATAATACAAATATATTGTTTCTATGATAGTCTGATTCCAACCTGCCCCATAAATTTAATATGTGAAATAAATAATAGGTTTATATCTTAGTGTGAAATCATTCTTGTTTGTATTTCCATTTAGATAATCCTCAATGCAATATAAAAATTTTGTTTATCACAAAGTAAATACAAGTACTGTATATGGTGATATATTTTAAATAATAAAGATCTTTTATTTTGCCTTTCAAAATTTGAGAAGGGTTCATATGTGTTTGTATCATATTTTTATCTTCACCTATAATAATACATAGAACACATATTAAGAATTTAAAACTAAAATTATGCCTAATATTATTAAAGCACCAGAACAGAAGAAAACACACTTTCCTGATGCCCATGGTTTAATTATCTGAAATTTGAAGATTGTCACATATGTTATACTCTTTGTGTTTATTTTTTCTAAGAAGAGTGGACTGAAAAACACTCTTAACTGTCATTTCTTTAAAAAGTTAGATAGGCAAGCTGAACTTATGAACAAAACTGAAATCAGAGTTAAATATTTTATTAAAAAATGATGCTTTGATGAAGAGGCCCAATATGCTATTTCATGAAAGGAAAGGGTGGTTTTTATAGTTCACAGAACACCCATCTTCATACTTCCTTTACCTCATAGGAGAATAGGGATGTTGTTTTATCTTCAGTTGTTTCTCCAACTGAAAGCTTGAATTGCCAACCATCACAAAATTCATCCACATACATTTCAGTTAATTCACTTTCAAAGCTCTTACATAGACTTCTGTTTTTTCTACAACCCATTGTATGGATTTTCTATAAGTGACAATAAATTGCCACAAAATTTATGTAAATTCTTACTTACAGTGCCACAGTTTTGCAAGTCAGAACTCCAGCATCAGTTATTTTGACTTTTCCATACTGGTTTTTTTTTTGTTTTTTGTTTTTTTTATCAAGGATCGAACTTACAACCTTGTGCTTGCCAAGCAGGCACTTATGATGCTGAGCTCATCCCCTGGCCCTAATTCTTTTGTGTTTCAGATTGAGAATTCAGGTTTCCTTATCTGCTTCACAGGATCCTATAATTTTTTGGAGCTCTCCAGGAGATAGTGGAGGATAATCTCTCAATTTCAGTGTTACCTGATTTCAGAGATTAATGCATCTTTTCATCTTCAGTGTGTCTTCATAGCAGGACCTAGGAAACATGTGGTTTGGATCTGGAATGAAATGCTAAGGTCATGTTCTGGCGGTGGGGTGAGGTTGATGAGATTTGAGAAGGTGATTAGGCCCATGGGTCTTTGATTCCATCGGATGGTAATGCATCAATGCATGCCATTATATAATGCATTTTGTCCCTGGTCCCTTTTTTGTCTGGTTCTTTCCCTTTCTTTCTGCTTCTTGGCTCTCTGTGGTCAGCAGTCCTTATGCAGATTTCTTCTGTATTCTTTCTTAACAGAAACAGTTGTTTCTGCTTTAGAAACAACTTGACTATGGACTGAATCTGCTAAAACCTTGAGTCAAAATAAGCTTTTGTATCTTTTAAGTTCTTTTTCTTAGGTGTTTTGTCATCAGGACAGAAAGCTTACTAATGTAGTATTATGGAACAAATAGCCAGAAGTTGTGAATCTTTGAAAACCTTTAGAATTGAGTACTACACCATATAGGATCCATATTAATGGCTAAATGTTCTTAAACACTTTCCCATTCTTTCTTTTTGAAATTTAAGAAATAAACATAAAATTTTTATCTGATTTATGTTCTTGTACAATTAGTTCATATCTACATTGGACTAGATAAATTACTAAGTCACTAGAGAATAAAGTCACACCAGGCCATTTGTGGTCATTAAGGAGACCACTCTTACATTTGACAGCCAACTATTATTAGCAGCATTGATCTCACCATATTTATTTCTTATGAATTCAGTGTTCCCTGACATCACACTGAGAGCTGCAAATCAGTCTTTGGAGGAGTATTTGTACCATAAGGAATAGCAAACAGTCCAAGATCTTTCTTCCTTTTAGACAGCTAATTTCACAACACATCATTGAAAATAATACTATATTGTATAAGTTGGTACAATGTTATGTAACTCTTAAAATGAAGAGCCAACTTTGACAGCTGACTTCAATGCATAAAAATATAAAGGTCAAAAATATTTTTTAAGCAACATAGCAGAAATCTTAAACTGTGAAGTGTACATTGCATCTTGTGTTTTGCTCAAACATTCAAGGAATATCTATTAAACACTTACATGTACCATGCAATATGCTAGATTTACAGATAATGTAGGGAAATATTTTATTAATTCAAAAGTTTAATTTGCATTCTACAAAATTTAGAACTTAAAATTTTGTGACAAATTTTTTTATTAGTAATTTTATAAAACTTCAAGAAACTTTATTGTTAAAATTTCATGGAATTGTCTATGCCATTCAGTGACTTGCTTTGTAACCATGAAAACTTTATTAAAGTTTTGGAACTTAATAGGGAAAAGTGGGAAAATATAGCTCTTCATTTTCAAAGCCATGGAAGGAGAAACAACAGCAAGAGCATGCTGGGAACATTACATTGTGAGGTGTGACTAAACCATAGGACCAGCATGCCAAAAAAATGCACAATACATTAAAAAATGTGTGAACCTATTTAAAATTCTACATGAATTTGTTTGTTAATGCAAAGAATTGACAGTATTCACTTTTAGCTTCCATGCTTTTAAACTGCTTTTTTGTCTCCTGTATAAAAAGACAAAAAAGAAAGAGCAGTAATTTCCTTCATTTTGGGGGAATCTCTCTGAAGAATAATTATGGTGTGGTTTTATAGGCTTCCCTAAGCCTTCAGGAAGAAGGTTTCATCCTTTCTATTGGAACTTTTGTGTTGCTTTTTCCTACCTCAATAACTAATAGGCTCTAACTTACCCAAAACTCTTCAGAACATGTAAATGAAACAGTTTAACCTGCTATAGCTTCCCAACTTTTAAAACTTTTATTCTAAAACAACTAATATGTTCATTGCTTTTTGTAAGCCTGAGGCAGAAAAACATAAACTTCATTTTGAAATTGCTTTTCAAATACTAAGTAAAATGCAGAATAGATTAAATTTTTATAACAAAAGAAAAAAAACAAGAATATATCCTTAGGCTAATTAATAGCCAAATACATTCCTTATCTTTAGATTCTTAGCAATGAATATTGAAAAATCCTAATATTGTTTCATTAAAGTACACAAGATTTAGTAACTCAAAGGGCACTTAATACTGAAAGGAAAACTTTCCAAAATCAAAAGTATATTTGAATTTGCACTTGAATTTTAACAGTCAGGAAGTTTAATTCTTCTATAAATAACATTCAAGGTCCCAGCACTTCACAGCTGGTAAGGAGAAAGAGTTCCCACTCCTCTCTTTCTCCATGGTCCCAGGACTGTGCAGCTGGCAAGGAGAGTCTGAGATCCTGTCCTTCCTTCTTCTGTTGACCCAGGATGGTGGCAGCTGTGGGCCTAGAGACCCAGGGGAATGCCAGTGACACACTAGGACACTGACTGGGGCACACTCCATTGACAGGCAGAGCTACAGGCATGGGTGTGTCTCATGCAGCACTAACAACAGGAGTCAACAGGTGATGACTTAGGAGAACCAGAGCTGAGTTTGGGGACAAGACACGAGGAATGGAAGCACGATGGTAGGGTTTCCCCTTCTATTTTTTCTCCTTTTCTTTTTCTTTTCTAAATGAATGGGGAGAACTGCAGCCAGAGAACACTAATCCCATCCCCCAAATCCTGAGACAAAGATTGCATGCAAATCTAACAAAAACCCACTTGCAATCTTGGCCAGAATACACATTTCTGAGCTGTGATTTGGACTCACTACAGAACTAGAGACACTAGAGGAACTGCAGTATTTTCATTTTTCTTGTCTAATTGGTCTCCCTTTTGGAATTTGGCTGGATTAGTGTTTTGTTTTTCATTTGGTTTATTTGTTTGTTTTACAATTCTTTTCTCATTTCCTCTCTGTTCTTTTTTCCTCTGTTTTGTTTTGGTTTTGTTCTGTATGCTGTTTTTTCAGTGTATGAGGATATTTTTGTTTAGCGTTTCTTTTTCTTCCCATTCTTTTCTTTCTTTTCCTTTTTTTTACTTGCTTCTTTTCTCTCTTGTTTATCATTTAGGTCTCTAATCTGTCTTTGTGTTTTATTCTATTCATTCTCTTCCTTTGTATCATGAACTATCTCACTTGAATTTATGACATTGTCATGTGAGTAAACATCATCTCTTCTCTTTCTAATTCACTTCAAAATTCCTTTTCATCCAATCCTTCCCTTCTGTGTCCTATAATTGCCCAAAACATGGATGGTCATCCTATTCCCTCCAACCTTGCTCTTATTATATTAAACCTCATTCATCTCTTCATCATACTACTTATACTCTTAATATTGTATGCTCCAAGAACCCATAACAGGGTTAAAATCACTGTACTAAGTGGAAAATCATTGCATACAAGTGCCTGGTATAAATTAGATCATATTATATATGGTAGATTTTCATCCTACAGTTATATATATTAGGACGAGAGTTAACACAGTTGGTCAGTAGCCAGTCTGTACTTGAGTCTATTGTTATTGTCAGCTAAACTAATCTAACCAGGGTGTCATCCATGCTATAATCAGTTTTCTCCCCTGTGTGACAACACTGTGATTGCAAAGGGGCATAATAATCACCATAGTCCAGTACCAAAGGAATGGGCCCTAAGTTAAACAGATAGAAACACCTCAGTATTAAAGTATTGGGAAGGTACATTCATGAGAAAGATATGAAGATCAAGAACCACCTTCATCTAGAAGACATTCAGAGGAATACACACCTCTCAGGAAAGGCCAGACACTGGTGATAAGGCTACCTAACAGAAGAAATCTAAAAGCAACAACACAAAAAACAAAATAAAATAGGAAATAGAAAATGACAAGATGAAGAAGCAAAATGCAATCCTAAATTCCCCTCACACCCAGGACAAGTCCAGAGCACAAGCACATAAAGGAAAGCAGAAGCCAACAAATGAAACTTTCTGAAATGATGGCAGCAGAAGTTAAAAAATAAATGGAAAAGGCCAGAGAAAAAAATCTCTAAAGTACAAAAAGAAATGATTATCAAAACAAAAGACATTAAAGTGAACACAGATAAACAAATAGAGGAGTTCAAGAAAATGATATAAATCATGAATGTCAAAGATACATAATAAATGAAATCAACAAAACAAATACAAACAGAAATACAGAAAATTAAAACTCCATCAAAATTATATGCAGCAAATTTAATGAAAGTGAGGACAGAATGTCTGATCCAGAGACTGGAATGGAACTGGTGATAAGGAAAAGAAAGATTTTTTTGAAAATAGCCAGAGATCACACAAACTCAGTCCAACAGCAACAGGATAAAACAAAGGAGAAAGGAAATGAACAACAGGAAAATAATATGAAAAATACAAGTCAATACTTATCAATTATAATCAACAGTGTAAATGGTCTAAACTCACCAATCAAAAGAAACAGACTGGCAGAATGAGTCAAGAAGCAAGATCCAACAATATGCTGCAGTCAAGCAACACATTTAACTCAAATAGAAATTCATAGACTAAAAGTCAAAGGATAGAAAACAATTACCCATGCCATAGGAATCCAGAAAAAAGCAGAGATAGCTATTCTATTTGCAGACAATGCAAATTTAAGCCAAACTAATCAAAAGAGACAAAGAGGGTCACTACATACTTATTTGGGGAAAACTCCAAGACAAAGATAAAGCAATCATAGATATTTATGTGCCCAACAAAATTATGTCACCCAACTACATAAAACAAATATTTACAGACATAAAAATCCATAAGCACTAACACAGTTGTATAGAGGAACTTAATATCACACTCTCAGAAATAGATAGAAAAACTAGACAAAAAAATCAGCAAGGAAACATTAGAATTAAACCATGCCTGTTAACAGACTTGGTAGATATCTACAGAATATTCCACCCCAAAACACCAGAATATACATTCTTCTCACCTGCACATGGGACATTCTCCAAAACACATCATATATTAGCCAATAAAACATGTTTAAGTGTAATTAACTGAACTCATCCAGTGCATATTCTCTGGACATAGCACAATGAAACTGGAAATGACAAATAAAATCATAAAAACACATGGAAATTAAACAACACTCTTCTGTACAGCTAAATAGTCACAGAGGAAATTAAACATTGAATTAATCAGTATATATAATTGAATGATAATGCTGATACAACATACTGAAACTTATGGGACACAATGAAAGCACTCTTATAAGAGAAATTCACACATCAGTAAAACAGGATGAATTCAAATAAACAAGCTAATGTTGAACTTGAAACTTTTAGAAAAAGATAAATAAATCAAACCCAAAGCTGATATGGGGAAGGAAATTTTAAAGATAAGATCCAAAATTAATGAAATAGACTAAGAAAACTATACAAAAATCAATGAATCAAAAAGGTTGTTTCGAAAGAATAAATAAAATTGATAAATCATTAGCCAATACCATCAAAAAGAAGAAAGAAAAAACACAAAATTCAAGCAATTAGTAATGAAAAAAACAGAAATCACAATGGACCACATGGAAATCCAAGAGGTCATCAATGCCTACTGTGAGAAACTATATTCTAATAAAGTAGAATACACAGAAGAAATGGTCAGATTCCTAGACACAATTGAACTGCCACAACCATATCAAGAGATAAAAATTCAAAATAATCTAATATCAGCCAATGAAATTGAAAATATAGCTAAAAATTTAAAAACAAAGAAAAGCCCAGATTGTGTTGGACTCAATGCTAAATTTTACAAAAATGTCAAAAACTAAAGCCACTATTGCTAAACCCCTTCAAGGAAATTAAAAGGAAAGCATTTCATTGAAGCAAGTATTAACCTGATTCCAAAACCAGAGAAGACCCAACCATTAAAGAAAACTACATGCTAGTTTTCCTAATGAACATAAATGCAAAACCCTTAGTGGGATACTGGTAACAAATCATCAAACAGATGATACACCATGTTCAAGTAGGATTCATTGTAGGGATACAGGAATGGTTCGACATACACAAACTGATTTAATACACTGTAATGAAAGAACCAAAGACAAAAATCACATTATCACCTCAATAGATGCAGAAAAAAGCATTTGACCAAATCAAATATTAATTCATGATAAAAACCCTACAGAAAAACTGAAATAGTCTTTACCTCAATCTTGTGAAAGCCATCTATGACAAGCCAACAAGGAAAGTCATATTAAATGGTCAAAAAAAGAAAACTTTCTCTCTAAAATCAGGAACAAGACAAACATATCCACAATCACCACTCCTATTTAACATAGTTGTGGGAACAGTCACAGCAAGTAGACAAGAGAAAAACATAAAATGAATGAAAGCAAGAATAGAAGAAAGTTAAATTATTATTATTTGTAGATGAAATCATTCTTTAAATAGAAGACCCCAAAAAAACAACCAAAAAATTTTGTACATTTAATAATCAAATTCAACAGTGTAGCAGGATAAAAAGTCAACACTCAAATATCAGTAGCATTCCTGTACACAAGCAACAAACTCATAGAGAAATAAAGGAAAGTATATCCTTTATAATAGCAACTAAAAAAACAAAATACTTAGAAATCAGTCTAACAAAGGATGTAAAAGCTCCATACATTGAATATTAGAGTACACTCAAAAAGGAGATCAAAGAGAATATCAGGAAATGAAAAGATATCCCTTGCTCTTGGATATAAAGAAGCAATGTAGTGAAAGTGGACACAGGGAACACATGTAATACCTGTGAATTGAGAGAGAAAGTGCCTTTGCTGTGATCCCAGCAAAGCTTTCTAGATGGCTGTGGTTTGTTTCTCTCCAGGCCACTGTGGAATCAAGCATATAACTCCTGGTGGACCTCTCAGGGAACTGACTCCAAAGCTTTAGTCAAAGAGTTTATCCTGAGGAGAATAGAGAAGTGGCAAAGTTGAGGAGGAGCAGACAGACTTCTTGAAGTTTGAAAAACTGGGCAGCATTAACACCTTAGGCCTCCACTGATGATGCATCAGCACAGGACTGTAAAGAAAATGCTCATTTTAAAAATGAATGAAGAGGGGTCCTGAGAAGATGGCCAATCAATAAGTATCAAAGTAAAGAGCCTCTCTGAGAGAAACAGCTCAGACGCTAGAATTTACCACCATGGAGAAGACTCGATGAAAGGAGAGGGATTTTCATGACCCAGGAAGAAACTAAGGAAAAAGAAAAGAAAAGAAAAGAAAAGAAAAGAAAAGAAAAGAAAAGAAAAGAAAAGAAAAACACAGACAGAAGGCTCTAGTCAGACGTGCTCTCACTGGAGCCGGTCCCACGCTGTGCTAGGCACTTCGGAGTCAGACAACTCACAGTCACGCTGAAATCACAGTTGCACTTAAGTCGGGGGTTGGCAAGCCCAAGGCCCTCAGTGGGAAGACACATTGTAGCAGAGAATGGCGCTGGCAGGGAGATCTGCATTAACCCACGGTGAGTGTTCGGAATTTGGTCCTCCCATGGGAGAAGGGTGACCGGCTGGACGATATATTGGAATTGGGCAGGATGAGCCTGAAACAGGAACTGCAGTGACTTCAGTTGGCCACTCCTCACCCAGAGCATATTGTTGGGATCTGCTTGGGCTGGGTCACACCCCTGGTCAGGACCCAATAGCCAGGGATGAAACTGCCCCTGAAATTGTCCCAAACCAGTTCTGTCTGTGTGGTACACATTAATGTGGTGAAGGCCCCCAATGCCTGAGTGGCTGGGAGAGGAGAGGTCACCCTACACTGCCCCTGTTTGCACCTCAGTGATCAACAGCAAACTGGAGAGAGCAGCAATCCCTAGCTAGCATGCTTCAGAAGAACCATAACCAATACAGAAAGGGACTGGGACCTCCACCATACACCTTTCTGAAAGAAACTAGAAACATGACAAGAGAAAGAAACAAGAAAAATCCTCTAGCTACTGACCCAGAGAATATGAGTTCTAGAGAGGTGAATATAGAAGAGATCAAGAAAACATGCAATATTGGACATGGCATCAGCTGACATAAAGAAATATCTTCGTGACATTATAGAAGAACTCAAAACTAAAATACTAACACAAGTAAAGCAAGATACAAGATTAATAAAAGAAATGCTAAGCACCTCTCAAGAAGACACAGATGGAAGAATGGAGGAGCACAGAAAAAGGAGGGAAACCTTTGATGAAGAACATAAAAAAATCTAGAATACATGAAACAGATTCAAAGAGATTACCAGGAAATTAAAAACTCCAGTGAAAGCTGGCAAAATTGCTTGAAAGAAACTAAAGATAGATTATCAAAACTTGAAGATAGGTTTGCAATGTGTGATCATGAAAGGAAAGATCTCTTAAAAATAATGAGGAAACAGGCAGTAATAATACAAAAACTAGAAGATAACAAGAGGATCTATAACTTAAGAATAAAAAATGTGAGTGTAGAAGCAGGGTTAAACACAAATGAAATACAAAGACTATTCACAGATAATTAAGGAAAACTCCCCAAGCATAGGAAAAGGAAATGATATTCAGATATATGAGGCATACAGAACTCCAGCCAGCTACAATCAAGACAAATCTACACCAAGACATATAATAATCAAGATCCCAGAAATTCATCACAAGAACAGAATATTAAAAGCCATCAGAGAAAAGAAACAGATCACCTATAAAGGAAAACCCATCAAAATCACAACAGACTTCTTGACACAAACCATCAAATCAAGAAGAGCTTGGAGTAAAGTATTCTAAGCCCTGAAAGAAAATAACCTCCTTCCCAGATTGATGAACCCTGCAAGACTGTCTCTCAAAATTAATGGAGAAACAAGATGCTTCCATGACAAAGAGGAACTGGGGAAGTTCATGACCATCAATTCAACCCTACAAAAAATACAGAAGGACATTCTAGAGAGAGAAAAAAAAACAGGATTTCAGAAACTGTGGCAGAGAGGTCTCAATGAGTGGGGCAGACAGTGGAATGAAGGAGAAAAGCAGACAACCAATGGCAGAAAAATAACATAGCAAAAATGAGGCAGAGAAGATTGGCTATAATCTCTAACATAGATGGCCTTGATACACTAACAAAAAAAAAAAACACAGGCAGAACAGATCAAGAGATAGAGTCCACTGAGATGCTCTGTATAGGAAATATCATTAACCTGAAAGAGGGTTTATGAATCAAAAGTCAAATATGAGAAAACAATGCTCTATGTGACAAGGAACCAGAGAGAAATAAGGGCAGCTCTTCTAGCAGCTGCAGATAGGTTGGAAAGACATGAAACATTTGTGCGGTGGAGAACTACTCAGCAACAATGAAGGAAAATCTTGAGGCTTTTGTAGATAAAATAATACAACATAAGATCAAGCTCAGGGGTAAAAAGGTTCAGAACCATTTAGGTAAATAGCAGGTTGCCCCCTAATCTAAAAACTAAAGGAGTTAGTGGGACGCAAAATGTACAATGCACCGTCAAAGTGAAGGGGGAGGAATTGTCTAAAAAAGGAAGGCAGAGGACATTGTTAATAATGTATCAGTATGTAAAATCCACATTATTCTCGCCACTCTGTTTAGAAGGATTATATTCTGTTCCAGTCCATCTATTTGTACTAGGCACAGACAGCTATTCCAAAAATAGCAAGATATACTACAGTAACCATCCTTAATTTTCTATTAACTTAATATGAAACCCTATATAACTTACACTGTCTTATTATGACTGATCTTATTTGAATCTGGTTTGTTAGATCACTGTTTTGTCTTTACTAATTTTATTCGAATATGTTATGTTTGATAGTATCAAGTCTGAAGGTATAGGCAACTACTCTGAAGACAAGATTCACTAGGATACCCATTCTGGTTTGACTATTACCTGCTTTGGAAGTTTTATAATGTTTCCAGTGTTCTGTTTTTATTAATACTGTTGTGTACTGCTATGTTCAATTATACAATGCCTGATGATACGACAATTGTATTGAAGATAAGAGACATCATAGTAACCATTGTAGATCACCTTGCATTGTGCGTTTTTATGTCTTTTTTGGTTCGTGTTTTTCTAGGAATTTGTTTTGTCTTGTTTTGTTTTGTTTTGTTTTTCCTCTAGTACAGAAAGGATAGGTACAGACTCATGCATGCATAGAACTTCTAAACAGTTTATAAGAATTGGTTATATAATGCACAATGAAATAAACAGCTCTTTTGAAGAAAAAGAGACACTAAGGTACCCAGTGCTGATTCCATAGTATCAGGAAGTGAAATCCAGCAATACTATTATTCTTTGTTCAGAGTGATTTTAGTCTGTTTTGTTTTAATTTCAACATACATGAAGGTATAGACAGCTCTTTTGAAAAGAATGAGAGACACTATGGCAGCCATTGTTGACTTCCTTGTTGTCTGGTCTTGATGACCTAAAATGCCTTCATCATCCTATTCTGATCAGTTCTATACTATTTTTTTTGTATAAATTCACTGTATGTGAAGATATGGGCAATTATTTGGGAGAAAACAAGAGACAATATGATAGATAGTGAAGATCTCTGGTTGTCTTGCTTTGAAATCTGTGTCTCTTACATTGTTATGATCTGTTTTTGTTCTGTCTTGTTATGTTTAATTTTACCATTTTTAAAATAAAATTTTTAAAAAATGAAGTCATTTCATTGAAAAAATTAATAATTTTCTGTTAACATTCAAGATTCACTTATATACCTTCTTAAACCCATTTAAGTTTATTTGAATCAAAGTCCAAATAAATCTCACACATTGCAGTTTGTGAAAAGAAAGAAAGAAAGAAAGAAAGAAAGAAAGAAAGAAAGAAAGAAAGAAAGAAAGAAAGGTAATTGCACATAGTCCCAAAACTGCTGTGAATATTTAATACAATCCTAAACAAAATGCCATTAGCATATCTCACAAATGTAGAGAAACATTCCTAAATTTTATTTGGAACCCAGAAACACTTAGAATAACAAAAGCAATTCAGAGCAACAAAGACAAGTCAGGAGGCATCACAATCCCAGATCAGAAATTATACTACAAAACTACTATAATAAAATCAACATGGAATTGGAAAAAAAAAAAAAACAGGACTGATGATCAGTGGAACAGAAAAAAGATACAGACACATCCCCAAATATCTCAACCACCTCTTCTTTGACAAGGGAGCCAAACATGTTCACTGGAAGAAAGATTGTCTCTTTAATAAATGGTACTGGAAAAACTGGCTTTCCACATGCTAAGACCCATGTCTATCATTATGCACTAAACTGAAGTCAAAATTGATGAAAGATCTAAGTATTAAAATACAAATACTAGATTTATTTTAAGAGAAAATAGGTAGAAATCTTGAAGACATAGGTGTAGGCAGAGATTTCATGAACAAAATCCAGACTGCAAGAGAAATATTACAAGACCCAACAAATATGATCTCACTTTATTAAAAAGTTTTTGCACAACAAAAGAAATCACCAGCAGAGTCAAAAGGCAACCCAAAGAGTGGGAAAAAATTATAGCCAGTTTTCCCATAGACAAAGGATTTATAGCTATAATATATAAAGAATTGAAAAAAATCAGGCTTTCCAAATTCTCAGATGCCAAATTCCAATCAGCATCTGAAATGAATACACACTTCTCAGATAAAGAAAGACAAATGGCAAGTAAATAAATGAAAAATGTTCAACATCATTGGTCATTCGAGAGATGCAAATTAAAACAGCACTGAGAGTCCATCTCATCCTAGAAAAAATGACTCTTTATCAAAAAAATCAACCAGTAACAAATGCTATTGGGACTTGGGAAAAAGCAATGCTTCTCCACTGTTGGTGGGCATGTAGACTAGTACAGTCACTGTGAAATACGATATGGAGATTCCTTTAAAATTTGGTTTAGAGGTCCCATTCATCTCAGCTTTTTCCCTTCTAGATATTTTCCCTGAAGAATTGAAAACGTCACACCACAGCAATATAAGTACACCCATGTTTGTAAAAGTACAACTTGGAAACACCCCAAGTGTCCATCAATTGAGGATTGAGGAATGGTTAAAAAAAGATGCATATATATAATGGAGTTGTACTCAGCCATAAAGAAGGATAAGCTGGAGACATTTAAAATAAATGGATGCAACTCAAGACCATACTGGTAGGGCTGGGGATTTAGCTCAGTGG